>QXEO01000240.1:1007289-1508985 GCA_007115705.1 Dactylis glomerata | reverse complement strand
ACTCATCGCTCCGGAGGCAAGCATGGCAATGAAGAAGACCTCCGGTGGTGATTCCCCTCTCCGGCAGGGTGCCGGGAAGAGCTTCTGGACCCTCCCGATCTTCGGGTCGACGGCGGCGGCGGATCGCGATGTGTTCTGGAAAATTGATCGGGTACTTAGGTTTTTTCCGTCGGGGGGTCTTTATAGGCGAAGGGGCGATGTCAGAGGAGGGGCCAGGTGGCCTCACACCATGGTGGCGCGGGCCAGGGGCTGGCCGCGCCACCCCTGTGTGTGGGCCCCTGGTGGCCCCTCTCCTACTCTCGTTCGGATCTCTGGAAGCTTCCGGGTAAAATAAGACTTCAGGAACTTGTTTCGTCCAATTCCGAGAATATTTCCTGTGTATCACTTCTGAAACACAAAAACAGCGGAAAACAGGGAACTGGCACTGTGGCAACTCGTTAATAGGTTAGTTCCGGAAAATGCATAAAAGTGCCACGAAGTGTAACGAAACATTAGGCAAATGGTGTAAAAACAAGCATGGAGCATCAAAAATTATAGATACGTTGGAGACGTATCAAGCATCCCCACGCTTAACTCCTGCTCGTCCTCGAGTAGGTAAGTGATAACAAAAGAATAATTTTTGAGGTGACATGCACCTACACAATCTCGATCATGTATGTAAGCATTTGTGAGCTGGGATCATAAGAACTTAAAACATGGGCATGAAAGATATAATCTTGACAATAAAAACTTAGCAACCATGTTGTAAACATGCAAATGAACACAAACAAAAGATCATGAAAATGAAACAATGAAATTCAAACGTGTGTTCAAATCATAAGGAAAAATATACAAATGGTTTTCAGCTTGTCCTTCAAAGAGAGCAAAACATAAATGCATAGGACACCTTCAAGTTTAAGAGGGCGACTAGATACAAATAATTTAAGAACAAGTGAAACCAACAATATGAATCAATCAATGAACTTTGGGACAATGCATATCACACTAAGAATGACAACTATGCTCTCTTAATGGTGCATAAAGAAAGAAGGTGGTGACTCAACATAAAAGTAGAAGAAAGGCCCTTCGCAGAGGGAAGCAGTGATTGCAAGTTTTATAACCTTCAAAAATTATGGTACTTACCGGCTTTGAGCTCTCATTGCCCCCATCATAAGCATCTTGAAAGGTTAAAGTTAATGCGAGAACAATTATGATGCATATGCTTGACAAATCATAAGTTGAAAACCTCGTGCCCCGTGAATACGAGTACCCAAACCTCATGCTACTTTACATAGAGTCCCAAGCAAGGCTCTTGTCATTGTAAGTATATGCATATCATTGAGAACCGCCAATGGGGTACCTCCGTGCCCGATGACATGGAACAAGCCCACACCAAAATGACAGGACAAGCAGACAATGAACACCTCGACATCTCTTTTATTTGCCATTTGTTTAGCTTTTTATTGTGAGATGCGTCGTCGAATGTTCACCATGGGTATGCTGCAAAATTCCACCATGAATTATGCATGGCTTAGATTAGCGGCCCGGCGTTTCCCTAACACATATACAAACTCCATGATCCCTACAAGATTCCCAATTCATTTCACACCGCGGGCATCCATAAACAAAAGATCACGATATCAACTCAAATAAGAAGTGCAATGTTGAAAGCTTGCCCATGACTGCATGGCTGGGCTAGGCTCCAACTTACAACTTGCAAGCATAACAACTCAACATAAGAGACCACAATGTCAAATTTTTAAGAACGGGAAAAAGTAAAGTGTGCCTTCCGGTTCGTGAGAGCTTTACTGACCGAATTTCGCATAACACTGGTAAGAGTTTAATTTGAAGAGAAAATAAAAGCAAGTCAAATATACTTGGAATAGCAAATTGCTAATAGGTATGTATGGTGGACACTTTGGAAGACTTTGGCTTTTAGGAGTTGGATGCACGAGTAGAGCTCATACTCAGTACAAGGCGAGGGCTAGCAAAAGACTGGGAGCGACCAACTAAGAGAGCAATAATGGCCATAATCATGCAAAGCGACAAAGCGACATTAAAAGAAGCATAAGATGGCATCAAAAGTCAAAAACTAAATGATCATAGAGGCTATTGGCGACTTTGTAGGAGTCTAACATGTGTGAGCATGCGCCAAGTCAACCCAAATAAAGCATCAAGGAGAAAACCAAAATAATGCTTCCATACAATAAAAACAACGCATGATTTTTTCAAAGGCTCATTAAGCAATCTCAGTTATTTGAGACAAGTCATGCTACAGCAAAACCCCTAAGCATACTATCAAAAAGTCATCAAGCATGACATTAAAAAGCCTAAGCCACAGTCTACACAAGCTCCTTCTTGTACCACTTTTTTGCACAAAGCTTTTTCTCTTTTCCAACACCATTTGAAATTTTTAAAGACACCTCTTTTGATGAAAACCAATAAAGATCAGAGGCAAAAATACACCTTGATGAAAAGATATGACAAGGTCTGAACGCAAATCAAGGCGAAAACGAAAACCAAAAGCAGTAGCGGAAAAAGAAGAACACTCGATTTTTAATAAGAGTGAAAACTAGAGCGTTCTTGGCAAATGAAAACGAGTACATCTCCTCCAAAGGAAATTTTCTGGGGTCCAACCATTTATTGCAGCAAACAAACAAACTAAACCAACTAAGAAAACTAAAACAACTGACGCTCCAAGAAAAACACATAGTGCATGAAGCAATAAAAATATAGTGTTTTGAAAGGTGATCTGATTTTTGCTGACGAAGAAGGGGTGCCTCGGGGGCATCCCCAAGCTTTGACGCTTGTACTTCTTGGATATTTCTTGGGGTGATGCATGGGCATCCCCAAGCTTGAGCTTTTGTCCATTCTTCAACTCATCTCATCATTCTCCAATCCCTACACTTGAAAACTTCCTTCATACAAAACTAAACACAATTCTATTAGCAACATTAGTGCAAGCATAACATATAATCAACCTCTTTTTGCTTCAGGTTTCAACCCAAAACCACCACATATATAGCAAATACTACTGTAGCAACTTCTCCAAAAGTTCCGTGATCAAAAGAACTCAAAAGAAAGCGATAAAGTGGCAAATACAAATATTGGCAGAAATCTGTCAAAACTGAACAGCTGACAAATGTCAAATTTTTTAGGGGTTTTCTGTTGCTCAAATAAAAAAGTGTTCAACTAACGAAAGTTTGGATATAACCTGGGGCATATGCACAAGAAATCGAAGGTCCAAAATATATACAGATAAGTTATACGAATTTTTACGGTGCAGCACCGAAAACAGTTTCAGGACAGCAACATCCCCAAATCTTTACCTCACTCGAATTAGAGGCTTCTCTTGGCACAAAAACAAAATAAACAAGATAATGAGCGGTCATTACAGTAGTAATGACTTCCAAGACTCAAATAAAAGAAAAAGTACTGAAAATAAAAACATTGGGTTATCTCCCAAGAGTGCTTTTCTTTAACGCCTTTGAGCTAGGCGCAGAAAATTGCGAATCAAGTAATATCAAGTGATGAAGCACTAGGATCAGCGCGTGCCTTACGTCTTCCTTTCTTACCTTTGTTCTTGACTCTAGGAAAGACATGGCTATTGCAAGGTGGAGAGATAAATCTTATATTGCCTTTTCCCACATCAATGACGGCGCCCAGGAGCTTCAGGAGGGATCTTCCAAGTGTGATTTTTCCTTTCCCTACACATTCAATAACAAGATAATCAGTAGATATCATTCTTCCTAGGACTTTTGTAAAAACTCCTTCAGCTATTCCAATGGGAAATATAGTGGCATTGTTAGTAAGAGAAATTCCTTCTCCCCCCTCAGAAAGCTTCCAAAGGCTCAAAGATTCATAAACATCCTTTGGCATAAGACAAAATTCAGACATAATATCACAACGAGCATGAAAAGTATCACCACTAATGGTGATTTTTAACGTAGGATACCAACTCGAAGGTTCAGAATTTGTTGGCACGTAATCAAAATGCTGGCTCAAAGTATTGTAGCAAGAATTCAAACTAGAAGTGCGAGTCTCAAGAGCATCAAGTCTATTAAAAATGCACACAAGAGATGAATCAAAATAGGTTGGCATGCTATAAATTGTAATCAACTTTTTTATAATATTGAAGGCTTGATCTCCATCACAATGAAGGAAATCTCCTTCTGTAGTACCATCCAAAGCATACCTATAACGAAGAGCAAGTCCAAAGTAAAAGCTACTAAGAAGCAAACTCAAAGTCATTTTAGGTTCAGTTTTTCCATGCCAATCATAAATTCTAGACCAAGCTTCTTTAAAACTTTCCTCATGCTTTTGTTTAAAAGTGAAAATCATGTCCTCTGGCGACATAGTAGTAGCAACTGAACTAGACATAATAAACTAAAGTAAAGAAATAGCAACTACCAAGGATTCAAATTTTTTTGGGTTTTTGATATAAAATGATGCAGGTAAAATAAATAAAGTAAAGCAAAACAATAACAAAGTAAAGGATGTGCGTGCGAAAACTCCCCTCGCAGAAGTCTTCTACTTCCTCCCCGGCAACGGCGCCAGAAAAACAGCTGATGGTCCTAGTTGATGTAGGAGCTTCGTCCTTGTGCGTGGTGAATGACCAGCCCGTTGGGAACCCCAAGAGGAAGGTGTGATGAGTATAGCAGCTGGTTTTCCCTCAGTTAAGAAACCAAGGATTAATCGTTCTTGGAGAGGAGAGACAAACGACTGAAGGTGATGCTTGCTAGCTTGCGACAGCTTCGGACAATTTATATATGGCGCCTCGTCCAAGCTTTGCTTGCTGACTGCAACGCGGAACCTGCACACAACACAACCAAGTACTTCATTTCCAACTTACGATGAGGTTGTCAATCTCACCGGTTTGCTTGAAACAAAGGTTATGAGCGTATCGAGTGGAAAACAATAGAGTATGCGAATAAACTAAACAGTGCGAGTAAAGTAAACAGGTGATAGCAATATGATGGAAATAGGACCGAGATCCACAGTTCACTAGTGGTGTCTCTCCATAAGATAAATAACACATGCTGGGTAAACAAATTACAGTTGGGCAATTGATAGAATAAAGATAAACGTGATATGTCAAGAAGATCACTATGAGATTTACTCTGGGCATTACAACAAAATACATAGACCGCCATCCAACTGCATCTATGACTAGTAATCCACTTGTGGCGAATCAATCCGAGAACTCCACAAGTATTAAGTTGCGAACAACAGATAATTGCATTAAGCAAAGTGTGTAATGTAAACAAAGCATATGCCCTTGAGCATATGAATGTTGTTTTCTCCCTAGTAGCAATAGCACATCTACAACCTTAGAGGTTTCTGTCACTCCCCCAGGTTAAATAGAGGCATGAACCCACTATCGAGCATAAATACCCCCTCTTGGAGTCACTAGAAACTACTCGGCCAAGATAGCTACTAACAACGGAGAGCATGCAAGATCATAAACAACATAGAGATAACAAAAGATAATATTCAGTACAACAACTCAATCATAAACACCAATATTCATCGGATCCCAACAAACTAAACATGTAGAATTACATAACGGTGATCTCAATCATGTAGGGCAGCTCATGAGATCTAAACATGAAGCACATGGTGGAGGAGACAACCATCTAGCTACTGCTATGGACCCACAGTCCAAGGTAGACTACTCACTCATCGCTCTGGAGGCAAGCATGGCGATGAAGAAGACCTCCGGTGGCGATTCCCCTCTCCGGCAGGGTGCCGGGAAGAGCTTCTGGACCCTCCGATCTTCGGGTCGACGGCGGCGGCGGATCGCGATGTGTTCTGGAAAATTGATCGGGTACTTAGGTTTTTTCCGTCGGGGGGTCTTTATAGGCGAAGGGGCGATGTCAGAGGAGGGGCCAGGTGGCCTCACACCATGGTAGCACGGGCCAGGGGCTGGCCGCGCCACCCCTATGTGTGGGCCCCTGGTGGCCCCTCTCCTACTCTCCTTCGGATCTCTGGAAGCTTCCGGGTAAAATAAGACTTCAGGAACTTGTTTCGTCCAATTCCGAGAATATTTCCTGTGTATCACTTCTGAAACACAAAAACAGCAGAAAACAGGGAACTGGCACTGTGGCAACTCGTTAATAGGTTAGTTCCGGAAAATGCATAAAAGTGCCATGAAGTGTAACGAAACATTAGGCAAATGGTGTAAAAACAAGCATGGAGCATCAAAAATTATAGATACGTTGGAGACGTATCACATCACCACTCTATTTTTCATGGGTGGGGGACCTGCCAGGGGTGCCACATCGAGGAGGCTATGAATTATCTCAGCCTGCTGCCATATAATGAATTATTTTTGCCCTAAATCCTTTTTAATCCAATTTTGCACTAGGGCTACAAGAAATGCACACCAGAAAATTTGGGGAAAAATACAGGGAGGTCCCCTGGGGGTGTGGGACCCTAGAACCAAGACAAAACCATGGTTCCCACCCCACCTGGCAGACATCGATGGCACCGCGAGTCTGACCTAGATCTCAGAGGGGGGCCTGGGGAATTCAGAAAAAATCAAAAAAATGGAAAAACAGTGCATGGAGTCATGGTGAGTGATGCATCACCTAGGAAAAATACCAAGCATGCCATCCCAAGGGTTCACATGTGGACTCCCTCACAGAGAGGTGCTTCCAGGCAGGAGTTCTCTTGGTCTTCCTTGGCAGATGACCATGGTTTGTGCAAGTTCCACAGCAAACTTTGGAACCATGGTCCCATTTTTGGTGGAGATGTGCATCTTTGCATTCCCAACCACTTTTGCAACTAGTATTTTTCCAGTTTTCACATAAAAATGCATTTTCCATTTTTCGGGTGCCCGGAGGGGTCGAAACAGGTGTTTTTTTGTGAAGGGGCCACCAAGGGCAGTGTGCAGAACATCACCACTCTATTTTTCATGGGTGGGGGGCCTGCCAGGAGTGCCACATCCAGGAGGCTATGAATTATCTCGGCCTTCTACCATATAATGAATTATTTTTGCCCTAAATGCTTTTTAATCCAATTTTGCACTGGGCTACAAGAAATGCACACCAGAAAAATTGGGGAAAAATATAGGGAGGTCCCCTGGGGGTGTGGGACCCTATAACCAAGACCAAACCATGGTTCCCACCCCACCTGGCAGACATCGATGGCACCGTGAGTCTGACCTAGATCTCGGAGGGGGGCCTGGGAATTTAGAAAAAATCATAAAAAATGGAAAAACAGTGCATGGAGTCATGGTGAGTGATGCATCACCTAGGAAAAATACCAAGCATGCCATCCCAAGGGTTCACATGTGGACTCCCTCACAGAGAGGTGCTTCCAGGCAGGAGTTTTCTTGGTCTTCCTTGGCAGATGACCATGGTTTGTGCAAGTTCCACAACAATCTTTGGAACCATAGTCCCATTTTTGGTGGAGATGTGCATCTTTGCATTCCCAACCACTTTTGCAACTAGTGTTTTTCCAGTTTCCACATAAAAAATGCATTTCCCATTTTTCGGGTGCCCGGAGGGGTCGAAACAGGTGCTTTTTTGTGAAGGGGCCACAAAGGGCAGTGTGCAGAACAGCACCACTCTATTTTTCATGGGTGGGGGACCTGCCAGGGGTGCCACATCCAGGAGGCTATGAATTATCTCGGCATGCTGCCATATAATGAATTATTTTTGCCCTAAATCCATTTTAATCCAATTTTGCACTGGGGCTACAAGAAATGCACACCAGAAAAATTGGGGGAAAATACAGGGATGTCCCCTGGGGGTGTGGGACCCCATAACCAAGACCAAACCATGGTTCCCACCCCACCTGGCAGACATCGATGGCACCGCGAGTCTGACCTAGATCTCGGAGGGGGGCCTGGGGAATTCAGAAAAAATCTAAAAAATGAAAAACAGTGCATGGAGTCATGGTGAGTGATGCATCACCTAGGAAAAATACCAAGCATGCCATCCCAAGGGTTCACATGTGGACTCTCTCACAGAGAGGTGCTTCCAGGCATGAGTTCTCTTGGTCTTCCTTGGTAGATGACCATGGTTTGTGCAAGTTCCACAGCAAACTTTGGAACCATGGTCCCATTTTTGGTGGAGATGTGCATCTTTGCATTCCTAACCACTTTGGTAAACAGTGTTTTTCCAGTTTCCACGTAAAAATGCATTTCCCATTTTTTGGGTGCCCGGAGGGGTCGAAACAGGTGTTTTTTTGTGAAGGGGCCACCAAAGGCAGTGTGCACAACATCACCACTCTATTTTTCATGGGTGGGGGACCTGCTAGGGGTGCCACATCCAGGAGGCTATGAATTATCTTGGCCTGCTGCCATATAATGAATTATTTTTGCCCTAAATCCATTTTAATCCAATTTTGCACTGGCGCTACAAGAAATGCACACCAGAAAATTTGGGGAAAAATACAAGGAGGTCCCCTGGGGGTGTGGGACCCTAGAACCAAGACCAAACCATGGTTCCCACCCCACCTGGCAGACATCGATGGCACCGCGAGTCTAACCTAGATCTCGGAGGGGGGCCTGGGGAATTCAGAAAAAATCAAAAAAATGGAAAAACAGTGCATGGAGTCATGGTGAGTGATGCATCACCTAGGAAAAATACCAAGCATGCCATCCCAAGGGTTCACATGTGGACTCCCTCACAGAGAGGTGCTTCCAGGCAGGAGTTCTCTTGGTCTTCCTTAGCAGATGACCATGGTTTGTGCAAGTTCCACAGCAAACTTTGGAACCATGGTCCCATTTTTGGTGGAGATGTGCATCTTTGCATTCCCAACCACTTTTGCAACTAGTGTTTTTCCAGTTTCCTCATAAAAAATGCATTTCCCATTTTTCGGGTGCCCGGAGGGGTCGAAACAGGTGCTTTTTTGTGAAGGCGCCACCAAGGGCAGTGTGCAGAACATCAGCACTCTATTTTTCATGGGTGGGGGACCTGCTAGGGGTGCCACATCGAGGAGGCTATGAATTATCTCAGCCTGCTGCCATATAATGAATTATTTTTGCCCTAAATCCTTTTTAATCCAATTTTGCACTAGGGCTATGAGAAATGCACACCAGAAAATTTAGGGAAAAATACAGGGAGGTCCCCTGGGGGTGTGGGACCCTAGAACCAAGACAAAACCATGGTTCCCACCCCACCTGGCAGACATCGATGGCACCGCGAGTCTGACCTAGATCTTAGAGGGGGGCCTGGGGAATTCAGAAAAAATCAAAAAATGGAAAAATAGTGCATGGAGTCATGTTGAGTGCTGCATCACCTAGGAAAAATACCAAGCATGCCATCCCATGGGTTCACATGTGGACTCCCTCACAGAGAGGTGCTTCCCGGCAGGAGTTCTATTGGTCTTCCGTGGCAGATGACCATGGTTTGTGCAAGTTCCACAGCAAACTTTGGAACCATGGTCCCTTTTTTGGTGGAGATGTGCATCTTTGCATTCCCAACCACTTTTGCAACTAGTGTTTTTCCAGTTTCCACATAAAAATGCATTTTCCATTTTTCGGGTGCGCGGAGGGGTCGAAACAGGTGCTTTTTTGTGAAGGGGCCACCAAGGATATTGTGCAAAACATCACCACTCTATTTTTCATGGGTGGGGGACCTGCCAGGGGTGCCACATCCAGGAGGCTATGAATTATCTCGGCCTACTGCCATATAATGAATTATTTTTGCCCTAAATGCTTTTTAATCCAATTTTGCACTGGGCTACAAGAAATGCACACCAGAAAAATTGGGGAAAAATATAGGGAGGTCCCCTGGGGGTGTGGGACCCTAGAACCAAGACAAAACCATGGTTCCCACCCCACCTGGCAGACATCGATGGCACCGCGAGTCTGACCTAGATCTCGGAGGGGGGCCTGGGGAATTCAGAAAAAATCAAAAAAATAGAAAATTAGTGCATGGAGTCATGGTGAGTGATGCATCACCTAGGAAAAATACCAAGGATGCCATCCCAAGGGTTCACATGTGGACTCGCTCACAGAGAGGTGCTTCCAGGCAGGAGTTCTCTTGGTCTTCCTTGGCAGATGACCATGGTTTGTGCAAGTTCCACAGCAAACTTTGGAACCATGGTCCCATTTTTGGTGGAGATGTGCATCTTTGCATTCCCAACCACTTTTGCAACTAGTGTTTTTCCAGTTTCCACATAAAAAATGCATTTCCCATTTTTCGGGTGCCCGGAGGGGTGGAAACAGGTGCTTTTTTGTGAAGGGGCCACCAAGGGCAGTATGCAGAACATCACCACTCTATTTTTCATGGGTGGGGGACCTGCCAGGGGTGCCACATACAGGAGTCTATGAATTATCTCGGCCTGCTGCCATATAATGAATTATTTTTGCCCTAAATCCTTTTTAATCCAATTTTGCACTGGGGCTACAAGAAATGCACACCAGAAAATTTGTGGAAAAATACAGGGAGGTCCCCTGGGGGTGTGGGACCCTATAACCAAGACCAAACCATGGTTCCCACCCCACCTAGCAGATATCGATGGCACCGCGAGTCTGACCTAGATCTTGGAGGGGGGCCTGGGGAATTCAGAAAAAATCTAAAAAAATGGAAAAACAGTGCATGGAGTCATGGTGAGTGATGCATCACCTAGGAAAAATACCAAACATGCCATCCCAAGGGTTCACATGTGGACTCTCTCATAGAGAGGTGCTTCCAAACATTGCATGACATTGTTTCATAACAGTTCATAACATAATAAACACAAAGTACTTCAATGTGTTCAGTTCATTACATAATTTTATTGCGAAAGCACGACACATCAGGGTTCATGCCGGGCACGTAGCTGCTCGTTTTGCTTCTCAAGAGACGCCACGAGTTGGCAGCTTGCGAGGTATTTCAGCCAGCAGGTTCCTGCATGTGATCTCCAGGGTGACAGTACTCTTTGTTAGCTTCAAATTTTCGTCCAATAGATCTTTGATCCTGGCTGTATTCTTATGTGCCGAGGCTCTGGCTTCCTTGTGCAGTTCCGACCACTTTTGATTCTCCTTTACAAGGTGATTGCGCTCATGAGCAAGGCACTTGGCAACTAAGAGGACTTTTGCCATATCCACTTCCTGGGTCAATTTTTTCTCCCTTTGTTTGGCTATCCATTCATTAAGCCAGGACGCCATATCTGGGTTCAGCCCCACCTTCTTTCCTGTATAAAATAAAAATAGGGTTATTTCTACCAAGGACGCCAACTAAGTGGCAGTGGCATCCTGGCAAAAACCTCATTACAGGTAAAGCACTCTACACTCACCTAAATCAGAATCGCAAGAACCCCAATGCATGTCAACACAATTAGAGAGTGCTTACCTCGCTGAGCCGGGGAAATGTGGGCATCGGGTTCTGGATCGCCGCCGCCATTTTTTGGGAGAGAGGCACACCCTGCAAAACCATCATGGCTCCGCCGGCTCTGGAACATTTTATTCCACGGTAATGAGTTATAGAGGAGAAGAAAAAGAAGAAGAACAAAAAGATGATGATGAAGAAGAAGAATTCGTCCCAGTACCCGGATGAGCCCTCGCCTGATTCAAGTTTTCCCTTCTCCATCAGGGAGAGTAAAGATTGCGCCTCTATGTGAGGGCTTTCTCTAATGGATGGAGCAAGTTCCTTCCAGCGGCGAGCTCTCTCCATTCTCTCCGCTTCCTGAGTCGTCAGGGGGCGGTTTCTCTTTGGAGGCATGGCTAGACAGAGTGGATGGGGGCCCGGGTAGGAGGAAGGAGAAGGAAGTAGGTGAATGAATAATATGGCAAGATAGTCAAACAGCCCAGCCCGTGGTCCAACCACTGCTCTCTGTCTTCTAGCCTTCTCATGCAAGCTATATGCTCCGTAAATGAAAAAATAGAGCCCCCGCCCGGCACGCGGGTGGATACGTGGCGCCGATTAACTGACGCTCACTGCCCCGTCCCATCGTGCCAGTGCCAGGGTCCTGGCTAGACACGCCAGTCCGCATACACGAGAAGGCATGCCAGGACACGCCGGAAGATAAAATGCATTATATTTTATATATTAACTAAAAATGGAAGGGTCAAATCTTACGCAAGATAAATTGCATTGAACAGAAAATGCTAGCTAATATGCATGCCATTTGCATTTTCTTCATAGATTACTAACTTAACCACTAGCTAAACCCAGTACATGACGTCATCGGAGTCGTCCGAGTCGACCTCCGTTGGGGCCTTGTACTTGCCCTCTGCTTCATCCTCCATCGTGGTTGCCTTGCCCTTCCCCCTGCCCTAGGGTTCCAATGAACTGGTCATGGCCGTCTTCATGTCTCGCGCAAACTTTGCGGCAGCGGATCTTGGCTGCTCAGTGTTGACGCCGCCATCCTCATCGTCCGATTCAAGATTGATGAACGGTACGGGTTTGACGGCGGTCTTGAACCGGCCTACACTGCGAGGCCTGCTGGAGCCACTGCCAGACCTGCTCGAGGTCAAAGAAGTGGGAGTTGGAGTACATGCATTGCTGCTCGGTTCAAGCCACCATGGCCATCTGATGCGGCGGCGGCTTAACCTGCCGTGTTGTGCACGACCGGGCGTGGAGTTCCCGCTGTGGTAGTACGTACCACCGCCATGGCTGAGTCCTAGGGTGGCGTGGCTGAGGCCTGAGGTGGAGCTTCCGAATCGTGCGCGGGAGGTGTTGTAGCGGCCGGTGCGAGGCATCTGAACTGCGGGGAGGGCTCGCTCGTGTGAAGAACAGGAGGCGGAGGCTAGTGTTCGTGGTGTCTGCCCAGAGGGAAACAGATCTTTTTGACAGGGTAGCTCTCCATGGAAGCACATGCCCCCAGCGACTGTGCATAGCTTCCACGCTTGTAAACAATACATTTTCTTAGTGTCCATGATTGCAATTTCATTGGTGGCATAGTTGCGTTGCACGATCCCACCTGTCATACTCAAACGGTCATATTCTGGGGGGCGCGCTGGTATAACTGCCGGATGCAAGAGCAGCGTCGTCACTCCGATTCTTCCTTCTTCCCATCTCCCCCTTGCACCTACGATTCTTTTCCAGGCTAGCTCACATCTGCTGTTCTAGTTCCCCACCTAGTCCCTCTGTTGTGCTCTCCCTTGGGTGCAAGGCAATGGTTCACAGCTACTGCAGTTCTTCGTGTGTGGAATCAGGGACGGCTCGCCGACGCTCCCCTATCCCGTACCGGAGTAAGCCCTACGACTATTCGCCAGACAAAATCTGTGACTATGGAGTAAAGATGCCGAGATGGATTGCGTGGACAGATGAAAACGCTGGGAGAAGATTCTACAACTGCGGCATCCACGCGGTATTATTGTAAACTAATCATGTTTGTTTGCCAGTTTAGTTATTTTAATTCTCACATCTTTCCTCTTCCTTTACTATGTTTTTGGCAGGAAGGCAAGGGCCGAGGCTGTGAGAAGTATGAGTGGATGGACGACCCGCTGCCAGTTTTCCAGAGAGAGCTTGTTCGTGATCTTCGTGATGCTGTATGGGAGAAGATGGAGGAGAACCGTGCGCTGCTTGATGAAAACAAGGAGCTTCTGGACCAACTTCGGAAGCTCGAGCAGAGTGGTGGTGTGCATGCTCAGTTGCAGAAGCAAGCAGCTGAAATAGAGCAGATCAAGGTTAGGGCAGATGGTGGAAACAATCTGCTTTTCATATGGATATGTTCCATGGCATTTGCAGTTTATGTTGGCATTATGATGTCTAGCACCTGAAAAGCAGAACTGTAAGGACCCAAATGTTGTGTAATGTCAAATGTTATCCTGTGCCATTTATTCTGCCTTTTCTGACTGTCCCTCTGAACATTACCACCGAATAAGAACATATGCATAATGTCAAACAAGGCTTATTAAAAATGAGTACATAGTTTACAAATTACAAATTCCATAACAAATACAGTTCGGACATGATTTCGGACAGGTCCAGGGCCCCTGTTTTACAATGCACACACAAACACACATGTTCCGGAAAAATAGTTTTCAGAATTTTGCTGTATTACGGAGACGGAGCACTCAGAAAAAAGACTGAATTAGTCTTACTCCGACCTAGCTGTCTTCTTCCTCTTTGGGGACAGTTTTCTCGCCTTCTTGTATGTTGGATCAGAAGGTTCTGGAATGTCCGGCCAATCTGAATCAGATCCCGTGTCATCATCACTCCACTCAACTTCCTCGTGAAGCACATAGACAGCATCAGCAGTCTTGCACCTTGTCTTGCGCTTCCTGACAAATGTTAGAAAGCACGTAAGCCCCAGGTAAGCATAGATATTACCTAATTATAAATAAAGATCATACACGCAAATACTTCATACCTAGGCTTTGGTCCATTCAAAGGACACCCCGCTGCTCTATGTCCAATACATTTGCATTGCTTACATCTGTTTTTGCCTTTCTTGCTACCACTAAAAGGCATGCCCTGCTTCTCCATGAAATTCTTGAACCTACTCATCCTAGGTCTTCCTTTGCCTCTTTTAACATTTGGCTGGCACAGCTTGAAAGGTAGTTGAACCACAGGCCACTGTGACTGGTCTGTGCAAGGAGGGATGGCACCTGCGTAGGTAGCTCGAAATTTAGCCAAAGAGAAGTACTCACTCACATATTGATCAAGGTGTGGCAGAGTTCTTTTGTGAACCAAGAAGATTAACGCGTGTGGGCATGGCTTCCCAGTATGCTGCCACTCTAAGCAGCTGCATTCTCTACTGTCAATCTTCACGACATGCCTCAGGCCATTCCGGCTCAAATCTCTCACCTCACAGCTGTGGTCGTTAGACTCTCCAACTCTAAGGTAACCAAGACCTCGACTTCTCTGGTTTATTTGCTGAATAACAGCGGGTAGAATGTGCCCTCTTAGTCTGTCCCCAATATCTCTTCTGACTTTTATCAGCCTCATCAACATACCTCGTATGGTGTCCATCAACATATGAATTGGAAGGTCTTTTGAGTCTTTGACCCAGTTATTTACGGTTTTAGCAAGGTTGTTGTTTATGTAATCACACTTTATTGCGGGATTAAAAGCACTCCTCATCCATAAAAGGCTGTGATTCCTTTCCAAGTATACGGCAAAATCAGAGTTCTCAGCATGTATCTTGTCCATAACAAATTTGTAGCTCTCAGGCTTGTAGGCCCTAGCAGCAGTCCACATGTAGCGATATACAGTGCCTGAGTAGTGCCTGTACAGGTTCAACATCAAATGAGCATGGCATTCTCTTTCTTCAGCATGTGGAAATACTGTCCGAACTGCATTTGCCAATCCTTTGCATGCATCAGTGGGCCAGTGGTGAAACATCACCTATTGATCTATGCAGATGCCTCATAAACCACTCCCAGTTCGCCTCTGATTCCGACTGAAACAGGCCGAATGCCACCGGGAACATCCAGTTGTGCCCATCCAGTGCTGTCGCTGATGCTAGACAACCATTCCATCTGCCAGTGATGACAGTGGAGTCTATACTCAAATATGGCCTACAACCCTCCTTGAACCCTTGAATACAGGGCTCAAGGGCCATAAAAAAGGGTTAAAATATATGTTCCCCTCCTCCTCTTTCGTGTCAATCTCGACAACACTACCTTGAGACCTAGATTGAATTTCAGCCTTGAAGCTGTACAATAGCCTGAAACTATTTTCCCAGTCCCTGTATAGTGTTTGCAAAGCTCTCTCTTTACCTTTCCAAACTATGTGATATGGTAGCTCGATATTGTAATCAGTCATAAGCTTTACCTGAATCGCCTTGGTAGTCTCATTTGGCGTTTTCTTAAGAATGGCCAAAGCATGCTTCTCAACCCATTCTTGAGTTGCACAAGAAGATCTTACTTTGCAGCCTGTTGGACACCTGTGTGCAGGTCCCATCTTGTTCACCTGCATCGGAACATTCATTTTATACATTAGTTGCTTCATAATAATTTCTAAACTTGCTTCACATATGAAAACCCGAACCCGTCAGTTAGAAATAGATATTTGTGTGCGAGGAAAGCTTGTCAGTACCCTAACTGTTTCTCCTCCAGGAAGTATCCTAACGGAGATCTTCCATGGGTATTGATCCTTCACCCTCTCCCCATTGTAGTAGTCTAATCTGCACCTCGCCTCGTACCGTTTCCTTGTGTTTCTACTTCTGAAGACGTCGAACTCTCCGATGATACAATATTGCGCAAATGCTTTCCTGAATTCTACCATGTTGGCGAAGTATGTGCCCACCAAAATTACAGGTACCACTGGATCATATGTTATCGCTAACTCGCTAGTGACCTCATCATCTACCAGTATGGCAGCTTCCTCCATTAGTGATTCATCGATTACATCATCACTTGTTTCTTGTTCTAGCACCTCTATTTCACTGTCCTCATCTTCCCCTATGTCCGAAACAGGAGGACCTTCATTGTCATCCTCTACATCATCATCACTAGGTTCATTAGCGATGCCAAGTACATCACACATTGTTTTCTCTGCCATGGGTTCGTCGACGCCATCACCTCCCATGGGTTTAACATTGACAGTCTGCCAATCTACTTGCTGTGCTGAGAAATTTTCTCCCACATCTGTATCTACTAGTGATGGTGGTTCTTCCCTTTGTTCAAAAAAATCTTGCTCCAATTGGCATTCCCATTGACAAGTATCATCATTATCTGAGTCTGCTAACGTCCAGTCCTTCTTGGGGGTGGACTCCTTGTTAGTGTTTCCGGTGGGGGTGGACTCCTTGTTGGTATACTTCTTGGGGGTGATCTTCTTTGTGGTTGACTTCTTGGGGGTGTTCTCCTCGGTGGTCTTCTTTGTGGTTGACTTCTTGGGGGTGTTCTCCTCGGTGGAATTCTTTGCGGTTGACTTCTTGGGGGTGTTCTCCTCGGTGGTCTTCTTTGTGGTTGACTTCTTGAGGGTCTTATCATCGGTGGTCTTCTTTGTGATTGACTTCTTGGGGGTGGTTTCCTCGGTGGTCTTCTCTATGGTAGAATTCTTTGGGGTGTTCTCCTCGGTGGTATTCTTTGTGGTTGACATCTTGGGGGTCTTATCCTCGGTGGTCTTCTTTGTGGTTGACTTTTTGGGGGTGGTTTCCTCGGTGGTCTTCTTTGTGGTTGACTTTTTGGGGGTGGTTTCCTCGGTGGTCTTCTTTGTGGTTAAGGGGGTGTTCTCCTCGGTGGTCTTTTTTGTGGTTGACTGGGTGTTCTCCTCGGTGGTCTTCTTTCTAGTTGACTTCTTGCGGGTGTTCTCCCCCTCGGTGGTCATCAACCACTCTGCCATAGACTGCGCGGAGGCGTTCTTTCTGGGATAGGTCCTCTTGCATAGGAGCTTGCGGTTCCACCTCAGACTATCTGTTGGGCTAACCTTTGCAATATTCTTTGGACTAAAATTTCGAGTACAAACCTTACTAGGGCTGATCCAATCCTTCATGGAACTAGGAATGTTCCCGTTACCTTCAGTTAAACCATCCCCCTCTGGATCAGCACGGGTGCCTACGCAACCGAAAAACAGTATATGGTTGCCCGTTCCATATTTCTCCAATGCCACATCTAAATTAGGTTGACTGTCAACGCCAATCTGAATGAAATCATGGATTCTTCTATTCCACCACATATATTTTACTTTTTGGTGAGATCCCAGCAGCAATTTCTCACTAAACTTTCCAATCAGTTCAGCTACTTGTATCTCCTTCTGGCGATCGACGTAGACATCAACTTCGTGTTTTGGAACGAGAACATCTGAGCCATCATCCAGTTCTGCAGTGTAGGGGTCGAACGTGGCCACCATTTTCAAAAGAGGAGGAGGTTCAGCAGCAGCAGGTTTTTCAGCACCAGCGGCAGCAGGTTTTTCAACACCAGCAGGAGGTTCAGTAGCTGGATGATGTTTACCAGGAGCAGGGTTACCAATAGCAGCAGATTTACTGCTAGGATGTGTAGCAGCTTGAGCACCAGCAGCAGATTTTCTTTGATTACCAGCAGGAAATTTCTTGGATGCCCGGGCAACAACACCATCTCGTGTTCCACCAAAAATTTTAGCATGCAAAATGTGGCCAGGAGAGTCTGCAAACCTTTCCAATTGATCTTCAATCTTTTCCATGTCCACAGGTGTAACAACCCCCCGCGGTGATACCCATTCAAATTCTGTAGTTTGTGCGGAGCTCATTGGAACAATTCCACGAACAAGTTCAACCATCCCAGATATAGACTTGAAGCTTCTTTCTGCAATGAGCAAGGTTACCTTACAACCCTCCACAGCTACGGAGTTCCCATTGTCAAGCATACCAACGTACTGATGAATTTGTAGAGGGACGCTGTAATCTTTGCAAATCCTTCTCGACACAAGGTTGGGGAAATAAGAAATGTTTGTTAGTGTATAACTAACAAACATCTCTCGCTAAAATATATCTTGATTTCCTACATCCAGCTAGCAGATACCGATGAAGAATGGTTAAATACATAAGAGAAGACAAGCTCACCTCCTCCGGCTGCTCAGGGTGAGACATGATTCCTGAGTTGCGGGCCCTTCCATCCTCTGTGCTGCTCAGCTCGTCTCCCGGCGATGGCGATCTATCTCTGCGCAACGGCTCGCTTGACATTCGGCATCACCACGGGCCGTCGGGCGCGGGCACGCGAGCTTTAAGCAGCGCTATCTGTCTGTGTCGCCGCCGCCGCCGTCCTAGGGTTCAGGCAAGGTTAAGGGCGGAGGAACGAACTAGATCTTGACCGTACACCGCTGCGGAGTGAACTCGGTTACATCGAATTGCCACGCAGATTGACATGCTGAAACTAACATGAAACAGAGAAATACTGACATGCGGGACCGTCATGGGCCCAAAACGGGAGAAGTCATGGCAATATTTGGTTTGCCCTCATTTCGTTCAGAATGGGCCCTCTGAGGAATTACCTACCCAACTTTTCAAATCGCGTCTATTACAAGCAACAAAGGTACCTGTGAGCCTGTGCCAAGGAACTCGGTGACCACAAATAAAATCACCCGGAGCTCCCGTGCCTTGTTCCCAATTTGACAGAAATGTTTTTCGTTTCTTCAATAGCCCATCTGTTCCCCCTCCCTTCTAACAGAAATATAGAGCCGATATCCCCGCACACAGACCCATTATAAAGCATTCAACCCAGCTTCATTGCCAGCCTAACTAGCCATCCCTATATCCACAGGTGGGTGCCTCTTATACGTCAATCGGATCGGCGCCCAGCATGGTACCGCACACCCGCTACGCGCCTAGCAACGCCCCAACAAGATCAGGTACAGTAGTAAGTTTCGTTTTTTTCTTTTTTGCGGGTTCCTTTTCATTTTTTCTCTACTTCTTTCCATTTTTTCAAAAACTCAAACTTTGGCCATATTTTTAAATTTTCAAAAAGCGGAACCAATTTTAAAAATGGAATAAATTTTGGAACTGTACTAATTTCAATTCTAACCAAATTTTACATCGGAACAAATTTCAAATCAGAACAAATTTACATTTTTTTTAGAATTTGAACATTTTTTGAATCTAAACATTCTTCAAAATCTGAACATTATTTAAAATATAAACATTTTACAAAAAATGAATTTTCAAAATCTGTTTTTATTTTCAGATTTTGAATGATTTTCAAAATTTGCATAGTTTTTAAAATTTGAAAAAAAATCGAATTTTGAAATATTATATAATCTGAACATTTTTCGAAACTGTACATTTTTGAAATTTCAACATTTTTTGAATCACAAAAAAGTAAAAAGAAGAAAGACAGAAATAGAAAACAGAAAAAGAAATGAAAAAACTTACCTGGACCGGCCCATACCCCCGTCGAGGGGTGTGCGGCGCATGGGCTGCGTCGACCTGGTCTACGTATAGGGTGCAGCAATGATGCACACGCCCGGCCACTAGTAGACCATTTTTTCGTTTGCTTTTTTTTGTAGTTTTTGGTTTTCTCATTTTTTTGGTTTTTCCAGTTTTGAAATGTTGTTAAGATTTAAAATTATTTCAAATTCAAAAATTTATTTTAGATTAACACTAATCAAATTCGAAATCTATCCAAAATTGAAATTTGTTCACTTTTAAAAATTATCCAAATTCGAAAATTGTTCATTTTTGAAAAAAATTCAAATTCAAAAATTGTTTAAATTTATTCCTAATAATAAAATAGAAGTGTTTCTCTTTCGTCTGTTTTGTTTTATGTGGTTTCGTCTGTCTCATATGTGTTTCCTTGCTAGGGCAGGTTTTGTTCTAGGGATTTCTATTTTCGTGCCCTCGGGTCCTTAGTTGTGCTCAGTTTTCCCCAGGCACTTAATTTTTTCTCAGTTTTACCCGAGCCCTTGTCTGAAACCCTCATAAGGAGCTCGGACGGGAGAAATCCCGTTTAGTTGACCGTTGGTTGATGCTGGCAAGTGGGGCTGCTGTTGGTGCCCCGCAGTGGACACGTCTCCACTTATCCAGATCATTGATGCGGTATGGTGTTGATAGCTTTTCACCGTCCAGTTGGGAACCCCAAGAGGAAGGTATGATGAATATAGCAGCAAGGTTTTCCCTCAGTTAAGAAACCAAGGTATGTCGATCAAGAGAGGAAGGAGCCAATACGACTGAAGGTCATGCCCGCTAGCTTGCAACAGCTCCGGACAATTTATAGGGCGCCTCGTCCGAGCTTTGCTTTGCGAGCGGCAACGTGGAACCTGCACACAACACAACCAAATACTTTGTTCCCAACTTACGATGAGGTTGTCAATCTCACCGGTTTGCTGTAAACAAAGGAATGAGCGTATCGAGTGGAAAATAGTAATAGTATGCGAGTAAAGTAAACAGTGCGAGTTAAGTAAACAGGTGATAGCAATATAGAGGAAATAGGACTGGGGTCCACAGTTCACTAGTGGTGTCTCTCCATAAGATAAAATAATACATGCTGGGTAAACAAATTACAGTTGGGCAATTGATAGAATAAAGACAACGTGCTTATGTCGAGAGGATCACTATGAGATTTACTCTGGGCATTACAACAAGATACATAGACCGCCATCCAACTGCATCTATGACTAATAATCCACTTGTGGCGAATCAATCCGAGAACTCCACAAGTATTAAGTTGCGAACAACAGATAATTGCATTAAGCAAAGTGTGTAATATAAACAAAGCATATGCCCTTGAGCATATGAATGTTGTTTTCCCCCTAGTGGCAACAGCACATCTACAACCTTAGAGGTTTCTGTCACTCCCCCAGATTAAATAGAGGCATGAACCCACTATCGAGCATAAATACCCCCTCTTGGAGTCACTAGCAACTACTCGGCCAAGATAGCTACTAACAACGGAGAGCACGCAAGATCATAAACAACATAGAGATAACATAAGATGAAATTCAGTACTTCAACTCAATCATAACACCAATATTCATCGGATCCCAACAAACACAACATGTAGAATTACATAACGGTGATCTCGATCATGTAAGGCAGCTCACGAGATCTAAACATGAAGCGATGTGTTCTGGAAAAGTGATTGGGTCCTTAGGTTTTTCCCATCGGGGGGTCTTTATAGGCGAAGGGGCAACGTCAGGAGTGGGCCGAGGCGCCGTCACACATAGGGGGCGCGGCCAGGGGCCAGGCCATGCCGCCCTATTGTGTGGGGCCCTCGTGGCCCCACTCCATCTCCTCTTCGGTTCTTTGGAAGCTTCGGTGAATTTCTGGACGTTCGGCTTTTGTTTCGTCCAATTCCGAGAATATTTCCTGTGTAACTTTTCTGAAACACAAAAATAGCAGAAAATAGGGAACTGGCACTGTGGCGACTTGTTAATAGGTTAGTTCCGGAAAGTGCATAAAAGTGCCACGAAGTGTAACGCAACGCTAAGCAAATGGTGTAAAAACAAGCATGGAGCATCAAAAATTATAGATACGTTGGAGACGTATCAGCATCCCCAAGCTTAACTCCTGCTCGTCCTCGAGTAGGTAAGTGATAACAAAAGAAATAATTTTTGAGGTGACATACACCTACACAATCTTGATCATCTATGTAAGCATTGTGCGCTAGGATCAAAAGAACTTAAAACATGGGCATGAAAGATATAATCTTGATAGAAGAAACTTAGCAAACAAGTTGTCACATGAAATAGAACACAAACAAAAGATCATAAAAATGAAACAATGAAAGTCAAACGTGTGTTCAAATCATAAGGAAAAACATACAAATGGTTTTCAGCTTGTCCTTCATGGAGAGCAAAACATAAATGCATAGGACACCTTCAAGTTTAAGAGGGCGAGTAGATACAAATAATTTAAGAACAAGTGAAACCAACAATATGAATCAATCAATGAAAACTTTGGGATAATGCACATTATACTCAGAATGACATCTATGCTCTTTTTTTTGACGCAAAAAGATAGAAGGTGGTGACTCAACATAAAAGTAAAAGAAAGGCCCTTCGCGGAGGGAAGCAGTGATTGCAAGTTTTATAAATCTTCAAAAATTACGGTACTTACCGGCTTTGAGCTCTCATTGCCCCCATCATAAGCATCTTGAATGATTAACGTTAATGCGAGAACACTTATGCTGCATATGCTTGACAAATTATAAGTTGAAAACCTCGTGTCCCGTGAATACGAGTACCCAAACCTCATACTACTTTACTTAGAGTCCCAAGCAAGCTCTTGTCATTGTAAGTATACATGTGACGAGGGTTAACTCGACAAATGTCCTAGATGAAGGACTTAGGATCGGGGAGATAGGGCGTCGGATGAACTCGAAGGTAAAGTTAGTCGAAATAGGTGTGTATCGAAAGTAAACTTGGGTATTCAACCTGGCTTGCTTTCAATCTGCCCTACACCGTCCCCTCCTGGCCCCTATATATAGGTGGCCAGGTCTCGAGGATCGGGTAGGGTTCGATACAGATTACAAATACCGACATACGGTATTAACTCGTATTCGACTATCATTACAATTGGGCCTAACTTATCGGGCCTCAGGGGTACTCAACTAACGGGCTCTATTAACTATACCCTTGTCAGTAGCCCCTGAGATTCTACCAGAATTGCAGATTCGGGTTGAATCTCTAATCTTCAAATCTTCGACTTGATCAATTCTTCGACTTTATCTTCAAATCTTCGACTTGGTCTTTCGACTTATATTGATGATAATTTGCTCGCAAGGGGTCTCGATGAACAAGCCTGACAACTCTGACGGATCAAGAGGTCAGTTAACTGCCGGAACAGATACTTGTCACCTACTTCAAATTCAATCCCCTTGGACTTGAATTCGGGATACCGGTCAAACTCACTCTTTTGCCTCATTTAGGACTTACAAAAAATGAGTCCCAGTGGTTCTCAGGGTACCCAGTGCGTCCACCAGGATTTTCTTCGCGTCGTAGACACGGATACATACCAGCAGAGCGCATCCATGTGCGTATACTAGGCCACACAGGACGGATCCCGGGGTCTTACCTTCGTGATAAATCACGGCATTCGAGTTTCGTTGCGATAACGCAACTCGTGAATCTCATGTCGCAGTCAAAGTTTGACTGAAAATATTCGGGTTTCTACAACCATAAAACTCGCTCCCGATGGGAGTAACACTTCTCCAATCTTCAATGCTTTGCCAATGAATATCGTCGGGTGCGCGCTCAGCGCTCCCGATGGGAGTAGCCCCCGAGGCTATAGTCGAAAAAAGTATTTTTTCGAGTATAGGCTCATAATGTAGCTCGTCGTATTTCAACTTGAAACACTTTAACTTCGAAGTTTCTTCAACTCGAGATACTTTCAAGAACACCTTGTCGTCGAGTATTAGTCCATCATTTTAATGAAGAGTTGTATTCGACTAACTTTGAAAGGAACAGCCCCCAAGGCTATAACCTAAAAATTCTTCATAGATAATCATTTCCATAAATTCAGCATTTGTCGGCGCCATCCTTGTACCTTTACTTTATCGTGTCAATGATGACGTAGCTTCTTCATCAGTGCGAACCGTTTTATGGGTAACACTGTAACTTCCATTATTTTATGACCGTTTAACGGGCTGCACGATTTTTGACCGTTGGTGGGCTGCCATTTCCGATCTTTGCGCCATGTCGCAACCCACGATCCTTCTCTCAGAGGATATATAAATGGCATAATGGGGAATCGTACTGTTTACCAGCTCGTTACCTCCGCCGCCTCCATTACCGATCTCCTCTGCCTCTTCCTCTCTTGCGGAGCCCCCAAGCGCACTTTTGTGCTGAATGCGCGTGAAGCATCTGGCCACCAAGAGCGATATGGCCAAATCCTCTGCCACCAACTGGGTTCGCTCCACCATCACCAAGAAGGAGGTGGAGAAGGCCATGGCAGACGGCCTCATCGCCGTCCAAGATTCCATCAAGTTCCCCAGTACTTAACGGATCCCGAAGCCCCCGAGCGGTTATCGGGTAATATTCCTTGCTTTCCTTCTTCGCGGCTTCTTCCTTCCTGCCCATGAGTTTCTCCGTGGGCTTCTATTTGTTTACGGTGTGTAGCTTCATCAGCTCACACCGAATTCCCTTCTGCATATTGCTTGCTTCGTGACTCTTTGCGAGTCATTTTTGGGCATTGAGCCTCACTTTGCTCTCTGGAGATCGATCTTTCGACTCCGCCCCAATGTTTCTCTGGCTAGGAAACCCGAACTGGGCGGAGCCGTCGTTTCTGTGCGCCCTGAGGCGCAATATCTTGAATTTTCTATGGCCGCGTCTGTCCAAGGGTGGAGGACAAAGTGGTTCTATATCAAGGACCGCAGATCCTCTCCCGAAGATGAGTTCGGCCTTCCTCCGTTTGACGCGTCCCAAGAGGTGAAGAAATTGAAGTCATGGGACTCACTTCCCTCAGATGCGGAAGTTGCACAAATCCTTCCTCTTCTATCCCGCATTAAAAATCTGAAAACAGGCTTAGGAGGTGCTTTGTCGGGTACCCAACTCATGGCGTTTTTCATACAACGTCGAGTTCAACCCCTAAAGCATTGCCTCACCAAGCTTTGGACTTATTCTGGCTTGGAAGACCCTACTCGCATATCTGAAGATCTGATGTCGAAAGAAGATGTCGACAAGCGAGTCAGGAATCTCACCAAGCTCACCAAGGAGCACTCAGTTGCTGACCTGAAGGCAGATTTCTTCGACTCCGTGCACCCTATTCCTGAGGTATACATCGCTGCATCCACTTTTATCAAATTTCGACTTGCATTACTCTTTGCCTCTGCACTCTGCTGATTTATTAATATGCAGGGTCACCAATTCATTGTTTCTCGTCCCCCTCTTCCGGAGGAAGGGCCCCTTCCTTCTGATCTAGCATCTCCTACATCTGAAGCCCCCGAGGCTGACGAAAGTCATGACGGAGATGATGTCGAAGAATCAGAAGATGAGACTAGCTCATCGACATCTCCTCCTCCTACTCTTGCTGAAGATGTTGGTGTCGACAAAAAACGGAAACATGTCGACAAAATTGCTTCATCGAGTTCTGCAGCGGCTGGAAAAACCCCCGCTCTTGCAGAAGATATGGAGTACTTTGACATGCTTGCATCGTAAGTATTGTAGTCGAACTTTTCAATTGCTTTGTTCTTGCCTAGTGCTTATAACTTATACTTTTCATGCAGTGACGATGAAGAACCACCAACATGTGCGACGGCTATTCCACCACCTTCTCCTGTGGCGACTGAGGAGCCTGTCGAACCATATGTTGCTCCGAGGACTACTAGGGCCTCTATAAAGAAGGTTTCTCAAACTCAAGCCCGAAACCTCAAACGCGCGAAGAAAACCAAAGAAGCCGAGGTTTCTCTGGAGGCCCATGCTCCTACAGTTTCTTCTGATGATGTAAGCGATACTTTTTTTTCCTTCTTTCCTTTCATGCACTTCTTCTCTTATACTCTTCTTTTATCAGGCTTTAGTCAAGAGATTTATCGCCCTGGGCACGGAGTGTGCGGGGTACCTAAAGGTTGCAAAATCTTCCGAAGTTGCGATTTTGATATTCAATCATTACTTTTCTTCTGCCCTTTTGTCTTTTGCTGTTTATCTGACTTTCTTTCGTCTGTTTTCACAGCTGCTTTAGCGACAGCCAATGCTCGCATTGCGTCGCTGGAAGCGGAGCTCAAAGCTTCGCAAAAAGCTTATGATGTTGCGACCTCTGCTAAGGCAATTGCTGAGAAGTCGCAAAAATCTGCGCTTGCCAAGGCGAAAAATGCTGAGAGGGCGTTAGCAGATGCCAACAAAGAGCATGCTCAACGAGAGCAGGCCATGGCAGAGCGTCTTCACACCATGTCTACTGCTGCCGAAAGTAAGTTTCTTTCGACTTGTCTTCTGTTTTCGTCCCCTGTTGCACTGGTGTACTTGTTGACACTTGCCTCTTCTTTTCTTTTCTATTGCATAGAATTTTCAGGGGTACCTCCGTCGTCCATGCAAACGGACGATGACCCTCTTATGGATGCGGTTAACCTACTCGAAGATAACTGGATATCTATCCAGGAAACTTTTGAGTTGGTTGGCCGCGTTCTGTCACGGCTATTTGCCGGGTTGTGGCCGAAGAAAAAGATGGCGATCCCGAAGGGCAATCTGACTGAACTCGCCAAGACTTTTGACAGCGATGAAGACCCTACTCTCCATCTGAAGGGGCTGTCCATTAAGCGCGGCGCCGAAGGTGCCATTGCCCTTTCTCTTGCGCATGGTGCAGACTTTGACTGGGAGAAAGTTAACTCCCCTCATGGCTATACCCGCGACGAGATGAAGGTGTTTTTCGAGAAGGCGAAGAAGTTGGCGCCTGCATTGCTGAACACAATTTCTCCTTCGGCAGCCTCTGCTGTGCCTGCTGCAGCCTCTGCTGTGCCTGCTGCACCATCTCCAGCGCCGAAAACTCCGATGCCACCATCGACTTCTAGCGAGGAACTGGTCGCGCCCCCTTCTTCCACGGAGCACAATGCTGAGGTGGCGTAGATTCAGCTTCTTTGTAGTACTTAGTTTTCTCCTTTTGAATGTAAAGACTCCAATTAAGTGCAACCCGAGAACTTAGCTAGAGGGTTATGCTCTTATGTAAATATATTTTCTTTGCATGGAGTATTATTCTATCTTTCTGAAATTGTTTCTCCTTTCTTTCTTTTTGTAGTCGATGCGTGACAGTGATCCTTCTTCTCATGCTCCTGCTCCTTCCTCTGCTCGCGGACTCAATCCTCAGATTTCGTCGACTCCTAGTCGATGTAGTCACTGTGAAGAATATTCTTCCAGGATTTCCGATCTTGAGACTCGCCTATCTTTGGCCAAACGCCAAGCACAGATGGCTATTAAAAAGGCTAGCCAGGCCAGCGGCTATATGAAGAAAATCTCTTCACTTGAAGAAAAGGTCTCCAGCTTGACGGCGAAGGTTGTTCACAACGAAGAGTGCGAATCTTTCATTCTTGGAATTGTCGAGTCTGCTGGCGAGCTATTGCGATGTGAGTTTCCTTTCGACTTCTTCTTTTGGCTGTTTGTGCACTTCCTTTGTGATATATTTGTCATTGTAGGTACTTGCTTGGATTTTGCTGCTGAAGAGCGTCGAGTTGCTGAGCGAAATGCTGCTTTGGAGAAGATGTCGACTGGCTATGAGACTCTATGGTCTGATCCTCGACGCCGTAGCGCCATTGTATTGCTTCAAGATCGTGCCCAGCACATTGGCGAGTCAGTTGATGGTTGCCGGCGAGCTCTTACAACTATGCATTCCATTATGCTTCCCCGTAATCCTTCGCCTGCAACTTTCCCCCTTCTTCTTGATGCTTTCCGATCTAGCCATCGTATTCATAGGTTAATAGAACTAAACTTAGTGGCTGGTGCCAATTTTGCTCTCGGGTGGATACGCAAGTGGCACCCCAGATTGAATTATAGCACGATGTCTTTAAGTTTAGCTCCTGGTAGAGCTAGCCTTCGGGTTCATATGGAGAGCACGCTTCAACCTGCTCGAAGACTTGTAGCTAGGCTTCTAGAGGCAGATGCCGCGTTTTTCCGCGAGTATCATTATTTAGATCCTTTAGGTGTAGATGATTCTGATAACCCGATGTTGTAAAGTATGTGTGGAACGCGAGAGATTTTTCGCGACTATATGTCTGAAATTTATTCTCAAGGCGTATTTGTATGGTTCGTGCGTTTGCCGCATATTCTCTTTGAAAGACTCGTAAACTCAAATATGAGGAACGCTTTGTCTTTATTTATACTTATAATGTAAGATACATGGGGTGACCCAAGGGATCCGGCCTGTGACCCGTGTTCTGGATCTAGAGGGCATTGCCCCTGGAATAACTCGTGGCTTTTACGGCCTTTATTGTTCTACTCTATTGTCTTTATGATGCTTATGCCGCCGTAGCTTTCCCTTTCTCTTCTGTGCCTGTGTCTTCTCCTGGTGTTGCTGTTCATGGCTTCTTTGTTTCGGGCTCCGCGGTGCATCCTTCGAGTAGCTCTACGCCTTCTGTAGTCGCGCTCTTTGCTTTTTCTGCATGGTTGGCTATTATGCCAAAATTTTGCGCCATCTTGTGGAATTCCCTGTCGCAGAGATCTGAAACTTCAAAGCTTCCTTTTACTGTGATTATTCCTTTTGGTCCTGGCATTTTAAGTACCAAATATGTGTAGTGAGGCACTGCCATGAATCGCGAAAACGCGGGTCGCCCGAGGATCGCGTGATATTGCGATGGCCAGTCCATGACTTTGAAATCTAGTTTTTCCCTTTTGTAGTTTTGTCGGTTGCCGAAGCAAACATTGAGTGCTATTCGTCCCAATGGGTAATTAGCACTTCCTGGTACGATTCCATGAAAGGAGCAATCTGTTGGTTTTAGGAATTCCAATGATATGTGCATTGCCCTGAGTGTTTTCGCATATATCAGGTTAATTCCACTTCCTGCATCCATGAATATTCTGTCGACATCATACGCGCCGATTTGAGCTTTGAGTACCAGAGGCACGTTTCTTGGCCGGGGTACTGTTATGGGGTGGTCCTCTCTGTTGAACTCGATTGGTTGTTCTGACCAATGCAGATATTCTGTTGTAGCTGGAGGCGACATGACTGCTAGATTGACTTGTCGAGTTATATTCTTTTCTTCTTTGTTTGACTTGGGCACAGGTTGTATCATTGCTGTAATGTGTCCTTTTGATGGGACGTACCCTTCGTCGTCGTCGTCGTGTCCCTTGTTTTGCTGGTCTTGTCCTTGAGGAACTCCATTGTTTCCTTGCTGGTTTGTCGCGGGATTGTTGCTTCCTTCGAATCCTTGTCGCCTTGCCTCGGTTTGCTTGTTTATTGCTGCTTCTTGTAGCTTTAAGAATGTTGTGCAATCTTTCATCGCGTGCCTTGATACTCGCTTCCCGTCGACGAACGCTGAATGTATATGACAAGGCCCGTTGAGCATATCCTCTGGTGATGGGTTGTACTCTCTGGATTCTCTTGGTGGGAACTTCTTATATTCCTCTCTTCCGTAGCTGCGATATCCTGAGCTTCTGCGTTCGTTTCCCTGATAACTATTGTCTTTATATCCTGCGGCGACTTGGTTATGAGAGCCGTAGGTGTCGTAGTTTCGGGATCATCTCCTTTGACTTCCGTATCTGTTTCTTCTATCGTCCTCTGGAGATCGTGTCCGTTTGTTGTTGCACGCATCTTCTCCATCTGCAAATCTGTTTGCTGTGTCCATGAGATCTGACACTGTTTTTGGCTTGATTCTACCCATCTCTTCGACTAGGTCTCTTCGCCTTAACCCAATGATGAACGCGTCTATTGCTCTTTCGTCTGAAACTTCGACTGCTGAATTTTTGATGAGGCTCCATCTTTGGATGTACGCCCGTAATGTTTCGTCGCGTTGCTGTACGCATGCTTTGACTTCTTCTATTGATGCTGGTCGTTTGTATGTCGACCTGAAGTTGCTTGTAAATTGCTTTGTGAGGTCTTCCCAGCTTCCGATGGATTCTTTCTCTAATTTGCTCAACCATGACCTTGCTGCGCCGGTGAGGTGTAGTTGCAGACTTTGCATTGCTGTTTCTTTGGTTCCTCCTAGTGTTTGGACTGCTTGCAAGTAATCTGCGAGCCATGATTGCGGTTCCTGTGACCCGTCGTATTTTTGATGATCATGAGGTAGCTTGAATCCCTTAGGCACTGGCGTGATGCGAACCCTACGGGCAAAGCACGATGCCCCCATCTCCTTTTCGTCGTCCTCATAGTCGCGCCTTTCGTTTGGGGATCGCGATCTTCGAGTTCCACCGTGCTGTTTTGGTGATGGCGATCGAGATCGGTGTTTGCTGCTTTTATGCCGAGGACTGTTGTGACGGCGAGGTGATCTTGCTTTGTGCACTTCCTTGTGGTGATGTGCTTCTTCTCCTTTTGCTGATAGCTTGTGGCCCACCATATTGAGTCCGTTTAGCGCTGCTCTATGCATATGTTCTCTAGGATCTCCTGGACTTGGTCGAGTTGTAAGTAGATATGCTTGTGCTGCCACTAGTGCTGCTTCAGGAGTTTTTGGTAGGATGTTTCCCTGCTCGTCGACCGATAGGAAGGACGAGCCGAGGTTTTTGGAAATACTTTGCCTGTCAGAATACTCGAGGTTATCGTACCTTGAACCATGTCGACGATTTTTCCTTGCGTTGCTGTACGATGCGTCGCTTCGTGCTCTACGAGCAGCTTCACTAGCTGCGATGGCTGAATCTTTTCTTCTTTGTATCTCTACCTTTTCCTTTGCTAATTGCTTTGCTTGCTGCCTGAGGGCGTAATGATACCCAAAAAGCATGTCTTTGCTGGAGCTGGATGGTATTGGCGTGCCGTTTTCTACGGCTTCTCTTATTATTTTCCACTCGTCGACCGATAGTCGAATTTTCTCCCTGGCTGTGAGGGATTCCACTGTTTGTCCTTCTGCTAGGTGATTTGCTCCTCTGTCGATATTTGCTGGGTTTATCACTGGGTTGTTATTTTCATCAAATTCTTCTGAGTTGTCGCCCACAATGGCTAGTACCTGGCACTGCTTGCCGATGTTGCTATTAAAGCTTGAAAAGATCGAGTTGCTGTCTTCAGAAAGCTCTAACCCTGTCTTCCATGTGTCTGTTGAATTGTCTGAGATATTGTCGAGGCAGATCGTGAGATCATTGATTTGGACTTCCACGTCAAAATTTTCCTTTTCTTCGTCGTCTTCTGCGATCTTTTCTTTTTGCACTTCTTCTAGGCTGACCGGCGAATTTACTTCGCTGGAAGAGCCTTCAGAATACTCCATCATCATTGTTGTTTCGGGTTCTTGTGCCGACGTATCTTGATCTTGTTTCGTCGGATCCGAAAGGCGAGAGGAACCCGATGGCCCGATGAAGATGCTCAAACTTCCAATTGTTAGTTCTACCTCTTGACTTTCGTCGACTTCTGGACTGCTGTTGGCTAAAAGCGAAAAAGCCATCGAATTCATGGTTCCAACGCCCTCAATCCCCACGGTCGGCGCCAATTGACGAGGGTTAACTCGACAAATGTCCTAGATGAAGAACTTAGGATCGGGGAGATAGGGCGTCGGATGAACTCGAAGGTAAAGTTAGTCGAAATAGGTGTGTATCGAAAGTAAACTTGGGTATTCAACCTGGCTTGCTTTCAATCTGCCCTACACCGTCCCCTCCTGGCCCCTATATATAGGTGGCCAGGTCTCGAGGATCGGGTAGGGTTCGATACAGATTACAAATACCGACATACGGTATTAACTCGTATTCGACTATCATTACAATTGGGCCTAGCTTATCGGGCCTCAGGGGTACTCAACTAACGGGCTCTATTAACTATACCCTTGTCAACACGTATCATCGAGAACCGCTAACGGGGTACATCCGTGCCCGATGACATGGAACAAGCCCACATCAAAATGACAGGACAAGCAGACAATGAACAACTCGACATCTCTTTTATTTACCATTTGTATAGCTTTTTATTTTGAGATGCGTCGTCGAATGTCCACTATGGGCATGCTGCAAATTTCCACCATGAATTATGCATGGCTTAGATTGGCGGCCCAGGCGTTTCTCTAACACATATACAAACTCCATGATCCCGCAAGATTCCCAATTCATTTCACACCGCGAGTATCCATAAACAAAAGATCACGATATCAACTCAAATAGGAAGTGCAATGTTGAAAGCTTGCCCCATGACGGCATGGCTGGGCTAATTCCCAACTTACAACTTGCAAGCATAACAACTCAACATAAGAGACCACAATGTCAAAATTTTAAAACGAGAAAAGTAAAGTATGCCATCCGATTTGTGAGAGCTTTACTGACTAATTTTCGCATAACACAAAAAAGAGTTTAATTTGAAGGATAGATAAAAGCAAGTCAAATGTACTTTGGAATAGCAAATTGCTAATAGGTATGTATGGTGGACACTTTGGCAAAACTTGGTTTTTAGGAGTTGGATGCACGAGTAGAGCTCATACTCAGTACAAAACGAGGGCTAGCAAAAGACTGGGAGCGACCAACTAAGAGAGCAATAATGGCCATAATCATGCAAAGCGACAAAGCGACATTAAAAGAAACATAAGATGGCATCAAAAGTCAAAAAATAAATGATCATAGAGGCAATGGCGACTTTGTATGAGTCAAACATGTGTGAGCATGCGCCAAGTCAACCCAAATAAAGCATCAAGGAGAAAACCAAAATAATGCTCCCAAACAATAAAAACAACGCATGATTTTTTTCAAAGGCTCATTAAGCAATCTCAGTTATTTGAGACAAGTCATGCTATAGCAAAACCACTAAGCATACTATCAAAAAGACATCAAGCACGACATGCAAAAGCCTAGGCCGCAGTCTACACAAGCTCCTTCTTGTACCACTTTTTTGCATAAAGCATTTTCTCTTTTCCAACACCATTCAAACTTTTTTAATCCAACTCTTTTGATCAAAACCAATAAGTACCAGAGGCAAAAATACACCTTGATAAAAAGATATAACAAGATCTGAACGCAAATCAAGGCGAAAATTGAAAGCTAAACGCAGTTCTAGAAAAAGAGAAAACTCGTTGAAACGAATAGAATGAAAAATAGAGTGTTCTTGGCAAATGAAAAGCAAGGCAACTTCTCCAAAAGGAATTTGTTGGGGTCCAAACATTTATTGCAGCAAACAAAACAAAACTAAACTGAAAACTAAAACAACTGACGCTCCAAGAAAAACGCAAAATGCATGAAGCAATAAAAATATAGTGTCTTGAAAGGTGACCTGATTTTTGCCGATGAAGAAGGGGTGCCTCGGGGGCATCCCCAAGCTTTGACGCTTGTACTTCTTGGATATTTCTTGGGGTTCTGGGCATCCCCAAGCTTGAGCTTTTGTCCATTCTTCAACTCATCTCATCATTCTCCAATCCCTACACTTAAAAACTTCCTTCATACAAAACTAAACACAAATCTATTAGCAACATTAGTGTAAGCATAGCAATGAATCAACCTCTTTTGCTTCAGGTTTTAACTCAAAACCACCACATATAAAGCATATACTACTGTAGCAACTTCCCCGAAAGTTCCGTGATCAAAAGAACTCAAAAAGAAAGCGATCGAGCGGCAAACACAAATATTGGCAGAAATTTGTCGAAACAGAACAGCTGACAAAGGTCGAATTTTTAGAGGGTTTTATGTTGCTCAAATAAAAAAGTGTTCAACTAATGAAAGTTTGGATATAACATGGGGCATATTCACAAGAAATCGCAGGTCCAAAAGATATACAGATAATTTTCACGAATTTTTACGGTGCAGCACCGAAAACTGTTTCAGGACAGCAACATCCCCAAATCTTAACTCGCTCAAATTAGAGGCTTGTCTTGGCACAAAAACGAAATAAAAAGGATAAGGAGAGGTTATTACAGTAGTAATAACTTCCAAGACTCAAATAAAGGAAAAATAACTGAATGTAAAAACATTGGGTTATCTCCCAAGAGTGCTTTTCTTTAATGCCTTTGAGCTAGGCGCAGAAAATGCGAATCAAGTAATATCAAGAGAGGCATTAAGATCCATTGTAGGAACAAATAAATGAATTTTGTCCAAATGAGGTTTTGAGTACCCCTTGTAGTCACGCCTTGGTATACTATTTTCATCAAAAAGATTTTCAGGACAAATCCAACTAAAATTATTTTCCAAGGCATCATGAATTCCTACAAGTTTACAAGGTATTGGCATTCTAGAATCTTCATTGGGTGTACCAACAACTTCAAGAGGCGAGCCAAGCTTATTAAATTTCTTAAAAACTTCCCTAGCCTCAATGGCCACACCTCTAAATTCTATGCGCAAGGTTTCCAAGATAAAAGCTTTCTTTTCGGGATCCTCAATATCATGAAGCTTAAGAAACATGTATTGCATAAAAGGATTAAGGCTAGCAAACCTAGCTTCTAACATGTGAATCAAATAAGCAGAAGCAACTTCATAACTAGGAGCAAGCTCAGCCAAAGACTTTTCCTCAACATCTTTATACATACTAATATGATTAAAGAACTCCTCAATGTTATTTTTACCAATAATTGAACCACTACCTACTGAGAGGTCCTCCAAAACGTACTTAGGGAACAACATGATGAACTAAAAGTAATAAAGTAGCAGCTAAAAGGAAACTAATTTTTTTGTGTTTTTGATAAAACGATGCAAGTAAAAATAAAGTAAAGCAAAACTTAAAACAAAGAAAAGGATATGCGTGCGAAAACTCCCCTTGCAGAAGTCTTCTTCTTCCTCCCCGGCAACGGTGCCAGAAAAGAGCTTGATGCGGTACGGTGTTGATAGCTTTTCACCGTCCAGTTGGGAACCCCAAGAGGAAGGTATGATGAATATAGCAGCAAGGGTTTCCCTCAGTAAAGAAACCAAGGTATGTCGATCAAGAGAGGAAGGAGCCAATACGACTGAAGGTGATGCCCGCTAGCTTGCAACAGCTCCGGACAATTTATAGGGCGCCACGTCCGAGCTTTGCTTTGCGAGCGGCAATGTGGAACCTGCACACAACACAACCAAATACTTTGTTCCCAACTTACGATGAGGTTGTCAATCTCACCGGTTTGCTGTAAACAAAGGAATGAGCGTATCGAGTGGAAAATAGTAATAGTATGCGAGTAAAGTAAACAGTGCGAGTAAAGTAAACAGGTGATAGCAATATAGAGGAAATAGGACCGGGGTCCACAGTTCACTAGTGGTGTCTCTCCATAAGATAAAATAATACATACTGGGTAAACAAATTACAGTTGGGCAATTGATAGAATAAAGACAACGTGCTTATGTCGAGAGGATCACTATGAGATTTACTCTGGGCATTACAACAAGATACATAGACCGCCATCCAACTGCATCTATGACTAATAATCCACTTGTGGCGAATCAATACGAGAACTCCACAAGTATTAAGTTGCGAACAACAGATAATTGCATTCAGCAAAGTGTGTAATGTAAATAAAGCATATGCCCTTGAGCATATGAATGTTGTTTTCCCTCTAGTAGCAACAGCACATCTACAACCTTAGAGGTTTCTGTCACTCCCCCAGATTAAATAGAGGCATGAACCCACTATCGAGCATAAATACCCCCTCTTGGAGTCACTAGCAACTACTCGACCAAGATAGCTACTAACAACGGAGAGCATGCAAGATCATAAACAACATAGAGATAATATAAGATAAAATTCAGTACTTCAACTCAATCATAACACCAATATTCATCGGATCCCAACAAACACAACATGTAGAATTACATAACGGTGATCTCGATCATGTAAGGCAGCTCACGAGATCTAAACATGAAGCACATGGTGGAGAAGACAACCAACTAGCTACTGCTATGGACCCATAGTCCAAGGTAGACTACTCACTCATCGCTCCGGAGGCAAGCATGGCGATGAAGAAGACCTCTGGTGGCGATTCCCCTCTCTGGCAGGGTGCCGAGAAGAGCTTTTGGACCCTCCCGATCTTCGGGTCGACGGCGGCGGTGGATCGCGATGTGTTCTGGAAAAGTGATTGGGTCCTTAGGTTTTTCCCATCGGGGGGTCTTTTTAGGCGAAGGGGCAACGTCAGGAGTGGGCCGAGGCGCCGTCACACATAGGGGGCGCGGCCAGGGGCCAGGCCGTGCCGCCCTATTGTGTGGGGCCCTCGTGGCCCCACTCCGTCTCCTCTTCGGTTCTCTGGAAGCTTCGGTGAATTTCTGGACATTCGGCTTTTGTTTCGTCCAATTCCGAGAATATTTCCTGTGTAACTTTTCTGAAACACAAAAATAGCAGAAAATAGGGAACTGGCACTGTGGCGACTTGTTAATAGGTTAGTTCCGGAAAGTGCATAAAAGTGCCACGAAGTGTAACGCAACGCTAAGCAAATGGTGTAAAAACAAGCATGGAGCATCAAAAATTATAGATATGTTGGAGACGTATCAGCATCCCCAAGCTTAACTCCTGCTCGTCCTCGAGTAGGTAAGTGATAACAAAAGAAATAATTTTTGAGGTGACATGCACCTGCACAATCTTGATCATCTATGTAAGCATTGTGTGCTGGGATCAAAAGAACTTAAAACATGGGCATGAAAGATATAATCTTGATAGAAGAAACTTAGCAACTAAGTTGTCACATGAAATAGAACACAAACAAAAGATCATGAAAATGAAACAATGAAAGTCAAATGTGTGTTCAAATCATAAGGAAAAACATACAAATGGTTTTCAGCTTGTCCTTCATGGAGAGCAAAACATAAATGCATAGGACACCTTCAAGTTTAAGAGGGCGACTAGATACAAATAATTTAAGAACAAGTGAAACCAACAATATGAATCAATCAATGAAAACTTTGGGACAATGCACATTATACTCAGAATGACAACTATGCTCTCTTAATGGTGCATAAAGATAGAAGGTGGTGACTCAACATAAAAGTAAAAGAAAGGCCCTTCGCGGAGGGAAGCAGTGATTGCAAGTTTTATAAACCTTCAAAAATTATGGTACTTACCGGCTTTGAGCTCTCATTGCCCCCATCATAAGCATCTTGAATGATTAAAGTTAATGCGAAAACACTTATGCTGCATATGCTTGACAAATCATAAGTTGAAAACCTCGTGTCCCGTGAATACGAGTACCCAAACCTCATGCTACTTTACTTAGAGTCCCAAGCAAGCTCTTGTCATTGTAAGTATACACGTATCATCGAGAACCGCCGACGGGGTACCTCCGTGCCCGATGATTGGTTGTTTTTTTTGTTGTATAATTGCGATCGGATTCTTATCATTGCTCACCAAGCGCTAGAAGTTGTTACAAGGGATCCCTTGTTACAAATCCATTATTCAGTTACATATACTTGTAGTTGTTTTCAAAGTTAGTGTGTGCATTCACCGAAATTACCAAAAAAAATAAGTGTTAGGGAATATAGGAATGCTAAAGATAGTTGATAATTGTTAGAGGGGTGATAAATAATGCATTCACCGAAATCCCAAAAATATGTATGTCTCATGTTTATACCAAAATTATACCACTTTTGGGATGTTTCAAATAACCAAAACTATATCCCAAACTATATTCCCTAAAAGAAAAGGAATGCTAAAGAAAGTTGATAATTGTTAGAGGGGTGATAAATAATCCATTCACCGAAATCCCCCAAATATGCCAAATATGTATGTCTCATGTTTCTACCAAAATTATACCACTTTTGGGCCATTTCAAATTGCCAAAACTCTATTCCCTAAAAGAAAAGGAATGCTAAAGATAGTTGATAATTGTTAGAGGGGTGATAAATAATCCATTCACCGAAATCCCCCAAATATGCCAAATATGTATTTCTCATGTTTCTACCAAAATTATACCACTTTTGGGCCGTTTCAAATTGCCAAAACTATATTCCCTAAAAGAAAAGGAATGCTAAAGATAGTTGATAATTGTTAGAGAGGTGATAAATAATCCATTCACCGAAATCCCCCAAATATCCCAAATATGTATGTCTCATGTTTCTACCAAAATTATACCACTTTTGGGCCGTTTCAAATTACCAAAACTATATTCCCTAAAAGAAAAGAAATGCTAAAGATAGTTGATAATTGTAAGAGGAGTGATAAATAATTCATTCACCGAAATCCCCCAAATATGCCAAATATGTATGTCTCATGTTTCTACCAAAATTATACCACTTTTGGGCCATTTCAAATTACCAAAACTATATTCCCTAAAAGAAAAGGAATGCTAAAGATAGTTGATAATTGTTAGAGGGGTGATAAATAATCCATTCACCGAAATCCACAAATATGTATGTCTCTTGTTTACACCAAAATTATACCACTTTTTAGTTTAACATTTTTAAATCGTGGAAAATAATGCATAAATAGAGGGAATATAGTTACGTGGCAAAATAATCCATAAATGTATGTCTCTTGTCACACGGATCGACTCCACCAACCGTTGATCCACCGACAGAGAGAGAGAGGGGTGGCCATGAAGAGAGAGAGAGGGGTGGTGTGGTGACCCAGCATACCACTGCATGTGTAGTATGCAAGTCGTTGACATAACACCAATGAAACACCGTCTCACTAGTATTACATCGATCAGAGTGGTACAACAGAAACATTGCAGGTCCAAGGTAGGTGCATAGGATTACAATTTCATCATACAGAAGAGCTTCAGAACTTCCTCAACAGGTAGAGGTTTAGTCCTGGCGACTACAAACGAGAAGAATACATTGAAGACTCAACTAGAGCTTCACTAATGCAGTTGGCTTGCTACAGAACTACCCTGGCTACTTAGGTTCTAGGATTAGGGAATTGGGTCCCTTCTATTCCTATTCTAGTTTTTCACCAAGCTTGGCATAGTCATTGACTCCACTGATAGTTCTGACATTGGTCGAGTACTCCATCTTCATCTTTAGTGTCTCGAGGTTGCCTCCTATGTTGCCTCCAATCTAAGCAAGGGTTACGAGGGAGTGGGGTGAGTAACGAGCGTTACCCAGCAAGTTCATATAAGGAATAAAATGTTGGATGCACTATCTACAGCCTTGGACTCAAGAGTCATTCGGCAATGCAGGTTTTCATAAACATTTCTTCAAGAGGTTGCTTTTATTCAGAAGAGCTACGTCCATCAGTCTTCACAGGTTGATTAGAGCTTCGATGGGCTCCTTTCCTGCCGTGTTCGCAGCTCCTTCCCGGAACAGGGAGTATCCCGATACTTTCTTACACTCTGCAGAGGTGGTCACTTGTACCCATAGGAGATCAACGCTTTGCTGCACATCCGAATCATGAGCTCGTCCACACTTCCTTTGTATGGGGCCTAGCCGTTAATCCGAGCCAATCACTGTTCCTTCCCGCGACCGTGCATACCCACCCTTTTGCGGCTCCAACTTCGGTTCGCTACCCTCGCCGGTCTACACTTTTGGTAGTTGCCGACCTCGGCATACTTGCCTTTCCTAGACAATGAGTTACCCCCACCGGTTTGGTTACGCCCTGTGGTAACACCGGCCTCGGCACTCTACCCCCGCCATTTCCGCAATCCATCATAGACCGCCAGAATCGTGAATTCATTAGGGGGAATCCACCCATCCCGAAGCTCCGCGCAGGGAGACAACTGCTCCGAAATGGCGCGTCTGTTGATATGCATGAGGGAAAAGATACAGCTGACTCTTCCGTCCCATTCCAGACCCTATGGTTGACCGTATTTTACGGCACAAGAATCACTGGCGACATTGGTTATTAGTCCTAGGTGAACATTCCCGGTACAGTGGGACCTCCACCATACTCTTACCATGGTCCCACTGCCCACCTTCCTAGGTCGACAACCATTATGATTGCTAACCACTAATCATATTCATCCAAGAAAAGTAGAACCTTTGCTTTTTAATGCAATCATAATAATAATACCACCGGTATATTTGCAAGTACTTTGTTAAAGATAAACAAGAGATATGAGCAAGAGTGAACTTGCCTTTCTCACCGCAAGATTATGCGAGTCAGGGTCTTCGATATGATAGAAATCCCAATTCTGAAATAGCAATCATCATCCGGTAGGGATGATGTTAGAAATCTGCAGCATGATATGCATAAGATATGATATGCATCACTCTAACCGTAACCTAACCCCGATGATTTGTTATCATTGAGTTATGGTGATTTATTTATGATGTGTTGCACTTTTAAGTTCAATTGCACATACAAGGTTGTTAAGGGTTTTAGGTTAACTCACTAGCATTTATAAGTGAAGAATAAAGCTTGAAAGAAGATTACTAATTTTAGAGTTGCCATCATTCCTTGCTTACAAGAGAATGGCTAGTTATTGGTGAAGACAGGGAAGTAACAGTTTTAAGTTGCATATTATAATTAGCAATCACTTGATTGATCATGGATATGAAGAGTCAAAGTAAAGTATACAAATAGCAGTATCTAAGTAGTTCTAGGGTTGACAACAATCTTAACATATATAAGAAGGTGTTTGTTTGATGACATAAGAGTTGTTGTGATGATCAACTGATGTTCTTCAAAAGAATAACTTTTGAAGAACACACTCCTTAGAAAGGTAATTAGTATTTAACTCCCTTTAAGTGATCACAATTATTCTTAGGAATTTGGTTAATTAATAGCACATGATTCTTCTTATTATAGGTTTCTAGGTCTTAACTTATAATGCTAAAGTAATTGAGTTAATCATTCATCATGGTTGAATTGAGCACTTTAGAGTTAACTACTTATTTACTGAATGAAAGTTAAGAAATAACTACAAATACAATTACTATTATTTGTTGATGTCCTGCATAATTTTTAATACATTTAAAATTATATATAGGAAATAACTCTAGTGATTTAAGTGCTAATGATAAAGTTGAATTTAAGATCCGAAAACACTGAAGTAATAATTACAATAGGGTTGTTTAAGTTTAACCATATTTACTACATAATTAGAGAAATGATTTGATTCCTAAATTTGATTTAAATTCAGATTGAGAAATAGTACTTAGACATGTTTTATAATTCAATTCAAAATTATTTCACACAAGCATGCTAGATTATAATCTAAGTAGATAGATTAGGTTATTGTGATCATTTTGGTGTATCATTTGTATTTTTCTGATTTAAAACGAAATAGATATGAATTTTCTAAGGTTTGGATGTTTTGTGAAATTTCTAATTAACAGGAAGAACTTTTTCTACCGAAGCTGTACCTAGGCTGTGCTACTGACTAGTGGGTCTAGGCCTAGTCATCTGCCACGTTGGCAGAGACAAGTCAAAGCTTGACCGGTTAAACTTTTCGTACCTAAATGAGTTCTAGCCGCATGGCTGACAAGTGGGCCAGCGCCACATCACCAGCCACGTTGGCTAGCCCAAGTCAAACAAGTTGACTGGCCGGTGAAGCTCACCGCCGGCGAGCAAAGCAACGTCGGCGATGCTCAGAGGCTCCCACGGACGCGCGGATTAGCTAAATCGAACCAGGACTCCACCAGGAATCATATGGGGGCGGCACAACCGGCAATTGGTCACCGGAGATAACTCCGGCGAGCACCCCCACGGCGATGAACTCGGGCAATGATCAAGATCTCGCTACAGATGTCAAAATGATGCAACAAGGTGTTCCAGAGATGCGCATGATTACCCTGAAGCTGATAGTATGATCAGAGGATGCGATGGTTGCCGGAGTTGAACAAAATAGAAGAAACTCCGGCGATGACTGGCGGAAGGGAACGGCGAGATGCGCCCAATTCCGAGCCCTCCTGCTCGATTGCTTCCACCATATCGACGAAGAAAACCAGGCGCTCCTCCTTGACTTCTCCCTGGTCCAAGCGGTGGCCTAAATCAACGGCGACGTGCAGAACTCCGGTGATGGACTTCGGTGTGCTGGGGAAATAGAGAGGAAGAGAGAGGATCTAAGACAGAGCTAGGGTTTGGCGGTGGCGCACGTCGTTTTATACGCTTCAGAGGGCGGCGGCTCGAATCTTGGTGCAGCAGAGCACCGGGGAGATGCCACCGAGCAGCTTCCTCCATCGGGAGGTTGAAGAAGACCCCCTGTCCTGCGGGTCCCACTGGTCAGACTCATACCGAAATGGTATGACCTGCCGGGCTTGGTGCTTGGCCGGTTCGGTGGGCTGGTGCGGTGGGCTGTGGCCAGGTAAGCCAATCCTCCATTTTTTCCTATTATGTTTTCTCTTTTTCTATTCTATTTCTGACTTTGATTTTAATTAGATTTTGCTAATTTGTTTTGCAGGAATTTTAAGTTTATGATTTCTTTTACAACATAACTATGTTCCTATTGGTTCAATATACTGTATTTGGGATATCTATATATGCAACTGCAAATAATAGCTTTTTAGATATTGTTATGGTTTTTGTTAGGGGTCTTATTAGAAATGATTTTAGAGATTCCATTTTAGTGTTTCTTCTTAAGAGTGTATAGACACTATATTTGTATCTGAATGAAAGGAGAACCATTATTTATAATAAGTGCTAGCATTGGATTTCCTAGTTAGGTATATGTGTCTATGAACATGATGCTCTTAATTTGATACCAAGATTCATGCACATATTAACATGTTCAAGTTAATCACTGGATAAATAATATGGTTGATATTAAGAATGTTTATGGTGTGGACATAATCCATGGGTTAAAATATAGGATGTGATTCTAGAGTTTTACTCATGATCCTAAGGTGATGCATAAGTTGAAATATGAATAGCAGAATAAGGTCCAATGGGATAGATAAAGGAAATGGGATTTGCTATGATTGAATTACCCTATTAAGAAAGTAGTACTCACCCCTTAGATGAGACTAATGTGCCATAGCTTCAAGTCTAAACCATCAACCAAGATATAAACTTGTGGTCTTCTCCCACATATCTAGTTACTTGCCTAATGCAAACTTGGATACAAAGCAAGGTTGTCCATATGGTTTCCATAACCATGGGTATCTATTTGATTTGGCTATATGCAAAGATGCATCTCAATAATGTGTAAGTGAGGTGTTAGAGTGTTTACTAATTTATCTTAGCATGCTAGGTTATATAAGCATTCACACAATTAACTATTGGTGTGTTCACTAACTAATGGTAGCTAAAGATAATGTTCTAACCCTTGTTATGCAAGTGTAGGTGTATGAATAATATGCATGAGTTGATAGTGATTTCTTGGTACAGACATATGCATGATATGAATAGCTACTCTACATTTCCTGGGTTTGATTTGCTTCCTACTAAATTTACTTGTGTGTTCTTGGTGCTCATATGATCATTTAGATGTATATGATATGCCCCTAGACCATGTATATGTTTTTAGCAGATGATTTCAGATCAGAGGCATATATTTCTCTTGCTTTATGGTGAGTTCTTCCCTTTTCCCAATAACTACACTTCTCTCCTCTCATACTAGACCAACCTGGTGGTCTTGTGAAGCTTGTTCTTCGGGAATTCTGATAAACCTGCGTCTTGTGGCATGCCTGCACCTCCTAGATGCTTGACCTAATTCCTAATTGAACTAAGTAACCATTTGGTCTTGGTCTTGCTGGTTTGGTTCTTGTGGTTGTGCTGGTGGTGGTGAATCCTGCCCTGTTGCTCAACTCATGAGCGGAGTGGATTGTGTGGTGGTGTTGGTGGTGTGATGGTGATTCTTCTTGCTCCTATCTAATGTATGAATTGGTCCAAATTCTTTGGTGTCCTCATACCATGATTTTATTGTGTCAAAATGGATGCCAAGGGGTTCCTTTTATAGCATCTTGGGGCTCACCACAAGTTGACACCTCAAGTGATGACTCTTGTTTGAGCAAGGTGAGTAAGCTACTTGTTATCAAGCTCTCATGCATGAGCATTACTTGGGGTTCAAGTAAAAGAAGATATTTTCATGTGGATAACTATGAACATTACTTGGGGTTCAAGTAAAGGAAGATATTTTGAAATGCAATACTTGGGGTTCAAGTAAAGGAAAATATTTTCAAGTGGATAACTTGGGGTTCAAGTATAGGAAGATATTTTGAAGTGGATAACTATCCTAGGTGGCATGATGATTATCCTCTAATAATCTTTATTTTGGATAACCAAGTGGCATTTGGCAATAAATGGATTTGTGGCTGAATCAATTCATATTCTTATACATACTTGTAATTCATAATTGAATTGTTATCAATTGATGTGGTATTAATTGTTTGGAAGTTTAACTTCCAAAGTTCATATTTGAAATGATCCTGTTATTTTGAATTATGCACATTGTCATATCGTATTTGTTCCTATTATAAGTTGTGCTCAAAATATCCAAAGTTAGCAAAGGTCATGTTCAAATTTTAAGTGATTTGATTTGATTTCACCAAGGCATGATCATAAGAGTTTCAAAATGATCATAGTTATTTTTATTCAAATAGTTTGAACTATTTAAGGTAATGTAAATGAGTTCAGTTTTGTTATATCTCATATAGTTAATAAGTTATGATTTAAATAAGAATGTGTGGCTTTTATGCACTTTAGACCTTGTGGTTTACCAATTTTGGTAACAAGTTTAAAAGTGAATTATATAATACCCAGAAGTACTGGATAAGTATTTAAGTAGTTAAACTCTATTGTAAACTCCTCTAATCAACTTGGTACTAGGTTAGTCTCCACTTCCACTGAGTTTCTAATCTATACCATAGGGTTCTATCTCAAGAGACAGGAATGATATTGGATTTGATATAGGCTTTTTCCTCCTGTCTTGGAGATGCATGGATTTAGATGTGAAAGATTATGATAATGAAGATATGAAAACAAAGTAGATTAATAGTCAAGGTAAGACTTGTGTTGTCTTCCTTTAGGCTAGGAATGGCTTCAATGATTTAGGTTTAAGAAATACCATGGTGATCATGGTAGAATTGGTTATAAGGTCCTAAAATGATGTGTTAACATATTAATCCTACCTCACATTCATCTCCTTTGATTGTTGTTATTATCTCTACCCAAAACAAGGTTGTTAACAAAGGTCATGTTGAAGTTTATCGCACTTCATTCGATGAGCTACTTCAATTCCATCAACTCAAGAGAAGCTTCAACCACTTTGACAAGTTTTATTTAAAAGCGCGAAAATTTCCCAGATTTTCTATGCATGAATGCAATGCACACTTCTGTGTTCTCTCTATTTCTAGCCTCACATCCTGGGATGTTACAGACTCTCCCCCTTAAAATCAACTTCGTCCTCGAAGTTCGAACTCTCTTACGTTTGGGTTGAGCTTATCATCGATAACATCTAGCTTGCAACTCCTCCTCCAATTGATTGGATATAGATCATATCCCTCCGTTCAGAGTACCCCTTGAATCCTCTTTGTCTGACTCTGTGCAATTGTCACTTGAATTAATCCTTTGTTGTCTTCCGACACTCTTTGAGAATCCAATAGTCTTCGGTTCCTTAGTTTAGTTAATTTTACAACTGTTTTGGTGAGGTCTCCATACTAGGGTATCAACTTTCTATGTAGGGCCTAGTTATGGTCTATAAAATAAGGTTTCACGGAGATCATAATGACACTTAAGAGGTCCGTTAAGGCATAGGCATACCTAAAGATTCAATTCAAAGGAATGGATTAGACTCATTTAGCCTATCCAACATAGGGTTTTGGTTCACCTTCATACGCTTGATCTTGGTCTTCCATGCTCGAAAAGTTACTAACTATGGTTCATACTAGGTGCGGTTCATGGTCAACAATCGTCTAACTCCTTCACTGCCCTCCTAATGGAGCTACGGTGAACCTTAGGGAAGTGTCGTTCAAATATACTTCATCCAACTTCCATCATCTTTGGTTTCTCCCCAAATTGATGCTTCTTAAAAGTATCAATTACTCCTTTAGGACAAGTTTAAGGTCTAATTGTTGCTCCCATGAGGTATAAACCTCAACTTTCATTCTGACAAACTTGTCACCTTATGGAAATAAGGTTAATGTTATCATAGTCTAGACTTCCTTCTTACTCCAACTGATTTGGTCTAGTTCCATCAACTTGTTGCTACACTCTCCCCCTTAGACTTTTCTAATGGTCTCTCAAAGAAATCTGTGGTGTTCCCACACAATTGTGGATATCCGGTATGAATTCTTCGATTATGTGTGTAGGTAGGGCTTCTATTCTACTTTTGGAAGTATGAACTTACCCAAAAGTTCTAAAGGTTGGTGAGAATTGGGTTTTCCCATCATGTTCTATCCAAATTCGAATGGTAGGGTATATACAAAGCCACGGGAGAAATCCGGCAGAGTTTCTCTTGTACCGGAGGACATCCACGATAGGCAGTTGTATATATTGAGCAAAATAAGAGCTAGTAGGGATACAAACAAACCAACGGCTTCAACGGATCATTAGTATATGAAAACCTCACAAGTCTTGGTCCGTAGACAAAGACTGCAACTCGAAGATAAGGAAAAGCATTGCTAACGTCTTAACCACCAATCTGCAATTCAAGATTTTGGGACTAGGGATCAAAGTTATACAGGAATGTTATGTGTCTTAGTCACGCTAGCAACGAGGGTTACTGGGGTTACCACTCCCAGGCTGAGTAAAGCAGCAGGCAATACCGGAATGGATCATCGGTACTACAACACCTCAATCGACCCGTGATGTACTAAGCAAAACCAAGGCTGCATAACAACGAGCTCTAATACCTCAAACTCAACTGTAGCTAACCTAATTAGTGGTTCTACTCCATGATCTGGTGTTCGGATCTAGTATTTACGAACTTAGAGTTCCACTAAATTCCAATACTTCATACTTCTACCACTTCATGATACTTCCATGAATGGGTCTTACTACTTTTCTCCACCTTTTTGCTACCAACTGTGGTATCTCTTAATCAATTTTTCTTCTTCTAGGGTTTGTATTGCAAGAAATACACCATCTACAGGTGTCTTCGCATACATTCCCTTCTTGTTTGGCTTACTTCTTGTCATGATTCTTCCTCTTTGTCTTGACTGCCGTAGGAATTCGTCTCTCCCTCACACGAATCCCTTAACCCTCTAGGTCAATATCATGAAGTAAGAACTTGATAAAGCAACATGCACTTGCATATCAGAGTTAAACTTCATGTATGGATCTAGTCAATCAATAAAAATCCAAGAAAAATCCAAATGTGTGCTGGCAACATACATCATCATAAGCCCGTTGAGTAAAACATCTCAATAGTTCAGGCTTAGATGTGTACTTTATAGCACCAAGTAATATAGGTTTATATCATGCTATATTGCACATAGTGGTGGACTACTACTCTTTGTCTCAATATTTACTCTAATTGCTCAATTGCAATCAAATAAATTTGAACAAAGGGGTTTGGGAGTCTTTATGACTGATCTAAACGTGCCTTTCTATCCTTCTATAACTTACCTTCCGTTCTATTGAAGACTACCCTCACATGATCTTTCAAGACTTCTAGCATGGCTATTCTAAGCACCTACTTCTCGGTAATACGATTCCTACTACTCCATAATGTTTATAGGGCTTCTCCATTGTGCTTAGATCAATCTACTCCAACTAGGACTATGGCTCTTTCATATTTAGCCTAGTTACCATAGTTTGGAACACTTTATTCATCCTTTTCTTCTTAAGCATCTTCCTCCTCAGCAGAGAATTGTTGGTTTACTACAAAGTTCTTCTCCATTATGTAAAGATTCTCATGTGAATCTCACATACTCCAAGATTTTACACCATGGGTACTTCTTACTTGTATATGGAATGCTTGAGTATCCACATACATGACTTAACATGGGGTCCTACTATCTCATATAGCTTCACTTTATCACTCAATATCATCCTACTACAGTTTCAGGTGACTCAAGTTTAACACGACGACCTTGGTATACTTCTTCCAATAGGATAGTTCCCATTCCAGTTGTATCCTCTCTTTGGACTACCATGTATTGTATACCAATTGTAATCTACTTCCATCCTTTGTGTAAGGTTATAATAATGTCACAACTACTTGGTATGGAACAAGATATCTAGCTTCACTTAAGAAGACAGGTAGGAATTTGACTCAAGTGTGTCAGGAGTATTCTTTTATTGAATATCCATCCCAAGTCATAAGAAGAATTGGTTTAGATAAGATGGCTTCCTATAGTCACTACCAAACCTACAGGTCTCCTATTAAAGGGTTTTAATCCTAGGGTCAAAGCGTTTGCTCTGATACCAACTGTGGTGACCCAGCATACCACTGCATGTGTAGTATGCAAGTCGTTGACATAACACCAATGAAACACCGTCTCACTAGTATTACATCGATCAGAGTGGTACAACAGAAACATCGCAGGTCTAAGGTAGGTGCATAGGATTACAATTTCATCATACAGAAGAGCTTCAGAACTTCCTCAACAGGTAGAGGTTTAGTCCTGGCGACTACAAACGAGAAGAATACATTGAAGACTCAACTAGAGCTTCACTAATGCAGTTGGCTTGCTACAGAACTACCCTCGCTACTTAGGTTCTAGGATTAGGGAATTGGGTCCCTTCTATTCCTATTCTAGTTTTCCACCAAGCTTGGCATAGTCATTGACTCCACTGATAGTTCTGACATTGGTCGAGTACTCCATCTTCATCTTTAGTATCTCGAGGTTGCCTCCTGTGTTGCCTCCAATCTAAGCAAGGGTTACGAGGGAGTGGGGTGAGTAACGAGCGTTACCAAGCAAGTTCATATAAGGAATAAGGTGTTTGATGCACTATCTACAGCCTTGGACTCAAGAGTCGTTCGGCAACGCAGGTTTTCATAAACATTTCTTCAAGAGGTTGCTTTTATTCAGAAGAGCTATGTCCGTCAGTCTTCACAGGTTGATTAGAGCTTCGATGGGCTCCTTTCCTGCCGTGTTCGCAGCTCCTTCCCGGAACAGGGAGTATCCGGATACTTTCTTACAGTCTACAGAGGTGGTCACTTGTACCCATAGGAGATCAATGCTTTGCTGCACATCCGAATCATGAGCTCGTCCACACTTCCTTTGTATGGGGCCTAGCCGTTGATCCGAGCCAATCACTGTTCCTTCCCGCGACCGTGCATACCCACCCTTTTGTGGCTCCAACTTCGGTTCGCTACCCTCGCCGGTCTACACTTTTGGTAGTTGCCGACCTCGGCATACTTGCCTTTCCTAGACAATGAGTTACCCCCACCGGTTTGGTTACGCCCTGTGGTAACACCGGCCTCGGCACTCTACCCCCGTCGTTGCCGCAATCCATCATAGACCGCCAGAATTGTGAATTCATTAGGGGGAATCCACCCATCCCGAAGCTCCGCGCAGGGAGACAACTGCTCTGAAATGGCGCGTCCGTTGATATGCATGAGGGAAAAGATACAGCTGACTCTTCCGTCCCATTCCATACCCTATGGTTGACCGTATTTTACGGCACAAGAATCACTGGCGACATTGGTTATTAGTCCTAGGTGAACATTCTCGGTACAGTGGGACCTCCACCATACTCTTACCATGGTCCCAGTGCCCACCTTCCTAGGTCGACAACCATTATGATTGCTAACCACTAATCATATTCATTCAAGAAAAGCAGAACCTTTGCTTTTTATTGCAATCATAATAATAATACCATCGGTATATTTGCAAGTACTTTGTTAAAGATAAACAAGAGATATGAGCAAGAGTGAACTTGCCTTTCTGACCGCAAGATTATGCGAGTCAGGGTCTTCGATACGATAGAAATCCCAATTCTGAAATAGCAATCATCATCCGGTAGGGATGATGTTAGAAATCTGCAGCATGATATGCATAAGATATGATATGCATCACTCTAAGCGTAACCTAACCCCGATGATTTGTTATCATTGAGTTATGGTGATTTATTTATGATGTGTTGCACTTTTAAGTTCAATTGCACATACAAGGTTGTTAAGGGTTTTAGGTTAACTCACTAGCATTTATAAGTGAAGAATAAAGCTTGAAAGAAGATTACTAATTTTAGAGTTGCCATCATTCCTTGCTTACAAGAGAATGGCTAGTTATTGGTGAAGACAGGGAAGTAACAGTTTTAAGTTGCATATTATAATTAGCAATCACTTGATTGATCATGGATATGCAGAGTCAAAGTAAAGTATACAAATAGCAGTATCTAAGTAGTTCTAGGGTTGACAACAATCTTAACATATATAAGAAGGTGTTTGTTTGATGACATAAGAGTTATTGTGATGATTAACTGATGTTCTTCAAAAGAATAACTTTTGAAGAACACACTCCTTAGAAAGGTAATTAGTATTTAACTCCCTTTAAGTGATCACAATTATTCTTAGGAATTTGGTTAATTAATAGCACATGATTCTTCTTATTATAGGTTTCTAGGTCTTAACTTATAATGCTAAAGTAATTGAGTTAATCATTCATCATGGTTGAATTGAGCACTTTAGAGTTAACTACTTATTTACTGAATGAAAGTTAAGAAATAACTGCAAATATAATTACTATTATTTGTTGATGTCCTGCATAATTTTTAATACCTTTAAAATTATATATAGGAAATAACTCTAGTGATTTAAGTGCTAATGACAAAGTTGAATTTAAGATCCTAAAACACTGAAGTAATAATTACAATAGGGTTGTTTAAGTGTAACCATATTTACTAAATAATTAGAGAAATGATTTGATTCCTAAATTTGATTTAAATTCAGATTGAGAAATAGTACTTAGACATGTTTTATAATTCAATTCAAAATTATTTCACACAAGCATGCTAGATTATAATCTAAGTAGATATATTATGTTATTGTGATCATTTTGGTATATCATTTGTATTTTTTTGATTTAAAATGAAATAGATATGAATTTTCTAAGGTTTGGATGTTTTCTGAAATTTCTAATTAACAGGAAGAACTTTTTCTACCGAAGCTGTACCTAGGCTGTGCTACTGACTAGTGGGTCCAGGCCTAGTCAGCTGCCACGTTGGCAGAGACAAGTCAAAGCTTGACCGGTTAAACTTTTCGTACCTAAATGAGTTCTAGCCGCATGGCTGACAAGTGGGCCAGCGCCACATCACCAGCCACGTTGGCTAGCCCAAGTCAAACAAGTTGACTGGCCGGTGAAGCTCACCACCGGCGAGCAAAGCAACGTCGGCGACGCTCAGAGGCTCCCACGGACGCGCGGATTAGCTAAATCGAACCGGGACTCCACCAGGAACCATATGGGGGCGGCACAACCGGCAATTGGTCACCGGAGATAACTCCGGCGAGCACCCCCGCGGCGATGAACTCGGGCAATGATCAAGATCTCACTACAGATGTCAAAATGATGCAACAAGGTGTTCCAGAGATGCGCATGATTATCCTGAAGCTGATAGTATGATCAGAGGATGCGATGGTTGCCGGAGTTGAACAAAATAGAAGAAACTCCGGCGATGACTGGCGGAAGGGAACGGCGAGATGCGCCCGATTCCGAGCCCTCCTGCTCGATTGCTTCCACCAGATCGACGAAGAAAACCAGGCGCTCCTCCTTGACTTCTCCCTGGTCCAAGCGGTGGCCTAAATCAACGGCGGCGTGCAGAACTCCGGTGATGGACTTCGGTGTGCTGGGGAAATAGAGAGGAAGAGAGAGGATCTAAGACAGAGCTAGGGTTTGGCAGCGGCGCACGTCGTTTTATACGCTTCAGAGGGCGGTGGCTCGAATCTTGGCGCAGCAGAGCACCGGGGAGACGCCACCGAGCAGCTTCCTCCATCGGGAGGTTGAAGAAGACCCCCTGTCCTGCGGGTCCCACTAGTCAGACTCATACCGAAACGGTATGACCTACCGGGCTTGGTGCTGGGCCAGTTTGGTGGGCTGGTGCGGTGGGCTGTGGCCAGGTAAGCCAATCCTCCATTTTTTCCTATTATGTTTTCTCTTTTTCTATTCTATTTCTGACTTTGATTTTAATTAGATTTTGCTAATTTGTTTTGTAGGAATTTTAAGTTTATGATTTCTTTTACAACATAACTATGTTCCTACTGGTTCAATATACTGTATTTGGGATATCTATATATGCAACTGCAAATAATAGCTTTTTAGATATTGTTATGGTTTTTGTTAGGGGTCTTATTAGAAATGATTTTAGAGATTCCATTTTAGTGTTTCTTCTTAAGAGTGTATAGACACTATATTTGTATCTGAATGAAAGGAGAACCATTATTTATAATAAGTGCTAGCATTGGATTTCCTAGTTAGGTATATGTGTCTATGAACATGATGCTCTTAATTTGATACCAAGATTCATGCACATATTAACATGTTCAAGTTAATCACTGGATAAATAATATGGTTGATATTAAGAATGTTTATGGTGTGGACATAATCCATGGGTTAAAATATAGGATGTGATTCTAGAGTTTTACTCATGATCCTAAGGTGATGCATAAGTTGAAATATGAATAGCAGAATAAGGTCCAATGGGATAGATAAAGGAAATGGGATTTGCTATGATTGAATTACCCTATTAAGAAAGTAGTACTCACCCCTCAGATGTGACTAATGTGCCATAGCTTCAAGTCTAAACCATCAACCAAGATATAAATTTGTGGTCTTCTCCCACATATCTAGTTACTTGCCTAATGCAAACTTGGATACAAAGCAAGGTTGTCCATATGGTTTCCATAACAATGGGTATCTATTTGATTTGGCTATATGCAAAGATGCATCTCAATAATGTGTAAGTGAGGTGTTAGAGTGTTTACTAATTTGTCTTAGCATGCTAGGTTATATAAGCATTCACACAATTAACTATTGGTGTGTTCACTAACTAATGGTAGCTAAAGATAATGTTCTAACCCTTGTTATGCAAGTGTAGGTGTATGAATAATATGCATGAGTTGATAGTGATTTCTTGGTACAGACATATGCATGATATGAATAGCTACTCTACATTTCCTGGGTTTGATTTGCTTCCTACTAAATTTACTTGTGTGTTCTTGGTGCTCATATGATCATTTAGATGTATATGATATGCCCCTGGACCATGTGTATGTTTTTAGCAGATGATTTCAGATTAGAGGCATATATTTCTCTTGCTTTATGGTGAGTTCTTCCCTTTTCCCAATAACTACACTTCTCTCCTCTCATACTAGACCAACCTGGTGGTCTTGTGAAGCTTGTTCTTCGGGAATTTTGATAAACCTGCGTCTTGTGGCATGCCTGCACCTCCTAGCTGCTTGACCTAATTCCTAATTGAACTAAGTAACCATTTGGTCTTGGTCTTGCTGGTTTGGTTCTTGTGGTTGTGCTGGTGGGGGTGAATCCTGCCCTGTTGCTCAACTCATGAGCGGAGTGGATTGTGTGGTGGTGTTGGTGGTGTGATGGTGATTCTTCTTGCTCCTATCTAATGTATGAATTGGTCCAAATTCTTTGGTGTCCTCATACCATGATTTTATTGTGTCAAAATGGATGCCAAGGGGTTCCTTTTATAGCATCTTGGGGCTCACCACAAGTTGACACCTCAAGTGATGACTCTTGTTTGAGCAAGGTGAGTAAGCTACTTGTTGTCAAGATCTCATGCATGAGCATTACTTGGGGTTCAAGTAAAAGAAGATATTTTCATGTGGATAACTATGAACATTACTTGGGGTTCAAGTAAAGGAAGATATTTTGAAATGCAATACTTGGGGTTCAAGTAAAGGAAGATATTTTCAAGTGGAAAACTTGGGGTTCAAGTATAGGAAGATATTTTGAAGTGGATAACTCTCCTAGGTGGCATGACGATTATCCTCTAATAATCTTTATTTCGGACAACCAAGTGGCATTTGGCAATAAATGGATTTGTGGCTGAATCAATTCATATTCTTATACATACTTGTAATTCATAATTGAATTGTTATCAATTGATGTGGTATTAATTGTTTGGAAGTTTAACTTCCAAAGTTCATATTTGAAATGATCCTGTTATTTTGAATTATGCACATTGTCATATCTTATTTGTTCCTATTATAAGTTGTGCTCAAAATATCCAAAGTTAGCAAAGGTCATGTTCAAATTTCAAGTGATTTGATTTGATTTCACCAAGGCATGATCATAAGAGTTTCAAAATGATCATAGTTATTTTTATTCAAATAGTTTGAACTATTTAAGGTAATGTAAATGAGTTCAGTTTTGTTATATCTCATATAGTTAATAAGTTATGATTTAAATAAGAATGTGTGGCTTTTATGCACTTTAGACCTTGTGGTTTACCAATTTTGGTAACAAGTTTAAAAGTGAATTATATAATACCCAGAAGTACTGGATAAGTATTTAAGTAGTTAAACTCTATTGTAAACTCCTCTAATCAACTTGGTACTAGGTTAGTCTCCACTTCCACTGAGTTTCTAATCTATACCATAGGGTTCTATCTCAAGAGACAGGAATGATATTGGATTTGATATAGGCTTTTTCCTCTTGTCTTGGAGATGCATGGATTTAGATGTGAAAGATTATGATAATCAAGATATGAAAACAAAGTAGATTAATAGTCAAGGTAAGACTTGTGTTGTCTTCCTTTAGGCTAGGAATGGCTTCAATGATTTAGGTTTAAGAAATACCATGGTGATCATGGTAGAATTGGTTATAAGGTCCTAAAATGATGTGTTAACATATTAATCCTACCTCACATTCATCTCCTTTGATTGTTGTTATTATCTCTACCCAAAACAAGGTTGTTAACAAAGGTCATGTTGAAGTTTATCGCACTTCATTCGATGAGCTACTTCAATTCCATCAACTCAAGAGAAGCTTCAATCACTTTGACAAGTCTACTATATACTAAAAGCACAATACGGAGATCTAAAATAGAGACACCATGTTAATCCACATCATTAGGATTATATTAGAAGTTAGATGTATTATTTTAATGATCAAGATTTAAATATATTACGTAACGTGTTCTAGCACATATATATGTCAGGTTTGACACGTATTGTGACAACGTCTATATAGAAAAAAAAGGAGTCCAGCGAGTCTTTAATCTATGGCATAAAAGAATAAGTTGTTTGACACGTACGGGACTGCATCCATAGGAGAAAAAAAGGAGTCCCGAGGTTTGAAACCTTAGGTCTTTAATATGCAAAAAAATAAGTTCGTTTTACACGTACAACTCTAAAGCTGATTTTCTTAATAAAAATGTCAGATTAACCAATATATACAGCGTGGTGTATATAATAGTAACTCTAAAGCTGATATTTTATAGCTTGACGTGATGCGACTGCCTACTAAGCTAATGACATAGTAGCAACAAAACTGCATTGTCACTAAAAATGATTTATACATATATAAATATTATCAAGCGTATAGAAAAAAACATGTAGAAGTTTAATTAACTATAAATGAGACGATAACTCCAACTCTATCTTCAAATTGTCCAGACCAAAATTTATTTGAAAGCCGATTGGAAATTCAATTCGGTTGCATATGCTCCCTTCACTAAAAGATACATTTTAAATGGTATTCTGAAAAAAAAATAGTGTATACATCTCCAGAATCTTTGCACGCTCCTAAATTTTACCGCCGAATTTTATCTTCTCTGGACAAGCCACACAACAAGCTGATTTTTCGTGAAACAACTTTGTGCGCAACATAGCACGTGAAGATGGACGTGCCAATTTTTTATTTGCAATTTCTGAAATTTTAAAATGCATCAAATAAAGAAACCATATACAACCAGGAGCCAAAAGACCACTCCTAAAGCTTGCCATTAGGTCAAGAAACTCTATCTTCAAAATGCCAAGAACAAAAAATAACGAAAATCCAATCAGAAATTCTCTTCAGCTCCCATGGTGCATATGCTCCCTTCACTAAAAAAAACACATTTTAAATGGTGAAAAAATAAAAATTGAGTGTGTACGTCTCGACGATCGATCTTAGTATCGTTCAATAAGTATATTTATATAGTACCGAGATCGAGCTACACAATCTAAGAATAATTTCATAACTATGGTGTTGGTTAGCATCTCGACTGTCAATAGTGCCCCCTTACTAATGTCTAAGTGGTACTCGGCCATATTTGATATTTATTCTTACTTTCTAATATACTTAATACGGATAATACTTAACTATTTTGGTCCAACCACTACTATATACTAAAAGCACAATACGGAGGTCTAAAATAGAGACACCATGTTAATCCACATCATTAGGATTATATTAGCCGTTAGATGTATTATTTTAATGATCAAGATTTAAATATATTACGTAACGTGTTCTAGCACATATATATGTCAGGTTTGACACGTATCGTGACAACGTCTATATAGAAAAAAAAAGGAGTCCAGCGAGTCTTTAATCTATGGCATAAAAGAATAAGTTGTTTGACACGTACGGGACTGCATCCATAGGAGAAAAAAAGGAGTCCTGAGGTTTGAAACCTTAGGTCTTTAATATGCAAAAAAATAAGTTCGTTTTGCACATACAACTCTAAAGCTGATTTCCTTAATAAAAATGTCAGATTAACCAATATATACAGCGTGGTGTATATAATAGTAACTCTAAAGCTGATATTTTATAGCTTGACGTGATGCGACTGCCTACTAAGCTAATGACATGGTAGCAACAAAACTGCATTATCACTAAAAATGATTTATACATATATAAATATTATCAAGCGTATAGAAAAAAACATGCAGAAGTTTAATTAACTATAAATGAGACGATAACTCCAACTCTATCTTTAAATTGTCCAGACCAAAATTTATTTGAAAGCCGATTGGAAATTCAATTCGGTTGCATATGCTCCCTTCACTAAAAGACACATTTTAAATGGTATTCTGAAAAAAATTAGTGTATACATCTCCAGAATCTTTGCACGCTCCTAAATTTTACCGCCAAATTTTATCTTCTCTGGACAAGCCACACAACAAGCTGATTTTTCGTGAAACGACTTTGTGCGCAACATAGCACGTGAAGATGGACGTGCCAATTTTTTATTTGCAATTTCTGAAATTTTAAAATGCATCAAATAAAGAAACCATATACAACCAGGAGCCAAAAGACCACTCCTAAAGCTTGCCATTAGGTCAAGAAACTCTATCTTCAAAATGCCAAGAACAAAAAATAACGAAAATCCAATCAGAAATTCTCTTCAGCTCCCATGGTGCATATGCTCCCTTCACTAAAAAAACACATTTTAAATGGTGAAAAAATAAAAATTGAGTGTGTACGTCTCGACGATCGATCTTAGTATCGTTCAATAAGTATATTTATATAGTACTGAGATCGAGCTACACAATCTAAGAATAATTTCATAACTATGGTGTTGGTTAGCATCTCGACTGTCAATAGTGCCCCCTTACTAATGTCTAAGTGGTACTCGGCCATATTTGATATTTATTCTTACTTTCTAATATACTTAATATGGATAATTCTTAACTATTTTGGTCCAACCAGAATTATTCAATAGCGTAAAAATATAAAATGCGGCACTAGATTGCTCGCGGTACCATTAGAGTTACTTTCAAGAATATTACCTGAACACTATTGGAGTTCTCAATTAAATTAGTACTCCGTGGCAGAGTAGTAGCCTACTAGAATAGTTGGTGTCAACCCAAAAAGGGAGATTAAGCATAGGATGTATATAGAGGTGGAAGTTCATTGACCCTGCATTATGGAAAACAATGGTATTTATGTAGAAACATCCATACCAATATGGGGGGATGTAATGAGAATAATCTTCTAACAAGGATTTTTATCACACTAAATTTGGAAGGATAACTTTCTTTGGGACTAAAATTTTGAATAACTATCTTTGCTCATGATTTCATATGTTGTTTCCATAATGTAATAAAAAAATTCCTGGTCTTTCCTTTTCATACTTAAAGATTTGAGTTTATGTTTCATAGCAGTTATACATTACTATGATGATGATACCGATGAATGTTAATAACCAGCAGAAAAATCTGGTGGCGCATTGGGATTGTAATGATTATTGGTGAGATGATATGCTTAAAATTAATGATTGGCTAAAATGTTGAAACTATGTGCCATCCATGTCGTTTTGAACTTCAGTAACTCCGATAAAACTATCGGCTATTCAAATTGGTGTAGTCTTTGTTACATGACACAAAATTCTATGTCATGAGAGAGTAGAACACCTAGACTGAAGTGCAGGGTTAACAAGGAGAGAGTAAAATGGTATCAAATGACACTACATGTGCTTCAAAATAAACAATGTTTTATATTATATAGCATGGTATATTTCAAATTTCATAACCCACGACAAATTAAAATAATGTAAAATAGATGTCATGTTTCACCTAATACTATTTTATACGGTTAATATAGAATGCAAGATTTAGATTTCCATGTTTCCAGAATCATTGAAACCATAAACTTCTATCATGGAGATATTCAACATGATAAAGAAGATTCCTGGCACTTGCGAGGGCCACCTTGCTAGTTTTATTTAAAAGCGCGAAAATTTCCCAGATTTTCTATGCATGAATGCAATGCACACTTCTGTGTTCTCTCTATTTCTAGCCTCACATCCTGGGATGTTACAGGTGGCCACGAAGAGACGGAGAGGGGTATACTGCCCGTTAGATCAGTGGATCAACGGTTGGTGGAGTCGATCCGTGTGACAACGGCTCAACCAATCAGGATAAGTTTGGGCTTCTGTGAGCATTTGTGACAGTATTTGAGGGCAAAACTGAGTAGTACTAAGAAACCAAGGGCACGTAAATCGTAAATAGACTAAGGGATTCAAACAAAAGAATTACAAAAATGAAAAATGCGTGTTTTGTATGATATAATTCATATTGGGCTACATCAAATTATTTGCAATTCAAATATACATGAGTGTGATAATTATGGCCTCATTTAGACAAACTATGTTTTGGGGAAGATGTTTTGCAAAGGGGTTTGAGTGGAAAACCATGCATCTTCATAGCTACTAGTGATTCAGAAGTGGCAATTTGTGGTAAAACTTGATTTATCTATGTTTGTTAAGGTTTCCTAGGTGGCAGGTTGCGTAGGAAGACTCCATGAGTAGGTGTCACTATGTTTTTATTTTTTGGATTTTTTTTGCGCATGAAATGACTCAATTAGCTATGTTAATCTCATTTGTTGACTCTCTGTTGACCAGCTACTTGAGGGTAGAACTGAGTATATTGCACTTGCTAGTCTAAGTACTCGAGGGGAAAACGGAGTACAGATAAAATTTCTGTATAAGGCCCGAGGTTAGAACTGAGTACACCAAACGTCGAAGGGTTAGCCTCGTGTCGCGGTGCACGCTGCAGCCGTGCATAGCGGACGTGTGTTGCGGTACACGCCACCTTCGTCTTTATAGAGCCCCTCTTTATCTCCCTCGACGCTCGCCCACTCTCTCATTCTCACTGCAACCGCCTCTCCTATCCCATCATCTTCTCCACTTCGCGTAGAAAAAAACCCCGAAAAAAAAACCCCGGCGATAGAGAAGAATGAGATGCCCATTGTCGGCGCTTCGAACGTAGCCGCCGGCGCATCGGCCGCCGCCCCCATCCAGGCCCCCGTCGCTGCTTCCGACGTAGCTGCTGGCGCATCAGCCGCCGGTGCATCGGTCGCCGCCGCCGTCCAGGCCCCCGTCGATTGGGACCCGTACGAACCAGTGCCGTACGTCGCGCCGGAGAACCCCTACGACACCAGCATCATCGACAACGAGGAGGTAACCCTTTGTTCCATTGTTCTTATCCCATTTCAATCCTTTTATGTTAGATCTTGCGTTATTAGGGTTCGTCTGTTCCTAGTTCAATCCTTTTGTGTTAGATCTTGCGTTATTAGGGTTCGTTTGTTCCTAGTTCAATCCTTTTGTGTTAGATCTTGCGTTATTAGGGTTCGTCTGTTCCTAGTTCTATCCTTTTGTGTGAGATCTTGCGTTATTAGGGTTCGTCTATTCCTAGTTCAATCCTTTTGTGTTAGATCTTGCGTTATTAGGGTTCGTCTGTTCCTAGTTCTAGATCTTGCGTTATTAGTGTTTGTGATTTGCTTTTGTTTAAGATTCGGTTAACTTATGTGAGTAATCAATCCCATCCGGTTAATTTGTGCTGATGATGATGAATATTTGGGCACAAATTGATTCAGGGTTTGGTCAGTGAACAATTGGTGTGTACAAATTTGTTGTGCATGATCTTTGGTTCACTGACTCAAATCCTGGATATAAGTGTGTCCAATGTAACTGAGGCTACCTCTTTTTTTCGTACCCATATTATCATGCATGATCTTTTGTTCACTCTCTGTTCCATCATCGCTGCAATTGACTCCGTGTTTTTTGATCTTTGGTGCTACGTGACAGGTGCAGAGCAGCGACGTCGACAGCGACGATGAGTCCTTCCACACCAAGACTCATCACGTCCTCAGGAGGCTGCAGTCTGGCCATTACGATCGCCACTTTGCTCGAGGCGTTTACAGGTGCCCCTTCTGCAACAGGAGGCTCCGCGCCACCGACTTCAACTGCCTGGTGAACCATGCTGAATCCATTGGCAGAGCCATTGGCGGCGCTAGAGTTGGAACGACCGTGAACGTGCATGCGTTCATGGCCAAACACAAAGCACTTGGGATTCACCTGTGCAGCCTTCAAGCTTAAATTCATGTAAAATGTAGCTTATGTTGGATCTATCGGTAGTACTGTTCGATCTGTCGTGATCCCATATATCTATGCTATGTTGGCTGCTGTATGCAGCTTATCGTATATTTTCTCTGGATTTGTGCCCTAGATTTCCTACTCCCTCCGATCCATATTACTCTTCGCTAATATGGTTGTATCTAAATATATTTTAGTGGTAGATACATCCGTATTAGTGAAGAGTAATATGGATCGGAGGGAGTACCTGATTGGGTAAAAACGAAGGCGTAAAGAAATGAATGGCGTTAAAAAATAGAAGGAGAAGCTGCTCTAGATTTGCTACCAATTTGGGCAATCAAGAATGAATGAGATCGAGCGAGAGAGAGGAAAAATGTGCATTGAAAACTGCTAATCTGGGCGAAAGAGACAGAAACCACTCGTGCCCACGTCCCGGACCCACACGGCTCCACACGCTACGGCCCCACACGCTACGGCCCCAGCTCCGCTCGTATGACCAAACACGGTCTCGTCCTGTCCCACGCGGTCCCTTTCTACCAGCCCCACACGACGTGGCCCCACATGACGCGGCCCCAGTCGTCAACACGGAACGGTCAACTAAACGGGATTCCTCCTGTTCGAGCTCCTTGTGAGGGTTTCAGACAAGGGCTTAGGCAAAACTGAGAAAAAACTAAGGAGCTGGGGAAAACTGAGTACAACTAAGGACCCGAGGGCACGAAAATAGAAATCCCTTTGTTCTATGCTTCACTAATATCGGTGCACCAATCGCTCGCTAGATCCGTTCTCTTCCATGCACCTTGGCCTGGCATGGCCCAGCCATGATCCATCGATTTGTGAGCCTAACCGTGTACGAGGAGGACTTGATAAGCTCTCCCATTGTGCCAAAAAAAGAGTAGCTCTCTCATGCAAGTCGTAGCGCCCTAGCCATATTCTACCGTGTCATGACCTCTCCATATCTTGTAACCTTCAACAACCCTAGGTGGCTGGTTCGATCAAATCGCAATCTACTCTCTAGATCGGTAGAAGCTTGATCGATCAGGACAATACTGGCTCGGAGGAAGATGGTCGAGCTATCACTGTGCCAACCCTCGACGTTAAGCCTTGCAATGATCCTTCTCTACGCCCGCTTGGCACCTGCAGCAAGACGCTTCTCGCGTGCGTCATAACGTCGATGTATCATTTCTGCCATATGGATTGACGCCAAAGCAAGTATTAGCGCAGGCAAAGAAAAAAGACGACATTCAACCGCGTCAAAGCTACTCAGGCTCATTGACGGGCTCCAGCCACGCGCAGGTTACGGTCACCGGCGCCGCCATCCATCGCGTCCATCCTTCTGGTTCTGGAGGCACCCCTGCTCCACGATGGCGGCGGCGTGGCCGTTTCCATGCCCTTGAGGTTGTAAGGCTCTGTTATCTTCTTATTCATACCAGGGAGAGAAACGAAGGGGAGTTGGTGGTTTCCTATCAACGGAGTTTGAAGAACATCAATTTGGTTTCCAAGGGAGTACTTATTAGTGCCGAGGTAATGAATTTTATGTGGTTTTGGGTGCATGGGTTAGTGATTTATATAAAAAGGGAAAAATATACTTATTATTGGGCCACATTTTGGAGCGGCTCATAACCGAAAGCATGTGGGCGTGCGCTACTGGTGCATGCTATAGGCGTGTTATAGGAGCTCCCAACCCAAGCGCTTTCTTTGATATCCACCACCGTGGGCGACACAGCCCAATTTCTCCCGCGGCAGGCCTGTCGATCACCCTCGCAGGCTCGCAGCCCAGCTTGCAACTTCCAACCATTGTTCAAAAAAAAAGTTGCAAACGAACTCTCAGAGAAAACAACTAGTCATCACATGTTAAACTACAGCTGAGCTCTTCTCCCAAGACCAAAATCCAGTGTACCTAAGATGCAACACATTCGGGACAGACAACATGCTCACCAGCCCCACCACACTGATCTACTATACTAAACATTTTCAGCCCATATCTTCGGGACTAGATTAATCCCCTCCCCCGTGATCGCATTAGGGGCATGAGCTCACTGCCACCAAGTTGGGTGCATATAAAAACGCAATCAGATTCTCTCGGCTACGCCAATGGGGCAGCAGCCATGATTGGGGGCGCCCTAACATAACTTATCTCGTTGCCTCGTCCCTCGTGGATAGGTGTATCAGCCAGTGTGTATGCCTAGTAGTAGCAGACTAATCAAATTAGCAACTAATCATGCAGTGTGAGATCTTGATCCTTGAACAGTTTAATAGCCGTTCATGGAAGGGCTTGGGTTGGGTGGGGGCAAATAAGATATCTAACGGCAGCATCTCCCGGTTCATGTATCCCCAGCAAGAAGCATCTGTTGTCTGTGTTCGCGTACGTCCTGATCTACTCAAGATCTTGGTGGGTGAGACGATGGATCATGGATGGATGCCCTTCAGATCTTGTGAACCTTCCTCCTGCTCATGTATGGGAAAGACCTCTGGTATATTATACAAATTAACAAACCAAAGCTGTTCTGATGTAGCTATCCATTGAGCTATAGAAGAGACTGTATTCTTTTTCTGAAATCAATTTCCCTTCTGACTGCTTGTCCAAATCGTCTACCAATTCACTGTTTGCATTCAACCTGCAGTTAGCCAGTTAGGTCTGGATGAGTACGGTGATTAGAGTATTCTAACACTAGTTGGTTAGCGTCCATCCAGAAGAATACTTATATCCTGTACCGACAATAGGAGCATGACCTTACAACAAACAGTACAGCAGTACGCCACTACGCAGCTGGATCGGATGTGCGCCTCTGACGCTACACATGCTGACACGCAGCATGAGAAAGCTTCCCTGACACCAACTGTACTAAAATTGGCTTGAAAATGGGTGTTTAGTAATAAAAATACTGTGACCGGGAATCAGATCTTCTGGTTCTTGACACTAAACAGTGCAGGTTGACATCTTAGCATGTGGCTTGATGTGATCAAACCATATGTTACTACAATCTAATAGCTGTTCTCTAGCCATTTCCCCTTTCTCCAGTTCAGCTCCTGTTGAAGCAGAGCAAAGATTTTGCAGCTTGGATATATTCTGAAGGGCCTTTTGCGAGCAGATGATCTTGGCGCCACTGTTACCACCATAGTTCCATGGTGGAATAAAAGTAGTTCACTGTCTGGGAAATGGAGTTGGTATCTATCTATCTGGTTGGGAACTTGAGTCAGCAACAAACATCCAAAGGTGATGTTGTCATGTGCCTCAAGATATCTTTCTTTCCATTTTATTCTACAAGAAGACAATTCAGCAAAACCACTCCAGTCTTGTCCACTAGTCCACAGACTAATCAACATCTGGATCCTAATTCATGGTGTCTGCACATCCCAGATGTAGCCATCTTTTTGTCAGTACTTTGGTTAAACCCAGCAAGATCATAAGTAAGCATATTTGGCGAGAACTAATTCGAATCCACCACCAAGTGCTGTCACTGTTCACATCAGTACATCATCACCCACATCTAGACGGACCACTTGGAAGTGTGAGGGAAACAAACAGCAGCAGCAGCAGGTAGCAAAGCCTTGTCCAGTCCATGAAAGAGCTTTCAGCTGCTTGCCATTGCCATGATGGTGACTAGTAATTAACAAATTGCTAGCTAAGAGTGGCTTGAGTGCTAGGCAACGCTTAGCTCCCCAGTCAACTTTTTATCCTCTTCTCTAGAGAGATGAGAGGCTGCGCCAGCCTTTGGATTAAACTAGACGGGATTAGCAAGGGAATGTTACTTTTTCACATCGCAAAGCAAGCATGTCTGCCCTAGTTTATTAATTGATTCCATCAGCAAAACCTAAGCACTAGCGAAAGCTGATTGTGGTGGCCGCAGTTTGACCGGGACCTAGCTCACTTGTGCGTGAAACTTTGGGCCTGCCTAACTCCAGGGAATTTGCAAGCTTTTCACGAGTTAGATTTTCTAGACGAATCTGCAGATGCTGTGCCCACCAATAACTACCATCCTAGAGCAGACAGAATATAAATACAGAAAGCTACTTCTATCTCTCTGATCCAGGCCCTCCATCAAAAGCCAAGAATCTAAAGCTAGCAATTGCAAGATGGAACTGGAAAATAAAATGCATCAAATCAAAGTGGCATGGTTTCTCGTCAGAACAAGTTAGTATGCGTCAGACCTCAAAAACAAATTTAGTATTCATTACTTCTAATTTTGATAGCTATTGATATTGCCTAGTAGATTTGGGAACAGGAAGATAAGTAGGACCAGTTTGTATTGTCCTATCTGAAAATTCTGCTGCTACTGAAAACATGCGAAGATAATAGAAGAAATGGTCGTTTGGTGGGGGAGAGGATTCAGATCTGCCACATCAATACCTTGTACAAGCAGCTAAACCAACAGCTTTGTGGTGTCAAAGCCATCATGTCCTTCTCAGTGAAATATAATGGAAAGAATCTGAAGGTCGCCATCACCGGACAGAATCGCTGTCATTATGCAATCTCCATGCTAGCTGATAGCTCAAAATCTCAGGCTTCCGGTTTGTTTATTATTGCCAAAGCAACCCGTGGCATGATTGTTAATCAATCTATGGCTTTTCCAAACATGAACACCGCCGTACCTACAGCTAGCTCTTAAAATAACAGCCATGCTTGATCTCTCCCAAATTATATAATCAATTATGGTCATCATGATAAGGAGGAACAAAAGGATCAATGACTTGTCAAAAATAAATACAGTATCGTTTGGGGGTACAAGGGGGAAAGAACTTGCGTTTTGGTTTTGTTTAATCATGGAGATGAAGATTCGCCGTCGACCAAAATTGTTTTATGACATGATATGCTATATATTTGGAGAAAGAGTGATGACATGAGAATTCATGGTTAGATTCTTCTCTAGACCAATAATATATCTTGTAAACGGTGGCTATTCGACCCGTCGCCTTTGTCTCTCTTTTGCAAGGGTTGACTGTAACTTACTTTTTTCGCTATGCATTTCCTTCCGTTTGTCAAAACATAACAATGCACACTATATTATGCACTTAACTAACATTCCTGTTATGACCCAGAACAAATAATTATCTGGAGCAAAAAAAAAGTGGGTCCGAGGGTATGGTGCAACTTGATGCAAGTTTTTCTCTCGAACAGATGTAAGTTTTTTCAGTATTTTGGTATATATGAGTACCGGGTAGGGTCACTGCTAATGCTAATACTCAGCATCCACCTCCTCTTATCTCTGTGTGCCCAACTGCCCATGTGTCTCTCGTCCTGAGGGCATCAAGAAGTGTGTGGTTCCAGAGCGCTCAAACACTACCACTTACGGAAGCAAGAACATTCCAATAGCAGTCACACGTCCTTCCGTCCGTCCACTCCATGTTTATTCCATGTAGTGGAGACAAGTCACGTTGAGGAAAAGACTATGAACAAAGCCATCTCGATTTTATGTGGGCGGTAAATCATCTAGATGTTTGGATAAGGGATGCCACACTTATGGAACTTATCATTGGTGGCAATATTATCCGGAATCAACTTGCTACTAGCACCCATCGTGCTAAGCATACCAACAGTTTCACTCCTGCATATTTTCTCCATTCGGTAGAATTTCACCCCAACAGCAAACTATTTATAGAGGTATCTACATGTTTGGAGAACAAGGCAATGGATATTTTTTCAAGATGGATGGCAACGTGATATTTGGATTTGTCCTCCATCACCTTAGGCCTCTTACAGTTTCCGATGATCACTTGTATTGTGCCTTCTTAATTTTTATTTTTACTTTTCGTGGATTGGAGCTATATAGAGGCCGAGTGTAATCTTAAACCTTTTAATTAATAAAGCGCCCTTTATCGAGAAAAAAAAACATACCAACAAAACGCAAATTGAGGAGACTCGCAAAACGGCTCCCGAATTTATGTGCTATTGCAATGAATAATGAAGCCAAGTTTTATGATGGAGTCAAAACATTAGGGGATAAGAGGTGTTACAATGTAGAAAATGTCCTTGATACTAGCATTATCCGGAATCAATGAACAAGTGCAATGTGTACTAAACATTCTTGCTTTTTTGCATATTTTTGGCAGCCAGTAGGCCTATACTCCCTTTGTCCACAATTACATGACGCACATGCTTTGGAGGTAACTTTGACCATCATATTGGTCACCCCAAACAATTTTTTATATGTTGTAAAATTATACCGTTGTATTCATATTTAAATAGGATTTGTAATGGTATATTTTTTAATAAAAAATCGTATGTATTATTGGCTAAATTATGGTTAAACTTGAAACACACAAACTAGGATTCCATGTGATTGTTTGACATATAATTATGAAACTGAACTAAAAATTTAGAGGCTCGGATGAAAAGTATCCCAACCTGACACGTTGTTGCTTATATTGTTATACATTGTAGAATGCAACTTTTTTGGCACTAAACTATTTTGTACGCGGTGCAAAATACATTTTCTATAACCAAATATGAGAGCGAGATGGACTAGTACTTTTTTTAAGGAAGAAAATGACTAGAGATTATGATGTGTCTTCTTTGGAATGTTTTGACAACTGTAAAAAAGGTTCAGCCAGATGCACATTTCAGTCATCGCAATTCGAGTATACTTGGGGCCACACATCATGATCGTGCGTGTACTTGGGACCTGGCGCGTGCTGAGCTTTGAGTGATGAATTTTGGTAGGGAGATGTCGACTATAGGAGCAAGATCGAGTGGAGCATCAACTGGGCAGCACACAAAGCGTGCTGCGGATCTGATCTGATATGCATTTCCTCTTTCCATGTTGTTTTTGTCCGCCTAAGGATCATGGGATTTAACCTTCAAATCCACATCCTGTTTTCTTTCCCCCAGCACATAATGATTAGGAGCTGATTTGGTTGCTGGCCCTCTTCTTTCCCCCCGAGAGCATGCCTGCCTTCCTGCCTGCCTGGCCCCTTTTTACCAAGGCCAATGTTCTGTGAAAAGGAGGGGCGTAGGGTTAACAGAAAAGGAGCTACCGGGATAAAGTTGTTCAGATATTCTATGGGCTATCATACAGTGATTCAAATCATGCAAGTAGCAACTAGAATGAACAGACAATTTCAAAAAGAATGAACAGATGCGTTTGTTTCAATATAACTTTAAATTTGTACTTACAGTTGACACGTCGATCGCTCACGTTTGCACTCGTAAACTCCATAATATGGCAAAACAAATACATACATTTACTATACGCAATCTACGGATTGCGTAGTAGCCTAGTGTCTTGGTGAGTATTATTTCCTACCAAATGTATGGGTTCGATTTCGATCATCCTGGTATATTTATATAGTGATATTTTGATATAACGATTTCTTGTGTTTTAGGACCTCTGATTTGGTAGAAGTTTTTTCATGGATTTATGTTTCTAATTTAATCTTTAATAATGGACTCTAATAAATCTATTGTTCCGCCTATTCAAACAGAACTCGTCGCCGTCACACCTTCTACTCCACTGTAGATTGGTTTCCCCTTCTTCGGCTAGCCTCGCCGACATCAAGAGGGGGTGAGGAACCCAGTTTATGTGTGGAGGTTTTAATAAAAGTAGCTTCTATTAGATTAAGTTAGAGTTTGGTAGCCATTTTTCTTTGATCTCTACATCAATGGAGATGACATCTTCTATAATAATTGATCTTCGGTTCTTCCTTCGATGATAAGATCTTCGTCCCGGCGTCGGTGACAGTGTTGGAAGATCAACTTTCTCTAGATATGATCCTTCAAATCTTGCTTCAACGGATCGATCTTGGATCTTTTCTCATGGTTGTCGCGAGGAGTATTCTCCTTGCAATATTTATCCCGGCCGGCTGCTACGTCCTCGATAATGGTGATTCGTGCTCTCAGCTCCGCATCGACGTTGACCAGGTTGATCGGTTATTTCTCCCTGGCATACTAGTGTTGGTACTCTTGCCGATGGTGATTTACTACTTCAATGGTTGCACGCGTGCACGTAGCCTTGGCATTGTGGCCCAAATTAAAATTATGGGAGAACCTTCATTGGTATTTTTGGATCTATGGTTTCGTATCTATCTTCGGCTACCTCAAGGAACGTACAAGATTGTATCATGGAAGAAGAAAGAGTTTGAAGGCCTCGAATATTTGCTAGTTTCTTTTGGACTTTGCTTTATAATAGTTGAAGTCAGTTCGTGTATCTCTACCATGTACTATTTGTTACTCTAGAAGCATTCTGTCACCTTCTGTTAAAAAATGAGCTCAGGTTGATGCTTTACAACAAGAGCATTCAAGAGAGTTATCCTAGCAGGAGAAAGGGAAAGGCGAGAAGTTAAATAATGACATACAAGAGACCCACCAAATACATATTTTTTTTTGAAGTCTTCTCTATCTCATCTAAGAATGAAGATTTCTTGCCAATCTTTATATTTCAAACTAACTTTCTCCATTTGATGTCGATAATATTATTTTTTTCCTTGAATATATTCTATTAGCAAGTATATACATTATTTTATTTATCAAAACCACTCCACGATGTTAAGACGTGCATCGTAGGCATATACCTAGTCATCTTTAATGTAACAGTCAAGAAAAATTGAAGTATCTAAGATATCACATAGATACATACATTTAATGACTGTCGTCTACAGATTAATTCCTTCCAAATTTAAGGATTCAATTTCAGTCCCTCGGGTTTATTGCAGGCTTAGGTTAGATTATCTTAAGTTATTTCCCCAACAAATAACAATCATAAGATTACACTACTAGTTACCATATGTTTGGTCAAACATGATATAAAAAAGTCCAATTATCTAGAGACCTCCCTCATATGCTTGATACATAGCACGAGTTTGTGATTAAAGTAAAAAAATCCATCAAAACATTCTGCCAAAGTAGAGGTCATATAGTCCAAGAAGTCATCGTATGGTATTTAATGCCACGTCTGAGAGCAAAAAAAAAGAAATATCTAAGCTATCAAAAAGTAGGTACGTACATTTAGTGTTCACCATCTATAGATTGGGCCGTGGCTATTTTTTGAGCGAGTATCAATTCCTACCAAATCTATGGGTTCAATTTTGACCATACAAATTTATTTCAGGTTTGGATTGCACTAACTGAAGTCATTTTCCAAAAAAATTAATTCAGTCATAACATTGCAATAGTACTTACCATCATCTAGTCAAATAAGATGTTAAAATAAACCCAATCAAAGTGCACCTCATTCCTATGTTTGACACTGACACGAGCCCGTGATTAAAGATGAAAGTAGAAAATTGAGTTAATAACATGGCATACATGAACTTGTGACGTGCAAACACCTCCATCAACTTGCAAAATGTGTTCCACTTGGCCATCAACATGACAACATGGTGTACAAATCCCAATGCCAAATAAGATGCTGCCATGTGGCTCGTCGCACTATAAAAGGGTGTAGGGCTAGCGTGACACTATGTGAAATATGCATTATTTTATATAAAACCCTGGAATTCTTAAAAATTTGCAAATTATCTGTCGTTCGTAATCCAACATCCCCTGCAACCCTAGATCCTAGATTGTCCCCCTCTCCCTAACAGTGACAATGAGCACCATGTTGCGGTGGTCGGAGAATGAAATTTATGGGTTTAGGGTTTAGGGTATATGGAGCCATGTGGCCGGAGGATGAAATTTCTTCTGGCGAGTAGGGTAGGTACATGGAGCCTAGTCGGGGGGCTATGCCTGGTGCCCACGATGGTGAACTGGGGGTTTCACACGATGGAGGAAGTTGGAGTGGCAGCCATGGTACACCATGGGTAAAGCTAACAAGCAAGGTACTTCGTGACCAACATGCGAGTGCTTCGACAAGCTCATAATTGAATTTTGTTGCTGTTATACTATTTTCAAAATCTATGCAATAGAGTAATTTTTGACTGGAGTTTACTAGAGTTTTGGGTTCATTTAAGTGTGTAGTGTTCTGGTTTAGAGCTGAAACTTGATGGCCACAAGAAGTGCAATTGTTCAAGCATGACTAGGAAGATTGGAGTAGAGAATTTGAAATTGGAAAAGCAAGTGCTTGATTTGGAAGTTGTGATTAAGAGAATGAAGCTACACAATAAGATGATTGTGATGGTACCCAAGGAAGTAATGAGAGGGAGGGAGAAGAGAGAAATAGGCTTTATTGTCCTAGTTGCTTCCTGTATCATGATATATGTTGTGTTTGCACTAGTGATAGGGGTTTTGTGTGAATTATGTGTAATTTCTTTATGTTTGTAAGAAGACACTGGAATTTGAATAAATGCACTATTTTTGCATTTGATTTGAATGTGTTCATTCAGTTGCTAGTTGTATCTTATTATCTGTTAAGAATGCAAATAGTACTTGAATGCAAATATAGCTCACTGAATTGTCGTCTGGTAACACTTAAACAACATAAAAGTGGAACATTATTTAAAAATATCACAGTGTTGAACACCAAAACTCAGGAACATTGTTTCAAAGTTTCAAGTACATGAAAGAGTATGGACAAGCTCACAATTATCTACACATTTCCATCAGTTGGTCGATTCTGTGAAATAGGGATTTCTTCTCCATTCTCCTCTGGAATAATTGTTGCATTGAGATTTGGCATTGCATTTTGTGAATCGGTACCTCCTTGCATGGCATCATTGCAAAACAAAAGAAAATGAGCACTTCCTGGCCTAGTGTTGTATGATCTCTCTCTTGTACTTGCCCCTCTTGCAGTGCCAGTGCTAGCAGCTCTTCCTCTTGCACTACCTACATGATCTAAGCTTGTCATTCTTTGCTAGTGTCAGGCAAGATCTAGAGCCCCTCTTCATCTGCCAGTGTCTGCATGATCTGGAGCTCCTCTTCCTCTAATAGTGCATGCACCATATGGATCTTCTATACCTCTGCTAGTGCTAGCTCCACTTCCTCTGCTAGTGTTTGCATCATTTGGTGCTATTCTTCCTCTGTTTCTTCTAGTTCCAGCTCCACTTCCTATAGCTTTTTTTGCATTGTTTCCTCCCCTTCCCCTTCCTCTTTCTCTCAAGTTGCCTCTTGTGGTAGATGTTGTGAGTCTAGTACTAATTGGTGGGATTGATTCTCTTGCAGTAGCAACAAAAGCATTCTCAGGTAAAGGTACTTCTTACCTTCTTAATGGAGCATTTGCTCTTTCCAGAAATCAAATAGATGCAGCCAAAATTACATAAATTAATGGAAATTCATAAATATGAAGGAAAATCATAGGAATGCGGAAAAAATCATACCTCTTGTACCATCCTATAATCCATGTCGTTTGCTTGACGCATGGGATCCATTTGTGTCAAAGGATGCTATTGAGTGATGTGATGCACTTACATAGGAGTACTAGCAGGACTGTTACATCTATGGAGAAAATGAATAGTATTACATATTTTTTTGAAGAATAGAAGGATCATCTAGATTATCTTCCCACTCTTCACCATCTTCTTGCTGACTTAGTATGAAATTAACATAGCCTTTATTATTGTGATTTGCTTGCCCACAAATGGAACAATGCATGGTTAACCCATGCTTGCTAAGAGTTGTTAGTCTTTTCTTTATCTTTTCTTCTTGAGCATTTTTTTGTTCTTATTGGGCCTACCCATTACTTTAGTGTATAGATGTGGATGCACATGTACTCCATTGATTTTCTTCTAGTAAGTTCTTCCTCTCAGTGGACGCAAATTGTGTGCATAAGCTCTCTTATATGTCTCTATGTTATAACAGCTATGCACAAGGGACTTAGGATCTATCATGTCTTCTCTACATAAAGAAAGAGCATGATGATAGGGTATTCCAGAAAGCTCCTATTGCCCATACAGTCACAATATTTAGTCTGAAAATGCACATAATATTCAGGGAACCACTCAACAAGATGTAACGACCCGCCTTTTACTAAAGGCAAATCTCCTGTGTATTGTGCCATTCCCTGGATCAGTAGATAGCACCACAGTACAAAATAAGTAATCATTGCAATAGCATCAATATTACAACGTAAATCCAGTTACATAGGTATTTAACCTTACGAGTACACAGCATAAAGCATAGTTGCAGTGAGCCTCCATTCTTCATCAAGTGCCACAGGCAGACATGTTGGAATGTAGTCTCGAGATCCTACTCCTGGTTCCTTACTCGATATAAAACCTGCACGTTTGAATATGCAGCCCCGAAGGGGTCAGTACAATGATGTACTGGCAATGACACATATTTGGTGGCATTTTGTGGAAAGACTATACTACATGACATTTGGCTAGTGGATCTCAAGGGCTGATTTGCATAAAGCAGTTTTATCCTATATTTTCCAAAACCAATACATTTATAAAGTATTCTGAAATTTTCTTTAATATCAAGATAACTCCTAGGTCACCACCACATACATGGTTTTCACTGCCAGTATGTAGCCCCGGGTAGTTACTCTTCAAAACTTGGTTAATACCTCAGGTCACCACCACATACATGGTTTTCACTGCCAGTATGTAGCCCTGGGTAATCACTCTACAAAACTTGGTTGATACCTCAGGTCACCACCACATACATGGTTTTCACTTCCAGTATGTAGCCCTGGGTAGTCACTCTACAAAACTTGGTTAATCCCTCAGGTCACCACCACATACATGGTTTTCACTTCCAGTATGTAGCCCTGAGGCATCTCCACTTTCTACACCAATTTTTAATTATTTCAAAAAGGTGATGAGATTCCTTTCGATCGACTTGTCCTCTCTCTGTTCCTAGGTACAACCAATACAAAGTATTCTCAGGTGATAACCACCACACATATCCTGGGTTGATAGCCAGGTGTGTAGCCCTGAGTAGCCACAAGATTGCACCCAGGTGATTCATTGGGTTGTTAATTTTCATCACAATTTGAAAACAAGGCTTGGCATCATTTTGCAAAGCAAGATTGCAATCCTAGCAAGTGGGGTTCAAGGGATAGCTACCACTACTAGGAGCTAAGCATATCATAACCACTTTGAAAAATCTCATATTATGCACAGTATTGAAAACACTAATGCAGATAATAACAGATAGGTGGAAGTATGTGTGTCACTTGCCTTTTTGAAGATCACGACGTTCCGCTTCTCTCAACTAAGCACGTAGCTCTTCGCACAAACTATAGCACAGAAATAGCATACCATAAACAGACCATACAAACACAATCAAACAAATCAAACAATTGAAAAGTGTTTGTTTAACAATTTAGATTTATTGAGATGTTATGACAAGAAAGATATGGTAAGGAATCATGATTTGTGAGATATGGATCGGAGAGCTTAGTTGGGAGAGATCAATATGATCTGGGAGAGGATTGAACTAGGCAAATATAATTGGTGAAGTTTTTATGCTTTATCAAAGCATGAATGAGCTTCAGAAAGGTTCATGTGAAACAGATCACGTAGGTGTGGGATAGTGCAACCACAATACTATTTGAATAAGTGTAACAACATTTATTCTTTAAATAGTATATGTCACACTTAGGCACTAGGCTAGGTTTTAAGAATGCTTGAAGTACTCAATTAGCACATTTGCAAGTTGAATAGTTCAATACATGTGAACCATAGCTAACTAGGCATTGGATTGGGTATAAATGATTGATATTTGAGAGCATAGCTCAAAATGGTTCATTGATCAACATGGTGTATAACACATACTATGGTATGGGTTATAATAACACCACATTAGCAAAATCTAGGTTTAAGATGCATTCATATTCTACTCGAGTAGCACAATTGCAATTTGAGTATAATATGAATTAGACAAAATATGTCTAGTTGGACAAGGTATGGGTCAAGGATTTCATGAAACATTGAGTTACTCAATTAACTCATTTGTTAATTGAATAGTTCTACACATGAAATCAGGCTCAGGTGGACAGATGATTGAGTAGGGTAGATAACATTTGAGATTATGGTTTAAGGTTTCTATTTGGTACAAGGAGTGTCGGATAGGTGCCATAATGTTGATTAGATCAACACCTAAGATAGTAAGAATAAAATCCTATGACTGAGGTGCATCACACTTTACTCAAACAACACTATTGTAATTTGAATATGTGTGAGCTATACAAGATAGGTCTAAGTGAAATGATCTTGATCAAGATGTTATTTAGATAACAATGATGATTAGGTATGAATATAAGATTTGCTAAAGTAGAAAGGATTCACTAATTGAAATTGAAATAGAATTTATCTATATAGGAACTACTCAAATTCTCATATTAGAATTTGAATAATTGTGAAGTGGTTCAAGAAATTATGGGAGTGATGCTACTGGATACCTTGCAGCAAAACAAAGTCACTGCAATTGGTTTCACTCCAAAATAGGTTATAGAATTTGAATTATCACCTAAATGGTGATTTGGACAAATTTGAATGCACAAGGTGTGTGCACGTATCAAATTTGGATTTTCTTGATCCTATGATGTTCTACTAGTTGAGAGGATTCCAGAGACTACAAATTCATAATTTTTGGACACTTGGTTCAAAAGATATGAATTTAGCAAGTTAACAGAAGGTTTGATCCCAATTTGAAAATAGTTTCAAATTGAACCCATAAAATATAAGATTTTATTGTACTAATGGATTTTACATGTTCTAAGGATTTCAAAGGTATCTCATTTGTTATTTTTGGATCTACAGAACATTAGATATGATCTTCCAAAGATTAGGATTAAATCTGGTTTCAAACTTCTATTTGAAAACTGTTCGAACACAGGCAGGCCACGTGGCTGATTCTGATTGGCGCATACCTGTTCGATTGGATCTGCGATAGGGGACGTTGGATCTAAAGAGGTTTGGACGCGCGAGATTAATAGATACCCTTCCACTTAAGTGGATCTGACAGATCCACTGGATCTTGTTTGGACGGCCAGGATTAAAAGGGGTGAGAGCTCACCGGTTCGGAATTAGGGTTTCAGGTCGCCGGCGAGAAATCCGGCAAGGGTGCACTGGGAGTCGACGGCCGGCGGGGTTCTGGCGATCTCTGGATCACGGCGACGTCACGACAAGATGCAGGAGGGCGAGGCGGACTCGGGAGCTTGATCTAGGAGTTGGATTGCGTCCTGCAGTGAGGAGGAGATGCGGCCGGAGTGGCCCTGGGCGGAGACGAGCTTCGGGTGATGGTCGTCGAGCTTGATTTGCTGCAGATTGGAGCACCAGAGGTGGATCAGGAGATGCGCCAGGTCGAGGTGAATAGGACAGAGAAGAAAGGGAGGACTAGGGCTCACCGGTGATGGCGGAATTGGCCGGACGAGCTTGCAGAGGCCGCGGTCTCCGACGAGCAATAGCATCTGATTGGTGGCGTTTCGCGCAGGAGGAGGAAAGGGAGAGGGAGGAGGAGTGATGGGGCCTTTTATAGGCGTGGTGCGGAGAAGAAACGGCAAGGGGTAAAGAGGATTTTAGGAGGGGAGTAATGGCGGGGAGACTCGGTCTCTGGCGGGGTTTCCGGTCCAGGGAGGAAGACGAAGGCTGGGCTGACGGGTGGGGCCTGTCTGTCAGCGAGGGAGAGGAAAGAAAAGAGGGTACCGATTCGGTTAACTTAAACGGGCCGCGGACTGGCTTCTGTTCTGGGCCGAGGGGTTCCCGAGGCCTTTTTCTATTTTTTTTTGTTCTTCCTTCTTTTCTATTTCTGTTTTCCTATTTCTTTTGTAGCTTTTGCATAATGCATCCAAACAAGGTCAAACCACTTTCTAAATTCTTGTAAAATTCAATACTACATTTTAAAACAGTAAAGGGGGCATTTTTCATACCCAAAAACATTTTCATGAAGATCCTTTTAAAATTGGCCAACATGCTTTATTTGCATAAAGCAATATGTTGGATTAGGATTTGAAAATAATCCTTGGAAATAAGAGATAATAATTTGTAAAATAGTGTTTGAAATTAACTTTCAAACTCAGTTCTTAAAATACAATCTTTACTAAACACATTTGAAATGCATTCCTTGCAAGTAACTTGCATAGGTTTTGAATAAAGGAAGAAAATAATATTTTGGACATTTGTTTTTCTCAAAGAAGTTCTTCAAGAAATAAATAGAGGATTTAAAATAGTTTTCAATAGGGCTTTCAATTGGACTCAAAAAGTTTTAAATCTTTGTGAATTTTCAATCAACACAAGCAAAATAAAAACAAAAATTTCCCCCAAAATTTGATAAAATCTTGGGTCGTTACAGACTACCACCCTTAAAAGAAATCTCGTCCTCGAGATTGGAGAGGCTAGAAAGAAAGTAGGTATTAGGTTATCTGGGTTTAGGTATCTGGGTGGCTACCACCCTTAAAATAAAATTCCTCTTGGTGGTATCTTGATGCTTCCTTAGGCACTTGCATTTTGTTCCCAGCTTGCATTCACCGTTGTGTTATTTTCTCTGGATCGTCCTTCTCAGAAGTTTTTGATGTTCACGGCTATGTTCAAAAGTGGGCATACCAAAGGTTCCATCCAATTCTGGTGATAAGCAGATATCATCCATCGCGTTGTCCTCAACAAGGTAGTCCACATCGTCTAGGGATGTGTATCTAGTCTTTTCTTGGTCTGTCCTCACCAAGGCTAGGAAATCATATAGGTCATCACCATACTCCTTGTTGCCTTTTAGCTGATTTTCATTATAGAATCTCAAAAGATGATTCAGTGCCAAGTACTGCATGCTTGCCCCACGAACATGATGAGATCACACATCCCAATGAGTTAGGATGGCATCTCTCTGCGGGCTTCTCAAGCATTTCATAGGGGTAAACAAGGTAGACTCTGTAAGAGGCACTTGCACCTTTAAGGGATGAAAGGTCGCCTTATAACCAGCATTGTTGAACCCATTAAAGTTACCAGAGCAAGTCATGCTACTTGCCACAGGTACCAGATGGTCCTTAAGAATTCCTTTAGCAACCGTCTTCATAGTTGTTGAAAGGCGCTGAACAACTTGATCATATCTCGAAGATGAACTTCTTCGCAGGGAATAGGGATCTAACGTAGCTTCTCATGGGCAAGAGAATAGTTCCATGGAGTTGGAGGGTTGCCTCATAACGTCGTGGGTCGAGATGGGGTAGACTTCGGTGGCGTTGGGCTCTGGAACTAGGAGGCGATCTCATAGTTGGTGGTGGTTGTCTCTGTTGTGACTCTCTGGAGAGGAGTGACATCTCTCTTATAGGCTCAGGAAGGTAGTCGAACAGACTACGTGGGGAGTTGATACGAAGAGTCGGGGAGGTGAATTGAAGCCGAAGTTGAACTGCCTTCGCCTTCAAGGTCCACTGAGAAAAACGCTTCTGATTAATGTGTAGTCGTTCAAAGGTCAAATTCTCACCGTATTCCTACGTTTTGGCCACTGGCTTACTATAAGGGATGTAACATATTATCTTCCTAAGGTTATGGTTTAAAGACGTCGTCTCTCATGTAGGTATGTCTCTCTAGACTTACCATTCCTCATACAAGAGCGAACAATATGAGTAGTCGTCATGGGGGCCAATCCATGTCGCACCCAATCATTACCTTGTATTTGGTTTGGTGCATCTCGCATTCTAACTCTTGGTCAACCTCACTAGCTTTTAAACAAAGGTTTTGTTGAAATTGGAATCAAGTTCCCAAATCTTATTTTGAACAAAATCTATCGTTCCTAGCTAGAGGTTTTGCGTAAACTTGGTCGTATGACTTTAACTCTTGAGTTACAAATCCTTCAGCTTGCCATTTCATTGAGAAGTAAAAGTTCACTCAACAAGGTTGTCTTTAGCTCTTACATGTCCTTACAATATTTATTACAAGGCTGTAGCTGCATACAAAATTCTTTCAAGTCGACTATACTTTGTTGTGTCTTCACCTTGTACTTTGCGGCATCCTTCGGTCACCCAGTTCACTGAGGTCTTGTAGTACCATTTTCTGAACACTTATCCGCATAGTGTCCCTTTTGTTTGCACTTGTAACAAGTGATTGTCGAAAGATCCTTCCTAACCACCGGGTTGGAGTGGTGTTGTCCAATTCCTCCATTGGAATGTTCATTGCCTCCATTATCAAATAGAATCCAATGTTGTGAAGGAGTTAAGTGGAAACGTACCCATCACTTCTTCCACATTGACGTGGTTCACGTGACCCCTCTTGAATGGATTGGGCTTGGCTGCATCATCTTGTTTCTTCTCTGAGCACATATCCGCAAAATGTCCTGGCTTCTTACAATTATAGCAGATGATATGCGACAGATCCTTCTTAATACGGTGTTGTCCATTGCCTCCATTTTGGTGCGCATTGCCATTCGAGTTGCTACTATTTCCATTTCCTCCAGAGGAGTGGTGTCTCTTGTGATAATGTCCAGTGTGGGTCTTGCCATTGCTGTACTTCCGCTTACGGTTTTCCTCCTTCCTTATGTTGATATCCAGAGTAACCGCTTGGTCTAGCAGAGCTTGGTAGTTTGGAGCATAAGCTATTGACAGAGGTATCTTCAGTTCCCCTTTGAGTCCACTGAGAAACTTATCTTTCCTCTTGGCATCAGTGTCGATGTCTTCTGGTGCGTACCTTGACAGAGAGCAGAAGTCATCCATGTACTCCTTTAGTGTCCTGTCACCCTGCTTTAGAGTGCGGAACTCATCTTTCTTAAGATTCATAATGCCCGTGGAGATATGGGCATTACGAAAGCCTTCCCTGAAGGAATCCCAGTCCAGACCTTCAATTGGATTGGTGACTTGGTAAGTATCCCACCACATTGCTGCTGGTCCCTCTAGCAGGTGGGCAGTGAATCTAATCTTTTCAGCATCCGTGCAATCACAGGTAACTAAGTCCTTACTGACTGGACGCAGCCAGTCGTCGGCCACTATTGGGTCTGTGGCAGATGAAAACTTATTGGGTCTGAGCTTCAGGAAACGAGCTAGTCGGTCCACTTGAGGTGGGGGTGGTGGATTGTTGTTGTTGTTCATGAGGTTGGTGCTTGCTTGGATGAATTGGGTCATCATCTGCATGAGCTGGGCTTGACCTGTGGCTAACTGTTGAACCACATCATTGATGTTGTTGTCATTGTTGTTGCTGCTGTTTTCACGGCGAGGTGGCATCTGAGGTGGTTTTAGCAAAGGTGAGTAATAGATAGATAGAACTAAAGAAGAAAATTTTCCTACCCATGCACAAACAACAAACCATGTAACAAACAAACATAAACCAAACAATCGTTGAAAATTCCTTTAGATAAGTTTTGGAAAAACACGCTGACAAAATAATATGGTCATACACCAATTTTGTATGATCATAGAAGCATCTATAAGTCGTTGGTTCTACAAACTAGAATCTTGGTGGTCTATTCTATTATAGTTTTCATTGTTCCATTTCTTATTTCCACTTCCCAATGCATCGTTGGTGTTGGGCAACCTTCATATCCATATTTCCTCGAGCTCTTTGTTGGTCTTCAATGTAGTTCTTCATGTTGGATCAAGGTCAACCTATGAAGTAGAAGTCTCATTCTTCTAGCACATTGTGTTCTTCTGTCCTTTCTTGAAGGTTCCGAGAGTTGGGTCATCTAAGGGAATCATTTGAAAATGAAGTAGGGGAGAAATACAAGGAGTTTCAAGATGCAACATTCTTTTAAATTAGAAGTAAGATGAGATAGAGAATTTTATCCTAGGGTCTTTCTATCTCTAATTATCCAAACCTAGGGTCTCGATCCTACAGGCAACACTATGCTCTGATACCATTTGTAACGACCCGCCTTTTACTAAAGGCAAATCTCCTGTGTATTGTGCCATTCCCTGGATCAGTAGATAGCACCACAGTACAAAATAAGTAATCATTGCAATAGCATCAATATTACAACGTAAATCCAGTTACATAGGTATTTAACCTTACGAGTACACAGCATAAAGCATAGTTGCAGTGAGCCTCCATTCTTCATCAAGTGCCACAGGCAGACATGTTGGAATGTAGTCTCGAGATCCTACTCCTGGTTCCTTACTCGATATAAAACCTGCACGTTTGAATATGCAGCCCCGAAGGGGTCAGTACAATGATGTACTGGCAATGACACATATTTGGTGGCATTTTGTGGAAAGACTATACTACATGACATTTGGCTAGTGGATCTCAAGGGCTGATTTGCATAAAGCAGTTTTATCCTATATTTTCCAAAACCAATACATTTATAAAGTATTCTGAAATTTTCTTTAATATCAAGATAACTCCTAGGTCACCACCACATACATGGTTTTCACTGCCAGTATGTAGCCCCGGGTAGTTACTCTTCAAAACTTGGTTAATACCTCAGGTCACCACCACATACATGGTTTTCACTGCCAGTATGTAGCCCTGGGTAATCACTCTACAAAACTTGGTTGATACCTCAGGTCACCACCACATACATGGTTTTCACTTCCAGTATGTAGCCCTGGGTAGTCACTCTACAAAACTTGGTTAATCCCTCAGGTCACCACCACATACATGGTTTTCACTTCCAGTATGTAGCCCTGAGGCATCTCCACTTTCTACACCAATTTTTAATTATTTCAAAAAGGTGATGAGATTCCTTTCGATCGACTTGTCCTCTCTCTGTTCCTAGGTACAACCAATACAAAGTATTCTCAGGTGATAACCACCACACATATCCTGGGTTGATAGCCAGGTGTGTAGCCCTGAGTAGCCACAAGATTGCACCCAGGTGATTCATTGGGTTGTTAATTTTCATCACAATTTGAAAACAAGGCTTGGCATCATTTTGCAAAGCAAGATTGCAATCCTAGCAAGTGGGGTTCAAGGGATAGCTACCACTACTAGGAGCTAAGCATATCATAACCACTTTGAAAAATCTCATATTATGCACAGTATTGAAAACACTAATGCAGATAATAACAGATAGGTGGAAGTATGTGTGTCACTTGCCTTTTTGAAGATCACGACGTTCCGCTTCTCTCAACTAAGCACGTAGCTCTTCGCACAAACTATAGCACAGAAATAGCATACCATAAACAGACCATACAAACACAATCAAACAAATCAAACAATTGAAAAGTGTTTGTTTAACAATTTAGATTTATTGAGATGTTATGACAAGAAAGATATGGTAAGGAATCATGATTTGTGAGATATGGATCGGAGAGCTTAGTTGGGAGAGATCAATATGATCTGGGAGAGGATTGAACTAGGCAAATATAATTGGTGAAGTTTTTATGCTTTATCAAAGCATGAATGAGCTTCAGAAAGGTTCATGTGAAACAGATCACGTAGGTGTGGGATAGTGCAACCACAATACTATTTGAATAAGTGTAACAACATTTATTCTTTAAATAGTATATGTCACACTTAGGCACTAGGCTAGGTTTTAAGAATGCTTGAAGTACTCAATTAGCACATTTGCAAGTTGAATAGTTCAATACATGTGAACCATAGCTAACTAGGCATTGGATTGGGTATAAATGATTGATATTTGAGAGCATAGCTCAAAATGGTTCATTGATCAACATGGTGTATAACACATACTATGGTATGGGTTATAATAACACCACATTAGCAAAATCTAGGTTTAAGATGCATTCATATTCTACTCGAGTAGCACAATTGCAATTTGAGTATAATATGAATTAGACAAAATATGTCTAGTTGGACAAGGTATGGGTCAAGGATTTCATGAAACATTGAGTTACTCAATTAACTCATTTGTTAATTGAATAGTTCTACACATGAAATCAGGCTCAGGTGGACAGATGATTGAGTAGGGTAGATAACATTTGAGATTATGGTTTAAGGTTTCTATTTGGTACAAGGAGTGTCGGATAGGTGCCATAATGTTGATTAGATCAACACCTAAGATAGTAAGAATAAAATCCTATGACTGAGGTGCATCACACTTTACTCAAACAACACTATTGTAATTTGAATATGTGTGAGCTATACAAGATAGGTCTAAGTGAAATGATCTTGATCAAGATGTTATTTAGATAACAATGATGATTAGGTATGAATATAAGATTTGCTAAAGTAGAAAGGATTCACTAATTGAAATAGAAATAGAATTTATCTATATAGGAACTACTCAAATTCTCATATTAGAATTTGAATAATTGTGAAGTGGTTCAAGAAATTATGGGAGTGATGCTACTGGATACCTTGCAGCAAAACAAAGTCACTGCAATTGGTTTCACTCCAAAATAGGTTATAGAATTTGAATTATCACCTAAATGGTGATTTGGACAAATTTGAATGCACAAGGTGTGTGCACGTATCAAATTTGGATTTTCTTGATCCTATGATGTTCTACAAGTTGAGAGGATTCCAGAGACTACAAATTCATAATTTTTGGACACTTGGTTCAAAAGATATGAATTTAGCAAGTTAACAGAAGGTTTGATCCCAATTTGAAAATAATTTCAAATTGAACCCATAAAATATAAGATTTTATTGTACTAATGGATTTTACATGTTCTAAGGATTTCAACGGTATCTCATTTGTTATTTTTGGATCTACAGAACATTAGATATGATCTTCCAAAGATTAGGATTAAATCTGGTTTCAAACTTCTATTTGAAAACTGTTCGAACACAGGCAGGCCACGTGGCTAATTCTGATTGGCGCATACCTGTTCGATTGGATCTGCGATAGGGGACGTTGGATCTAAAGAGGTTTGGACGCGCGAGATTAATAGATACCCTTCCACTTAAGTGGATCTGACAGATCCACTGGATCTTGTTTGGACGGCCAGGATTAAAAGGGGTGAGAGCTCACCGGTTCGGAATTAGGGTTTCAGGTCGCCGGCGAGAAATCCGGCAAGGGTGCACTGGGAGTCGATGGCCGGCGGGGTTCTGGCGATCTCTGGATCATGGCGACGTCACGACAAGATGCAGGAGGGCGAGGCGGACTCGGGAGCTTGATCTAGGAGTTGGATTGCGTCCTGCAGTGAGGAGGAGATGCGGCCGGAGTGACCCTGGGCGGAGACGAGCTTCGGGTGATGGTCGTCGAGCTTGATTTGCTGCAGATTGGAGCACCAGAGGTGGATCAGGAGATGCGCCAGGTCGAGGTGAATAGGACAGAGAAGAAAGGGAGGACTAGGGCTCACCGGTGATGGCGGAATTGGCCGGACGAGCTTGCAGAGGCCGCGGTCTCCGACGAGCAATAGCGTCTGATTGGTGGCGTTTCGCGCAGGAGGAGGAAAGGGAGAGGGAGGAGGAGTGATGGGGCCTTTTATAGGCGTGGTGCGGAGAAGAAACGGCAAGGGGTAAAGAGGATTTTAGGAGGGGAGTAATGGCGGGGAGACTCGGTCTCTGGCGGGGTTTCCGGTCCAGGGAGGAAGACGAAGGCTGGGTTGACGGGTGGGGCCCGTCTGTCAGCGAGGGAGAGGAAAGAAAAGAGGGTACCGATTCGGTTAACTTAAACGGGCCGCGGACTGGCTTCTGTTCTGGGCCGAGGGGTTCCCGAGGCCTTTTTCTATTTTTTTTTTGTTCTTCCTTCTTTTCTATTTCTGTTTTCCTATTTCTTTTGTAGCTTTTGCATAATGCATCCAAACAAGGTCAAACCACTTTCTAAATTCTTGTAAAATTCAATACTACATTTTAAAACAGTAAAGGGGGCATTTTTCATACCCAAAAACATTTTCATGAAGATCCTTTTAAAATTGGCCAACATGCTTTATTTGCATAAAGCAATATGTTGGATTAGGATTTGAAAATAATCCTTGGAAATAAGAGATAATAATTTGTAAAATAGTGTTTGAAATTAACTTTCAAACTCAGTTCTTAAAATACAATCTTTACTAAACACATTTGAAATGCATTCCTTGCAAGTAACTTGCATAGGTTTTGAATAAAGGAAGAAAATAATATTTTGGACATTTGTTTTTCTCAAAGAAGTTCTTCAAGAAATAAATAGAGGATTTAAAATAGTTTTCAATAGGGCTTTCAATTGGACTCAAAAAGTTTTAAATCTTTGTGAATTTTCAATCAACACAAGCAAAATAAAAACAAAAATTTCCCCCAAAATTTGATAAAATCTTGGGTCGTTACACAAGATGACACTATATTCTCCTCCACCAGCACTAGGAACCATGCAATTTTTGCTCCACTGTATAAATTTATCAAGTTTTTTCCTAATCTTTGGAAAAATAATTCATGTCTAATTCTCTGCCTCTTTGTGCTTCATCACTGTCCTCTTAACTATCTTGTAGAACACAGTCTCCAACATAGACAACATTATCATATCTCTTGCTTCCAATATGTAGTTGCAAGCATGATCAGATAAGTTCAAGCATGGTCAGATAAGTGCAAGCATGGTCAGATAAGTAGCAAGCACAGAAAATTAGATATCAATGCCTTGACCTCCTAGTCTCACTGATAAGTGTGCTTCTTTGTATATGACTTCATAGAGAATGCACCATATCTGCTGTCACATGAACCTTTGATTTTCCAACTCCATTCAGGTATGCATATTTCCTAAACCCTCACTGGATCATTCCTAATCTTGGTAACTTCCACTCTTCTCTTAATGCTATAGTTCTACAGTGCCTTCCTAAATTCCTCCACTGAATATCATCCCCACTTTTGAACTCGGGATTTTTCATATCTACTTGTGAATTGAATGTGCCAAATACGATTAAAATGATCTTGTACTTCACATCTAAAGTTCGGATCCCCATTCTTAGCAACTTCATCATCTTCTATATCTACCACCTCTTCAAGAACATTATTATCTTCCATGTTGTGTCCACATTTTTAGCAAACAAATCATCATCACCATCTCCAGCTTCATAATCACTACCTCACCACTCAGCTGAGTCTTCATCTTCTTTAGCCCTTACAAAATCTTCAAATGTTTCTTGAACATGTTGTGATCTGGTAGATGTTCCTTGATCTGCTACAACTATAGGTACTGCAGCTTTCTTCCTTGGCATTTTTCTTGGACTAATAACTAGGGGTAGTGGTGGACTGCCATTGATGATCACATCATCCTTTAGAGTTTTGAGAAAGTTTGTACGATCAACCATTAGAATAAGTCTCCTATAATAGCTGACGACACTAAATATTGCCAGTATCTCATCATCTTTCTCTATGCAAACCAGGCCATCACTTATGTCCCTATCAGGTTGACACCGGTACAAATGCATTCTTCCACCCCTCTCATATCCCATCTTCCTCAGTAGGTCATTGATGGCGCGGTGATGATAGTGCCAGAACTTGTTGGCGTGTAGTTGATGTGGGAGCTTCTTCTTCAATCCCCGCCAACGGCGACAGAAAACTTCTGGTGCCAAGTTGACGTGGGAATGTGTAGTAAATGACCGGCCAGTTGGAAACCCCAAGAGAAGGTTTGATGAATATAGCAGCAAGTTTTCCCTCAGTTATGAAACCAAGGTTATCAATCCAGTAGGAAAAAGCCAAACGACTGAAGGTGATGCCCGCTGGCTTCGCGACAGCTCCGAACAATTTATAGGGCGCCTCGTCCGAGCTTTGCTTTGCGAGCGGCAACGTGGAACCTGTACACAACACAACCAAATACTTTGTTCCCAACTTACGATGAGGTTGTCAATCTCACCGGTTTGCTTGAAACAAAGGAATGAGCGTATCGAGTGGAAAATGATAATAGTATGCGAGTAAAGTAAACAGTGCGAGTAAAGTAAACAGGTGATAGCAATATAGAGGAAATAGGACCTGGGTCCACAGTTCACTAGTGGTGTCTCTCCATAAGATAAAATAACACATGCTGGGTAAACAAATTACAATTGGGCAATTGATAGAATAAAGACAATGTGCATGTCGAGAGGATCACTATGAGATTTACTCTGGGCATTACAACAAGATACATAGACCGCCATCCAACTGCATCTATGACTAATAATTCACTTGTGGCGAATCAATCCGAGAACTCCACAAGTATTAAGTTACGAACAATAGATAACTGCATTAAGCAAAGTGTGTAATGTAAACAAAGCATATGCCCTTCAGCATATGCATGTTGTTTTCCCCTTAGTAGCAACAGCACATCTAAAACCTTAGAGGTTTCTGTCACTCCCCCAGATTAAATAGAGGCATGAACCCACTATCGAGCATAAATACCCCCTCTTGGAGTCACTAGCAACTACTCGGCCAAGATAGCTACTAACAACGGAGAGCATGCAAGATCATAAACAACATAGAGATAACATAAGATAAAATTCAGTACATCAACTGAATCATAACACCAATATTCATCGGATCCCAACAAACACAACATGTAGAATTACATAACGGTGATCTCGATCATGTAAGGCAGCTCACGAGATCTAAACATGAAGCACATGGTGGAGAATACAACCAACTAGCTACTGCTATGGACCCATAGTCCAAGGTAGACTACTCACTCATCGCGCCGGAGGCAAGCATGGCGATGAAGAAGACCTCCGGTGGCGATTCCCCTCTCCGGCAGGGTGCCAGGAAGAGCTTTTGGACCCTCCCGATCTTCGGGTCGACGGCGGCGGCGGATCACGATGTATTCTGGAAAAGTGATCGGGTATTTAGGTTTTTCCCGTCGGGGGGTCTTTATAGGCAAAGGGGCGTCGTCAGAAGTGGTCCTGGTGGGGCTCACCACAGGAGGGCGTGGGCTAGCCCTGGGCCGCGCCCCCTGGTGGTGTGGCCCAGCAGTGGCTCCTCTCCGTCTCCTCTTCAGCTCTCTGGAAGCTTTGGTAAATATATGGACGTCTGGCTTTTGTTTCGTCCAATTCCGAGAATATTTCCTGTGTAACTTTTCTGAAACACAAAAACAACAGAAAACAGGGAACTGGCACTGTGGCATCTCGTTAATAGGTTAGTTCCAGAAAATGCATATAAATGCCACGAAGTGTAACGAAACACTAAGCAAATGGTGTAAAAACAAGCATGGAACATCAAAAATTATGGATACGTTGGAGACGTATCAGCATCCCCAAGCTTAACTCCTGCTCGTCCTCGAGTAGGTAAGTGATAACAAAAGAAATAATTTTTGAGGTGACATGCACCTACACAATCTTGATCATCTATGTAAGCGTTGTGCGTTGGGATCAAAAGAACTTAAAACATGGGCATGAAAGATATAATCTTGATAGAAGAAACTTAGCAACCATGTTATAACATGAAAAAGAACACAAATGAAAGATCATGAAAATGAAACAATGAAAGTCAAATGTGTGTTCAAATCATAAGGAAAACATACAAATGGTTTTCAGCTTGTCCCTCATGGAGTAGCAAAACATAAATGCATAGGACACCTTCAAGTTTAAGAGGGCGACTAGATACTAGTAATTTGAGAACAAGTGAAACCAACAATATGAATCAATCAATGAAAACTTTGGGACAATGCACATTATACTCAGAATGACAACTATGCTCTCTTAACGGTGCATAAAGGTAGAAGGTGGAGACTCAACATAAAAGTAAAGAAAGGCCCTTCGCGGAGGGAAGCAGTGATTGAAAGTTTTATAAACCTTCAAAAATTATGGTACTTACCGGCTTTGAGCTCTCATTGCCCCCATCATAAGCATCTTGAATGGTTAAAGTTAATGCGAGTACACTTATGCTGCATATGCTTGACAAATCATAAGTTGAAAACCTCATGTCCCGTGAAGTACGAATACCCAAACCTCATGCTACTTTACTTAGAGTCCCAAGCAAGCTCTTGTCATTGTAAGTATACACATATCATCGAGAACCGCCAACGGGGTACCTCCGTGCCCGATGACATAAAACAAGCCCACATCAAAATGACAGGACAAACATACAATGAACACCTCGGCATCTCTTTTATTTACCATTGGTATAGCTTTTTATTGTGAGATGCGTCGTCGAATGTTCACTATGGGCATGCTGTAAATTTCCACCATGAATTATGCATGGCTTAGATTAGCGGCCCAGGCGTTTCTCTAACACGTATACAAACTCCATGATCCCGCAAGATTCCCAATTCATTTCACACCGCGAGTATCTATAAACAAAAGATCACGATATCAACTCAAATGAAAGATAGTGCAATGTTGAAAGCTTGCCCCATGATGGCATGGCTGGGCTAATTTCCAACTTACAACTTGCAAGCATAACAACTCAACATAAGAGAGCCACAATGTCAAAATTTTAAAACGAGAAAAGTAAAGTGTGTCATCCGGTTCGTGAGAGCTTTACTGACCAATTTTCGCATAACACCAAAAAGAGTTTAATTTGAAGGATAGATAAAAGCAAGTCAAATGTACTTTGGAATAGCAAATTGCTAATAGGTATGTATGATGGACACTTTGGAAAACTTGGTTTTTAGGAGTTGGATGCACGAGTAGAGCTCATACTCAGTACAAAATGAGGGCTAGCAAAAGACTCGGAGTGACCAACTAAGAGAGCAATAACGGCCATAATCATGCAGAGCGACAAAGCAACATTAAAAGAAGCATAAGATGGCATCAAAAGTCAAAAACTAAATGATCATAGAGGCAATGGCGACTTTGTATGAGTCAAACATGTGTGAGCATGCGCCAAGTCAACCCAAATAAAGCATCAAAGGAGAAAACCAAAATAATGCTTCCAAATAATTAAAACAACGCATGATTTTTTCAAAGTCTCATTAAGCAATCTCAGTCATTTGAGACAAGTCATGCTACAGCAAAACCACTAAGCATACTATCAAAAAGACATCAATCACGACATGCAAAAGCCTAGGCCGCAGTCTACACAAGCTCCTTCTTGTACCACTTTTTTGCATAAAGCTTTTTCTCTTTTCCAACACCATTCGAACTTTTTATAAACAACTATTTTGATGAAAACCAACATGGACCAGAGGTCAAAACACACCTTGATGAAAATATATAACAAGATCTGAACACATATCAGGGCAAAAATCAAAAGCTAAACGCAGTTCTAGAAAAAGAGAACACTCGTTGAAACGATAAGAGTAAAAAACGGAGTGTTTTTGGCAAATGAAAAGCAAGACAACTTCTCCAAAAGGAATTTGTTGGGGTCCAACCATTTATTGCAGCAAACAAAACTAAACAAATCTGAAAACTAAAACAACTGACGCTCCAAGAAAAACGCATAATGCATGAAGCAATAAAAATATAGTGTGTTGAAAGGTGACCTGATTTTTGCCGATGAAGAAGGGGTGCCTCGGGGGCATCCCCAAGCTTTGACGCTTGTACTTCTTGGATATTTCTTGGGGTGACATGGGCATCCCCAAGCTTGAGCTTTTATCCATTCTTCAACTCATCTCATCATTCTCCAATCCCTACACTTGAAAACTTCCTTCATACAAAACTAAACACAAATCTATTAGCAACATTAGTGTAAGCATAACATTGAATCAACCCTTTTTGCTTCAGGTTTCAACTCAAAACCACCACATATAAAGCATATACTACTGTAGCAACTTCCCCAAAAGTTCTGTGATTAAAAGAACTCAAAAAAAAGCGATAAAGCGGCAAACACAAATATTGGCAGAAATCTATCAAAACAGAACAACTGACAAAGGTCGAATTTTTAGAGGATTTTCTGTTGCTCAAATCCAAAAGTGTTCAACTAACGAAAGTTTGTATATAACCTGGGACATATGCACAAGAAATCGCAGATCCAAAAGATATACAGAGAATTTTCACGAATTTTTACGGTGCAGCACCGAAAACTGTTTCAGGACAATAACATTACCAAATCTTACCTCACTCAAATTAGAGGCTTCTCTTGGCACAAAAACGAAATAAAAAGGATAAGGAGAGGTTATTACAATAGTAATAACTTCCAAGACTCAAATAAAAAGAAAAAGAACTGAAAGTAAAAAACATTGGGTTATCTCCCAAGAGTGCTTTTCTTTAACGCCTTTGAGCTAGGCGCAGAAAGTGTGAATCAAGTATTTTCGAAAGAGGCATTAAGATCAGCTGTTTCCTCAAGATCACCACTTACCACACTGGGCACTTTAGAGGTTCCCGAAGATGATTCAACCTGCAAGTCACTCTTAGTTGAACTAAAAGTCTTACCAATCTTTAAAACATGTTGAGGTTTAGGCACAGACACCTTGGGAACATATATAAATTTTTGCTCTTTTCCACAAAAAGCTTTCTCTTTCTTAAACTTAAGAGAAGAGAAAATTGAACTTAAAGTTTCCATGGACTCCTCAAGTTTACCAATCCTAAGGTTTTGACTATCAAGAGTAGTGCTAGCCTCTAAAATGGTGATTCTCTTACCGATACATTCTATCGCTTCATTAACTCGGCTAGCGTTATCAAGGATACTTGGCAAACTTTTTTCTAAAGAGCCTAGTTTTTCTATAACTTCCTCCAAAGTGATCTCAGTTTTAACAACATGAACAGGTGGTACTCCCACTAAACTTTCTATTAAAGTGCATGCTTCAAGGGCGGGAGTACCCAGAAAATTACCACCTGCGAGAGTATCAAGAACGTACCTATACCAGCTAGTTATACCAACATAAAAATTTCTAAGGAGGATCATGGTAGAATGCTTCTTCGTACACCTATGATGAGAATTGCTAATACGGTACCAAGCATCTTTCAAGCTCTCTCCCCCTTGTTGCTTAAAAGTACGAACTTCAACTTCAGGATTACTCATTATAGCAAAACTAAAAGCTGACAAGTAAAAACAACTAAAAAGGATACTAATTTTTTTGGGTTTTTTGATAAAATGATGCAAGTAAAAATAAAGTAAAGCAAAACTTAAAACAAAGTAAAGGATGTGCGTGCGAAACTCCCCTTGCAGAAGTCTTCTTTTTCCCCGGCAACGACGCCAGAAAACTTGTTGATGGCGCGGTGATGATAGTGCCAAAACTTGTTGGCGTGTAGTTGATGTGGGAGCTTCTTCTTCAATCCCCGGTGATACGTCTCCAACGTATCTATAATTTTTGATGCTCCATGCTTGTTTTTACACCATTTGCCCAATGTTTCGTTACACTTCGTGGCACTTTTATGCATTTTCCGGAACTAACCTACTAACAAGTTGCCACAGTGCCAGTTCCCCGTTTTCTGCTGTTTTTGTGTTTCAGAAGTGATACACAGGAAATATTCTCTGAATTGGACGAAACAAGTTCCTGAAGTCTTATTTTGTCCGGGAGCTTCCATAGATCCGAAGAGGAGTAGGAGAGGGGCCACAGACCAGGCTCACACCAGGCTGGCGCAGCCCAGGCCCTGGCCGCGCCGCCATGGTGTGAGGAGGCCTGGGGCCACTCCTGACATCGCCCCTTCGCCTATAAAGACCCCCCCGACGGGAAAAACCTAAGTAACCCGATCAATTTTCCAGAACACATCGCGATCCGCCGCCGCCATCGACCCGAAGATCGGGAGGGTCCAGAAGCTCTTCCCGGCACCCTGCCGGAGAGGGGAATCGCCACCGGAGGTCTTCTTCATCGCCATGCTTGCCTCCGGAGCGACGAGTGAGTAGTCTACCTTGGACTATGGGTCCATAGCAGTAGCTAGATGGTTGTCTTCTCCACCATGTGCTTCATGTTTAGATCTCATGAGCTGCCCTATATGATTGAGATCACCGTTATGTAATTCTACATGTTTGGTTTGTTGGGATCCGATGAATATTGGTGTTATGATTGAGTTGCTATACTGAAATATATCTTATGTTATCTCTATGTTGTTTATGATCTTGCATGCTCTCCGTTGTTAGTAGCTATCTTGGCCGAGTAGTTGCTAGTGACTCCAAGAGGGGGTATTTATGCTCGATAGTGGGTTCATGCCTCTATTTAACCTGGGGGAGTGACAGAAGCCTCTAAGGTTGTAGATGTGCTGTTGCTACTAGGGAGAAAACAACATTCATATGCTCAAGGGCATATGCTTTGTTTACATTACACACTTTGCTTAATGCAATTATCTGTTATTCGCAACTTAATACTTGTGGAGTTCTCGGATTGATTCGCTACAAGTGGATTATTAGTCATAGATGCAGTTGGATGGCGGTCTATGTATTTTGTTGTAATGCCCAGAGTAAATCTCATAGTGATCTTCTTGACATATCACGTTTATCTTTATTCTATCAATTGCCCAACTGTAATTTGTTTACCTAGCATGTGTTATTTTATCTTATGGAGAGACACCACTAGTGAACTGTGGACCCCGGTCCTATTTCCATCATATTGCTATCACCTGTTTACTTTACTCGCACTGTTTACTTTACTCGCATATTTCTACTGTTTTCCACTCGATGCGCTCATACCTTTGTTTCAAGCAAACCGGTGAGATTGACAACCTCATCGCAAGTTGGGAGCAAAGTACTTGGTTGTGTTGTGTGCAGGTTCCGCGTTGCAGCTAGCAAGCAAAGCTTGGACGAGGCGCCATATATAAATTGTCCTAAGCTGTCACAAACTAGCAAGCATCACCTTCAGTCGTAATTGTCTGCTCTTCTCCTGAATGATTAAACCTTGGTTTCTTAACTGAGGGAAAACAAGCTGCTATACTCATCACACCTTCCTCTTGGGGTTCACAACTGGCCGGTTATTTACTTCATCAAATCGGTAGCATCAAGCTTCTTTTCTGGCGCTGTTGCCGGGGAAGAGTGGAAGACTTCTGCGAGGCGAGTTTTTCGCACGCACATCCTTTACTTTGTTATTGTTTTGCTTTACTTTATTTATTTTACCTGCATCGTTTTATATCAAAAACCCAAAAAAAAATTAGAATCCTTGGTAGTTGTTTTTACTTGTTTATTTTAGTTTTGCTAGAATGAGTAATCCTGAAGTATAAGTTCGTAGTTTTAAGCAACAAGGGGGAGAAAGTTTAAAAGATGCTTGGTATCGAATTAACAATGCTCATCATAGGTGTACCAAAAAGCACTCTACCACGATCCTCCTTAGAAATTTTTATGTTGGTATATCTAGTTGGAATAGGTATGTTCTCGATACTCTTACAGGAGGTAATTTTTTGGGTACTCCCGCTGGAGAAGCATGCACTATAATTGAAAGTTTAGTGGGAATACCACCTATTCATGTTGCTAAAACCGAGACCACCTTGGAGGAGGTGGTAGAAAGGCTCAGCTCTTTAGAGAAAAGTTTGCCAAGTATCCTAGAAAATGCTAGCCGCGTTAGTGAATTAATAGAAAACATTGGTAAGAGAATTACCATTTTAGAGGCTAGCACTACTCTTGATAATCAAAACTTAAGGATTGGTAAACTAGAGTAGTCTACGGAAACTCTTAGCTTAATCTTCTCTTCTCTTAAATTTAAGAAAAAGAAAGTGTTTGTTGGAAAAGAGCAAACATTTATGTATGTTCCCAAAGTTTCTGCGCTTAAACCTCAACATGTTCTTAAAATTGGTAAGACTTTTAGTTCCACTAAGAGTGACTTGCAGGTTGAATCATTTGCGGGAACTTCCAAAGAGCCTACTGTTAGGGCATTTTGCCCTTATATTTATTTTGGTGATGATGACACTTACTTATGGTACTAATATAATCTTCAAGTTTATTTCTCAGATTTAGTCCCTTGTGTTCTTGATGGTGAAAGGAAGGAGACCCCCCCCCCAATTCAAAAAGAAGAAAAGAGTCGGCTTACTCCGTTTTTCCGGTTTGTATTTGAGTCGTAGGTATGCCGCACTATTAAGAGGGGCTCATGATGAACTTGCTGAGGATGATCTTTTCCTTGTTTTCCACCTCTTGTCGAGTCGAAGAAATCCGGTGTGCTCTGTCCCTGTGTCCTTCTGCCGCAGCTGGAGCAGCGGCCGGAGCAGCTCCGGACCGTACTCCGGGCGGGGCAGTGAAGCTGCCAGGCTTTCAGCCTTGCTCCGGAGTGCCCCCCCCCCCCCCAGAGCTGTTCCGGGCCAGGCCGGAGCAGCGGCCGGAGCAGCTCCGGACCGTACTCCGGGCGGAGCAGTGAAGCTGGCGTGCTTCCACTCTGCTCCGGAGCACTTGCCAGAGTTGCTCCGGGCAGGCCGGAGCAGTGGCCGGAACTGCTCCGGGCCACTCCGGAGTGACATCCTGATGTTGCAACGGTCACTTTTCGGGGGGCCTTTATAAGCCCCCCCCTTCTTCTCCAAGGGATACCTTTTGCACGAAAAAGAGCTCTTGTTCCTCACTTTCTCTCTCCTCCATTGTTGAGCTCCACATTTCCTTGAGATCTCTCATTCCCCCCAACCAAACCCTAATTCCTTTGGGGAATCGAGAGAGGAGGTCTCGATCTACATTTCCACCAAGCCAAAAGTGATCCCTCCTCAAGTTCATCAAGTAGCTTGTTACTCTTGGGTTTGTTGGGAAACCCTAGGCGTGCTAGGTCGCCCGGAAGCTTCCGGGTTGTGGATTTGCTTCGGGAAAGTTTGTGAGGGTTTGGAGACCACCCCAAGGTCTACCACAAGTGATTGGGCTCCTACTTCGTGGAGGAGGCTCAAGGAGAAGAAGGTGAGCCTTCGTGGCGCTTGAGTACCCTTCGTGGGAATTCACACCTCTCCAACGGTGACTAGCTCTCTCCCAAGAGAGTGAACATCGGGATACATCTTCGTCTCCGTGTGCCTCGGTTATTTCTATCCGAGTTCCTTTACTTGTGTTTTTACCTTTGTGATAGCCTTCGTGCTTGAAGTACTTTGCATAGCATCTTATAGGTTGTTCACCTAGTTGTTAGGCTCACACTTATATTCCGCAAAGCCTAAAACTAGTGAAAAGAAAAGTAAAATTTGTAGAAACCTATTCACCCCCCCCCCTCTAGGTTAGACCATCTACACTTTCAATTGGTATCAGAGCCAAGGGCTCTTTCTAAGGGCTTAACCGCCTTAAGAGTAAGATGGTCTCACCTACGGATGAGGGTGAAGGCAAAGTCTTCACGGCCGTTGAGGTCCAAGCGTTGCTTGATAAGCAACGCAATGAACTCAACGAACGTTTTGCCGCGTTGGAAGCGAGATTCTCGGCTTTGGATGCTAAGAGTGTCCTTCCCGAGGTTGTTGAGGTTGCTCCGAGGGAGAACCTAAACTCGGATAAGGCAAAGGTGGATGATCCACCTAAGCCCGATGGACCCTCTTCCCATGCAAAGCCATATGAATATCCCCTCGAACGCGTGCCTATGCCTCACATGAATCCTTCTTCCGGTGCCCCCCCCATGCTTGATGAATTTAACTATTCCTATTGGAAGTCTTGCATGCGTTCTCATCTCAGGTGCATTTGTGTGGAGCTTTGGGGCGTTGTTGAAAATGGGTTCACTCCCGTTGATGAGAAGCACATGACGCCCAAGGAGAGGATTGATTGTCAACTCAACTCCACCGCCCTTGACAAGATTCGTCAAAGCTTGAAGCGTGAAGTGTATGATCAAGTCTCAAGCATTGAGTCCGCCAAGGAACTTTGGGAGAAGCTCTCGGTCAAGTTTGATGGGACATCGGCAATGCAAAAGACCAAGTATGAAGCCGCCAAACAAGACATGAACTTGTTTTGCATGAATGATGGAGAGTCGGTCTCAAGTGCCTACTCAAGACTTCAAGCTCTCAAGGAGAAGATCATTCTTCTTGGTGGAAACACCATTGATGATGGCTTTCACATGAATGATAGCTTTGTGAAGAACAAGTTCATTGAGATTGTGTCTTGCGAATACAAGGAGTTGGCCTTCAATGTCACCTTCTTGGAACCTTGTCGCAAGATGACCGCGGATGAGCTTGTTGGATATTTTGTTGCCCATGATGATATGATTGCCAAGGCAAATAGGACTAAGGAGATTGTCCGCGCCATGAACAAGAATCCATCCCTTGCCTTGAAGGCCAATGTCACTCATTCAAGGGCACGTGAAGCAAGCAAGGAAGAGAGAGTTGAAGAAGATCTTGAAGAGGAAGAAGAGATGACTTCAACAAGTGAGCTCGATACTGACCTAGCTTTCTTTGCCAAGAAGTATGGGAAGCATTCCATGAAGAGAGGAAGCTTTGTTCCCAAGGAGAAGAGAAGGACTTGCTACAATTGTGATGAACCGGGGCATTTCGCCGATACTTGCCCCTATGAGAAGAGACAAGACAAGCCGAAGTACATAAAGGGTGACAAGCCAAGATTGAAGCCTAATCCAATCAACTTGAGGAACAAGAACAAGTTCAAGGACGTCAAGGCTCTTGTGGGTATTGAATATACCTCCGATGTTGATGAAGAAGATAGCGACGAGGAGGACGTTGTTGGAGTGGCCGGCTTGGCCCTTGCCAAGCCCGGGTCACTATTCAAGTACGACTACACCAAGGACTACGAGAGCTCCACCAAGAACACTCCTCATAAATGCCTTATGGCAAAGGAGGCCAAGGTGATCTCCTCGCCCCAACCTTCTTGTTCCATTAATGATGATATGGATGAGGAGACTATTCTTGCCACTCTTTACAAAACTATGTGTTCTCTTCGTGGTGATGCTCGTGATCATTTCGAATACTTGATGGACACTATTGCTCAACGCAATGAGTCCCTTGAGGAAGCGAGATCCCATGTTGATGATGGGGAACGGAGATTCAATCTCCTTGTTCAAGAGCTAACCGAGGAGAAGAACACTAGATTGCTTCTTTCTCATCAAATTGAAACATATCAACTTGATAAAACTAAGGACTTGGATGCTATGGATAAGACCTTGCTAATGGCACAAGAACTTGATGCTTCCAAAAAGGAACTTGAAGTTGCTCATGCTTCTCTTATTAAGGATCTTGAGCACCTTGAACGGGCTAACAAGCTAGTCAAGGATGAGCTCAATAGACTTAGCAAGAAATATGAGGAACTTCAAGCTCTTCATAAGGAAGTTCAAGGTTCATCAAATGTGCCTATAATTGTTGAGAATATAGCTTGTGCTACTAACCCTTCTCTAGATCAAGCAATCCTCGTTGAGGAGAATGCAAAGTTGAAGGCTCAACTTGAGAAAGAGCGTCTCTCATCCCAACAACTTGGGAAACCTCCTCATGAGCTCTTTGCTCAACAAAAGGAGAGACCTCGTGGCCAAGGCCTTGGTTATATTCCAAGGAACAACAACAAAAATTATGTTCCTCCACCCAAGAAGATCATCTTTGTGAAAGAAGGGAACAATGGGAATGGTAATGGTAAGAATGTGCCTATGGGAAGGAATGCCAATAGGGGCAATCCCAACCATAGCTTTGCCGGAAACACCAACCCATCGTATGTGTTGTGTAAGGACACGGATGGGAATGTTGTTGCTAGATATGTTGGTCCTCGTGGTGGTTATGCTTATAGATGGTACTCTATTTGGGTACCTAAATCTCTTGTTGCTAATGCTAGGGGTCCCATTTCACAATGGGCTCCTAAACCCAAGAATTGATTTTGTAGGGCTATTCCTCCGGTGGACCGAAATGGTTGTTTGATAGTGGGTGCACTAATCATATGACCGGAGGAAGAGAGGTGCTTGAGCAATTCGTTGAAGATGTTAACTCAACACAATGCATCCTCTTTGGAGATAACTCAAAAGGAAAGGTATTGGGTCGAGGCAAGTTGGCAATCTCAAAGGACTTGTCTCTTGAGAATGTCATGCTTGTCGACACCCTTGGCTATAATCTCCTTTCAATACGTCATCTTGCAAGCATTGGTTATGATTGCTATTTTACTTATAATCATGTGAAAGTCTTTAGGAGTGATAATCTCAAATTGGTTTGTGTTGGGCATGTTGAGGACAACCTTTACGTGGTTGATTTCTCGAAAGAGAACAGTTCCTCCTCAACATGTCTCATTGCCAAGGTTGACGAGGGTTGGCTTTGGCATCGCCGGCTAGGCCACGTCAACATGAGAAATCTCAAACGACTCCTAAAGGGTGAACATGTTGTTGGACTAACCAATGTAACATTTGAAAAAGATCGTGTGTGTAGTGCATGTGTTGCCGGGAAGCAACTTGGGAAGAATCATCCGGCCAAGAGCGTGATCTCAACGACAAGGCCTTTGGAGCTCCTTCACTTGGACCTCTTCGGGCCATCCACCTACGACTCCCTTGGGGGTAGTAGATATGGTCTTGTCATCGTGGATGATTATTCAAGATATACATGGGTGTTCCTCCTTAAGTCTAAGGATGAGACCCACAAGTTCTTCACCAAGTTCGCCAAGCAAGCGGAACGTACTTTTGAAGAAGTGATCAAGACCATAAGGACCGACAATGGGTCGGAATTCAAGAACTACGCCATGAATGACTTCATGGGTGAAGAGGGGATCAAGCATGAGTTCTCCGCTCCGTACACCCCTCAACAAAATGGCGTGGTGGAGAGGAAGAACCGGACGATCATTGAAATGGCAAGAACCATGTTGGATGAGTTCAAGTCTCCCCATAATTTTTGGGGAGAAGCTATTGCCACCGCGGTTCATGTCTCCAACCGTCTCTTCCTCCGCCCGGTGTACAACAAGACGCCTTATGAGCTCCTCACCGGGAACAAGCCCAATGTCTCCTACTTCCGCGTCTTCGGATGCAAGTGCTTCGTCAAGAACAAAAAGGAAAGACTTGGTAAATTCGAAACTAGAACAATCGAGGGTATTTTCGTTGGCTATGCGGACGATTCCCACGCCTATAGATACTACAACATATCCTCCGGATGTGTTGAAGTATCTTGTGACGTGGTTTTCGAGAAATTTAATGACTCCCAAGTGGAGCAAGTTGTTCCAAGTGATGTAGGTTATGAAGAATCTTCTCAAGTCATCAAGTCTATGGGAGTTGGTCACATCTTGCCTAGTGAAGATCAAGTTCTTCAATACCAAGACCTTCCTCATGAAGAAGATTCAAGGTCAACTCAAGTGGAGCCTAGCTCAACTCAAGTAGAACCTTCATCACCATTCCAAGTGGAACAAGATTCTCAAGAGGAGACGCAAGCCCAAGATCATCCACCAAGCCCTCAACCTCATGAGCAAGATCAAGGAGATGATCAAGATCCACACTCCTCTCAAGATCAAGCTCAAGAAGATGGTCATGACCAAGACAAGCCACAAGAAGAATTTGTTGGTCATGATGGTTTGAAAAGGCGCATCAAGGCCGCCACCAAGGCTAGTGATCTTCAAGTCGACAAGATTCTTGGTGATATTTCTAAGGGAGTTTCAACTCGTAGACAACTTGCTTTGCTTGCCACCTTTTGTGGCCATCATGCTTTTGTGTCTAGTTTTGAACCTCAAAAGGTACATGAAGCCTTGGGAGATCCGGATTGGGTGAATGCTATGCAAGAGGAGTTGGAATGCTTCACCCGCAACAAGGTGTGGTCTCTCGTTGAGAGGCCCAAGGACCATAGGATCAATGTGATTGGCACCAAGTGGGTGTTCAAGAACAAACAAGACGAGAATGGAGTCGTCACCTGGAACAAGGCAAGGTTAGTGGCGCAAGGGTTTGCTCAAATAGAAGGTATGGATTTTGAGGACACCTTTGCGCCCGTTGCTCGTCTTGAAGCTATTCGTCTATTGCTTGCTTATGCTTCTTTCCATGATTTCAAGCTTTATCAAATGGATGTTAAAAGTGCTTTTCTTAATGGCCCCTTGAAAGAGGAGGCATATGTTGCTCAACCCCCGGGTTTCGAAAATCCCAATTTCCCGAATCGTGTGTATAAACTCCATAAGGCGCTCTACGGTCTCAAGCAAGCTCCACGTGCTTGGTACGAGCATCTTAGGGATTTTCTACTCACGGACGGTTTTGAAATTGGAAAGGTAGATTCCACCCTTTTCACCAAGCGGGTTAAAGGGGGTGGGTTGTTTATATGCCAAATCTATGTTGATGATATTATCTTTGGTGGGGCTAACGAAAAACATAACAAAGCTTTTGAGAAATTGATGACACAGAGATTCGAGATGTCCATGATGGGGGAGTTGAAGTTCTTTCTAGGTTTTCAAGTGAGGCAACTTGAAGGAGGAACCTTCATCTCTCAAGAGAAGTACGTGAAGGACATGCTCACCCGCTTCGAGATGACCAAGGCCAAGAGTGCAAAAACCCCCATGCCAACCAAAATGCAACTTGACCTTGGTGAAGGTGAGAAACCGGTGGATCAAAAGGTATATCGCTCCATGATTGGATCCCTTCTCTACCTTTGTGCTTCTAGGCCGGACATAATGCTAAGTGTTGGGTTGTGTGCTCGTTTTCAATCCGCTCCTAAGGAGTGCCACCTTGTGGCGGTCAAACGGATTTTAAGATATCTTGTTCATACTCCTACTCTCGGGCTTTGGTATCCAAAGGGGTCAACCTTTGATCTTGTGGGCTATTCGGATTCCGATTGGGCCGGTGATAAGGTTGACCGGAAGTCGACCTCCGGGGCTTGCCAATTTATTGGCCGGTCGTTGGTGAGTTGGTCGTCCAAGAAACAAAACTCCATCTCCCTATCCACCGCCGAAGCCGAATACATCTCCGCGGCATCTTGTTGCACTCAATTGTTGTGGATGAAGCTAACCTTGAAAGACTATGGTGTGTCTCTTGGTACGGTGCTTCTTCTATGCGACAATGAAAGTGCAATAAAGATCGCCAATAACCCCGTCCAACACTCCCGCACCAAACATATCGACATTCGCCACCACTTCCTACGTGACCATGTCGCAAGGGGTGATATTGCTCTCTCTCATGTGAGCACCAATCACCAATTGGCGGATATTTTCACGAAACCTTTGGATGAGGCCCGGTTTGTTGAGCTAAGGAATGAACTCGGTATTCTTGATCCTAAAAACTTGGATTGATCTACTTGCTTGCAATCTCACATTTATCTTGTGTCTAGCTTAGAAACACCGCACATGTAGGGCGAGTCATTTTGCCATGTCTTGGCATAATGCGTACCTATGTGTGCAACATCAATAGACTCAATGTCATGATATGGGCCCTAGGATTTATCTTCGCGGTGCCATGACATTTGTGCTTAACATAGGGGGAGTCATCCCCCGCCCTTCATTTGCCTCCGTTTTTATTGGTCCATTTATTTGAAGTTTGTTTTTCCTTAAGGTTCTCATCATGTCCCTTGATCCTTGTTGTTATTTAGCATTTTCTCTTTTTGGGCATGAGAGGATGTGTTTTTACTGATTTTTGTGCGTGCCACTTGTTTCGGACATCTCTTAAGTCCACTGGCCACGTCGGAGCAGCTCGGAGCAGCTCCGGATTCTGCTCCGGATCAGCCCGGAGCACAGCCCGGAGCACAGCCCGGAGCAGCTCCGGACCACTCCGGCGTGACCAGTCCCTTAAGGGTCGGGGTGGTCCAGTCTCCTTTTCATCCACCCCACGCCATCTCCTCCTCATTTGCCTTCTCCACCCACCCCGCGCTAGCCCTAGCCGCCGCCACCGCCGCGCTAGCCCTAGCTGCCGCCACCGCCGCCACAGCCCTAGCCGCCGCGTGTTTCAGCTCCGCCCTCGTCCGTCTGGTGTCTCTCGGCCCCTTGAGCATGGCAGCAAGAGGCGCCATGATCCTCAGTCTTAGGCCGGTCCCTCCACTGGACCGCGTGTTTCAGCTCCCCCACAGAGAGGGGGAGTAGCTGCTTTCTTTCGGAGTTTGTTTGCCACTTGCCGTGATGCCCGTGCCTATAGTCATGATGCCAGAGAGTTTGCCAAGGAAGGGCGTCGCCTTCAGAATGCTGATCGCCGAGCTCAGGGTCTCACTTCTGAGGCGGATCCTCCTGAGTTGGCTCCCTCTGCCTTTGTTGATTTTCCGTTGCCCGATGTCACCGATGCTGATTGGTTCTCCTTCTTTGGTGGTGGCCATGGAGGTGGTTCTGATGTTGGTTTTGGTTCTGCTTCAGCTTATGCTCCCGGCGGAGCTGGTGGCTCTAATGTTGATCCTCAAGGTGGTCCTCATGGTGGTGAAGCAGGTGGTTTGACTCATGATGAGTGATGTTTTTGATGCCTTGTCTACTCTTTTTTTCTCCTTTTTGGTGCTTCGGTGCCAAAGGGGGAGAAGGAAGTAGAGTTCTCCTTTTAGTTGGATTTCGTGTGAGCCACAAGTCACATCTTTTGTGTTTATTCGTGCTTAATTGACTTGTGTACTCAATTGCTGGATTTGGTTTTATGTTGGACCTCCGTGTGGTGGTATGTGTGGACAAGCCCGTATCTATGCATGGTGATGTTTTATGATTCTATCTCCATGCTATCCTTTAACTTGTCATTATGCCATGTCTTTACTATTGTTGTTATTATATCTTGGTATAAGTGTTTTGTGAGCTAGGGGGAGTTTGCTCTTATTTCTATATCTTGAGAACTCTAATCCTAGTTGTCATCGTACACCAAAAAGGGGGAGACTGTTAGGGCATTTTGCCCTTATATTTATTTTGGTGATGATGACACTTACTTATGGTACTAATATAATCTTCAAGTTTATTTCTCAGATTTAGTCCCTTGTGTTCTTGATGGTGAAAGGAAGGAGACCCCCCCAATTCAAAAAGAAGAAAAGAGTCGGCTTACTCCGTTTTTCCGGTTTGTATTTGAGTCGTAGGTATGCCGCACTATTAAGAGGGGCTCATGATGAACTTGCTGAGGATGATCTTTTCCTTGTTTTCCACCTCTTGTCGAGTCGAAGAAATCCGGTGTGCTCTGTCCCTGTGTCCTTCTGCCGCAGCCGGAGCAGCGGCCGGAGCAGCTCCGGACCGTACTCCGGGCGGGGCAGTGAAGCTGCCAGGCTTTCAGCCTTGCTCCGGAGTGCCCCCCCCAGAGCTGTTCCGGGCCAGGCCGGAGCAGCGGCCGGAGCAGCTCCGGACCGTACTCCGGGCGGAGCAGTGAAGCTGGCGTGCTTCCACTCTGCTCCGGAGCACTTGCCAGAGTTGCTCCGGGCAGGCCGGAGCAGTGGCCGGAACTGCTCCGGGCCACTCCGGAGTGACATCCTGATGTTGCAACGGTCACTTTTCGGGGGGCCTTTATAAGCCCCCCCTTCTTCTCCAAGGGATACCTTTTGCACGAAAAAGAGCTCTTGTTCCTCACTTTCTCTCTCCTCCATTGTTGAGCTCCACATTTCCTTGAGATCTCTCATTCCCCCCAACCAAACCCTAATTCCTTTGGGGAATCGAGAGAGGAGGTCTCGATCTACATTTCCACCAAGCCAAAAGTGATCCCTCCTCAAGTTCATCAAGTAGCTTGTTACTCTTGGGTTTGTTGGGAAACCCTAGGCGTGCTAGGTCGCCCGGAAGCTTCCGGGTTGTGGATTTGCTTCGGGAAAGTTTGTGAGGGTTTGGAGACCACCCCAAGGTCTACCACAAGTGATTGGGCTCCTACTTCGTGGAGGAGGCTCAAGGAGAAGAAGGTGAGCCTTCGTGGCGCTTGAGTACCCTTCGTGGGAATTCACACCTCTCCAACGGTGACTAGCTCTCTCCCAAGAGAGTGAACATCGGGATACATCTTCGTCTCCGTGTGCCTCGGTTATTTCTATCCGAGTTCCTTTACTTGTGTTTTTACCTTTGTGATAGCCTTCGTGCTTGAAGTACTTTGCATAGCATCTTATAGGTTGTTCACCTAGTTGTTAGGCTCACACTTATATTCCGCAAAGCCTAAAACTAGTGAAAAGAAAAGTAAAATTTGTAGAAACCTATTCACCCCCCCCCCCTCTAGGTTAGACCATCTACACTTTCACCTACATAGGTAATTGATGCTTCATCACTTGAAGTTACTTGATTCGCAATTTTCTGCGCCTAGCTCAAAGGCGTTAAAGAAAAGTACTCTTGGGAGATAACCCAATGTTTTATTTCCAGTACGTTTTATTTTATTTGAGTCTTGGAAGTCATTACTACTGTAATGACTGCTCCTTATCTTGTTTATTTTGTTTTTGTGCCAAGAGAAGCCTCTAATTTGAGTGAGGTAAAGATTTGGGGATGTTGCTGTCCTGAAACTGTTTTCGGTGCTGCACCGTAAAAATTCGTATAAATTCTCTGTATATATTTTTGACCTGCGATTTCTTGTGCATATGGCCCAGGTTATATCCAAACTTTAGTTAGTTGAACACTTTTTGATTTGAGCAACAAAAAACCCCTCAAAAATTCGGCCTTTGTCAGCTGTTCTGTTTTGACAGATTTCTGCCAATATTTGTGTTTGCCGCTTTATCGCTTTATTTTGAGTTCTTTTGATCATGGAACATTTGGGGAAGTTACTACAGTAGTATTTGCTATATATGTGGTGGTTTTGAGTTGAAACCTGAAGCAAAAAGAGGTTGATTATATGTTATGCTACACTAATGTTGCTAATAGATTTGTGTTTAGTTTTGTATGAAGGAAGTTTTCAAGTGTAGGGATTGGAGAATGATGAGATGAGTTGAAGAATGGACAAAAGCTCAAGCTTGGGGATGCCCATGCATCACCCCAAGAAATATCCAAGAAGTACAAGCGTCAAAGCTTGGGGATGCCCCCGAGGCACCCCTTCTTCATCGGCAAAAATCAGGTCACCTTTCAAGACACCATATTTTTATTGCTTCATGCACTATGTGTTTTTCTTGGAGCATCAGTTGTTTTAGTTTTCTTAGTTAGTTTGTTTTGTTTACTGCAATAAATGGTTGGACCCCAACAAATTTCTTTTGGAGGAGATGTACTCGTTTTCATTTGCAAAGAACATTCCGTTTTTCATTCTTACAATTTCACCGGGTGTTCTTCTTTTTCCGCAACTGCTTTTGGTTTTTGTTTTCGCCTTGATTTGCGTTCAGACCTTGTCATATCTTTTCATCAAGGTGTATTTTTGCCTCTGATCTTTATTGGTTTTCATCAAAAGAGGTGTCTTTAAAAATTTCAAATGGTGTTGGAAAAGAGAAAAAGCTTTATGCAAAATAGTGGTACAAGAAGGAGCTTGTGTAGACTGCGGCTTAGGCTTTTTCATGTCATGCTTGATGTCTTTTTGATATTATGCTTAGTGGTTTTGCTGTAGCATGACTTGTCTCAAATAACTGAGATTGCTTACTGAGCCTTTGAAAAAATCATGCGTTGTTTTTATTGTATGGAAGCATTATTTTGGTTTTCTCCTTGATGCTTTATTTGGGTTGACTTGGCGCATGCTCACACATGTTAGACTCTTACAAAGTCGCCAATAGCCTCTATGATCATTTAGTTTTTGACTTTTTATGCCATCTTATGCTTCTTTTAATGTCGCTTTGTCGCTTTGCATGATTATGGCCAGTATTGCTCTCTTAGTTGGTCGCTCCCAGTCTTTTGCTAGCCCTCGCCTTGTACTGAGTATGAGCTCTACTCGTGCATCCAACTCCTAAAAGCCAAAGTCTTTCAAAGTGTCCACCATACATACCTACTATCAATTTGCTATTCCAAGTAAATTTGACTTGCTTTTATTTTCTCTTCAAATTAAACTCTTACCAGTGTTATGCGAAATTCGGTCAGTAAAGCTCTCACGAACCGGAAGGCACACTTTACTTTTTTATGTTCTTAAAAATTTGACATTGTGGTCTCTTATGTTGAGTTGTTATGCTTGCAAGTTGTAAGTTGGAGACTAGCCCAGCCATGCCGTCATGGGCAAGCTTTCAACATTGCACTTCTTATTTGAGTTGATATCGTGATCTTTTGTTTATGGATGCCGCGGTGTGAAATGAATTGGGAATATTGTGGGGATCATGGAGTTTGTATATGTGTTAGGGAAACGCTGGGCCGCTAATCTAAGCCATGCATAATTCATGGTGGAAATTTGCAGCATACCCATGGTGAACATTCGACAACGCATCTCACAATAAAAAGCTAAACAAATGGCAAATAAAAGAGATGTCGAGGTGTTCATTGTCTGCTTGTCCTGTCATTTTGATGTGGGCTTGTTCTATGTCATCGGGCACGGAGGTACCCCATTGGCGGTTCTCAATGATATGCATATATTTACAATGACAAGAGCCTTGCTTGGGACTCTAAGTAAAGTAGCATGAGGTTTGGGTACTCGTATTCACGGGACACGAGGTTTTCAACTTATGATTTGTCAAGCATATGCATCATAATTGTTCTCGCATTAACTTTAACCATTCAAGATGCTTATGATGGGGGCAATGAGAGCTCAAAGCCGGTAAGTACCATAATTTTTGAAGGTTATAAACCTTGCAATCAATGCTTCCCTCTGCGAAGGGCCTTTCTTTTACTTTTATGTTGAGTCGCGACCTTCTATCTTTATGCACCATTAAGAGAGCATAGTTGTCATTCTTAGTATAATGTGCATTGTCCCAAAGTTTTCAATGATTGATTCATATTATTGGTTTCACTTGTTCTCAAATTATTTGTATCTAGTCGCCCTCTTAAACTTGAAGGTGTCCTATGCATTTATGTTTTGCTCTCTTTGAAGGACAAGCTGAAAACCATTTGTATGTTTTTCCTTATGATTTGAACACACGTTTGACTTTCATTGTTTCATTTTCATGATCTTTTGTTTGTGTTCATTTGCATGTTTACAACATGGTTGCTAAGTTCATATTGTGAAGATTATATCTTTCATGCCCATGTTTTAAGTTCTTGTCATTGTAAATATATGCATATCATTGAGAACCGCCAATGGGGTACCTCCGTGCCCGATGACATAGAACAAGCCCACATCAAAATGACAGGACAAGCAGACAATGAACACCTCGACATCTCTTTTATTTGCCATTTGTTTAGCTTTTTATTGTGAGATGCGTTGTCGAATGTTCACCATGGGTATGCTGCAAATTTCCACCATGAATTATGCATGTTTCACTTGTTAAGAAACCAAGGTATGTCGATCAGGAGAAGAGCAGAAAATACGACTGAAGGTGATGCGGATTGGCTTAGCGACAGCTTCGGACAATTTATATATGGCACCTCGTCCAAGCTTTGCTTTGCTAGCTGCAACGTGGAACCTGCACACACACACAACCAAGTACTTTGTTCCCAACTTGCGATGAGGTTGTCAATCTCACCGGTTTGCTTGAAACAAAGGTTATGAGCGTATCGAGTGGAAAACTGTAGAAGTATGCAAGTAAAGTAAACAGTGCGAGTAAAGTAAACAGGTGATAGCAATATGACGGAAATAGGACCGGGGTCCACAGTTCACTAGTGGTGTCTCTCCATAAGATAAATAGCACATGCTGGGTAAACAAATTACAGTTGGGCAATTGATAGAATAAAGATAAACGTGATATGTCAAGAAGATCACTATGCGATTTACTCTGGGAATTACAACAAAATACATAGACCGCCATCCAACTGCATCTATGACTAATAATCCACTTGTGGCGAATCAATCCGAGAACTCCACAAGTATTAAGTTGCGAACAACAGATAATTGCATTAAGCAAAGTGTGTAATGTAAACAAAGCATATGCCCTCGAGCATATGAATGTTGTTTTCTCCCTAGTAGCAACAGCACATCTACAACCTTAGAGGTTTCTGTCACTCCCCCAGATTAAATAGAGGCATGAACCCACTATCGAGCATAAATACCCCCTCTTGGAGTCACTAGCAACTACTCGGCTAAGATAGCTACTAACAACGGAGAGCATGCAAGATCATAAACAACATAGAGATAACAAAAGATATATTTTAGTATAGCAACTCAATCATAACACCAATATTCATCGGATCCCAACAAACCAAACATGTAGAATTACATAACGGTGATCTCAATCGTGTAGGGCAGCTCATGAGATCTAAACATGAAGCACATGGTGGAGGAGACAACCATCTAGCTACTGCTATGGACCCATAGTCCAAGGTAGACTACTCACTCATCGCTCCGGAGGCAAGCATGGTGATGAAGAAGACCTCCGGTGGCGATTCCCCTCTCCGGCAGGGTGCCGGGAAGAGCTTCTGGACCCTCCCGATCTTCGGGTCGACGGCGGCGGCGGATCGCGATGTGTTCTGGAAAATTGATCGGGTACTTAGGTTTTTTCCGTCGGGGGGTCTTTATAGGCGAAGGGGCATTGTCAGGAGTGGACCGAGGCGGTCTCACACGTAGGGGGCGCGGCCAGGGCCTGGGCCGCGCCGCCCTGGTGTGTGGCCACCTCGTGGCCCCACTCCGTCTCCTCTTCGGATCTCTGGAAGCTTCCGGGAAAAATAAGACTTCAGGAACTTGTTTCGTCCAATTCCGAGAATATTTCCTGTGTATCACTTCTGAAACACAAAAACAGCAGAAAACAGGGAACTGGCACTGTGGCGACTTGTTAATAGGTTACTTCCGGAAAATGCATAAAAGTGCCACGAAGTGTAACGAAACAATAGGCAAATGGTGTAAAAACAAGCATCGAGCATCAAAAATTATAGATACGTCGGAGACGTATCAAGCATCCCCAAGCTTAACTCCTGCTCGTCCTCGAGTAGGTAAGTGATAACAAAAGAATAATTTTTTAGGTGACATGCACCTACACAACCTTGATCATATATGTAAGCATTTGTGAGCTGGGATCATAAGAACTTAAAACATGGGCATGAAGATATAATCTTGACAAAAAGAACTTAGCAACCATGTTGTAAACATGAAAATGAACACAAACAAAAGATCATGAAAATAAAGCAATGGAAGTCAAACGTGTGTTCAAATCATAAGGAAAAACATACAAATGGTTTTCAGCTTGTCCTTCATGGAGAGCAAAACATAAATGCATAGGACACCTTCAAGTTTAAGAGGGCGACTAGATACAAATAATTTGAGAACAAGTGAAATCAACAATATGAATCAATCAATGAAAACTTTGGGACAATACACATTATACTAAGAATGACAACTTTGCTCTCTTAATGGTGCATAAAGATAGAAGGTGGTGACTCAACATAAAAGTAAAAGAAAGGCCCTTCGCAAAGGGAAGCAGTGATTGCAAGTTTTATAGACCTTCAAAAATTATGGTACTTACCGGCTTTGAGCTTTCATTGCCCCCATCATAAGCATCTTGAATGGTTAGAGTTAATGCGAGAACAATTATGATGCATATGCTTGACAAATCATAAGTTGAAAACCTCGTGTCCCATGAATACGAGTACCCAAACTTCATGCTACTCAACTTAGAGTCCCAAGCAAGGCTCTTGTCATCGTAATTATATATGCATCATCGAAAACCGCCAACGGGGTACCTCCGTGCCCGATGACATGGAACAAGCCCACATCAAAATAACAGGACAAGCAGACAATGAACACCTCGACATCTCTTTTATTTGCCATTTGTTTAGCTTTTTATTGTGAGATGCATTGTCGAATGTCCACCATGGGTATGCTGCAAATTTCCACCATGAATTATGCATGGCTTAGATTGGCAGCCCAGGCGTTTCCCTAACACATATACAAACTCCATGATCCCCACAAGATTCCCAATTCATTTCACACCGCGGGCATCCATAAACAAAAGATCACGATATCAACTCAAATAAGAAGTGCAATGTTGAAAGCTTGCCCCATGACAGCATGGTTGGGCTAGAATCCAATTTACAACTTGCAAGCATAACAACTCAACATAAGAGACCACAATGTCAAATTTTTAAGAACAAGAAAAAGTAAAGTGTGCCTTCCGGTTCGTGAGAGCTTTACTGACCAATTTTCGCATAACACTGGTAAGAGTTCAATTTGAAGAGAAGATAAAAGCTAGTAGGTATGTATGGTGGACACTTTGGAAAACTTGGTTTTTTAGGAGTTGGATGCACGAGTAGAGCTCATACTCAGTACAAGGCGAGGGCTAGCAAAAGACTGGGGTGACCAACTAAGAGAGCAATAATGGCCATAATCATGCAAAGCGACCAAGCGATATTAAAAGAAGCATAAGATGGCATCAAAAGTCAAAAACTAAATGATCATAGAGGCTATTGGCGACTTTGTAAGAGTCTAACATGTGTGAGCATGCGCCAAGTCAACCCAAATAAAGCATCAAGGAGAAAACCAAAATAATGCTTCCATACAATAAAAACAACGCATGATTTTTTCAAAGGCTCATTAAGCAATCTCAGTTATTTGAGACAAGTCATGCTACAGCAAAACCACTAAGCATACTATCAAAAAGACATCAAGCACGACATGAAAAAGCCTAAGCCGCAGTCTACACAAGCTCCTTCTTGTACCACTTTTCTGCATAAAGCTTTTTCTCTTTTCCAACACCATTTGAAATTTTTAGAGACTTCTTTTTTATGAAAACCAATAAAGATCAGAGGCAAAAATACACCTTGATGAAAAGATATGACAAGGTCTGAACACAAATCAAGGCGAAAACAAAAACCAAAAGCAGTAGCAGAAAAAGAAGAACACTCGGTGAAATTATAAGAATGAAAAACGGATTGTTCTTGGCAAATGAAAACGAGTACATCTCCTCCAAAGGAAATTTGTTGGGGTCCAACCATTTATTGCAGCAAACAAAACTAAACTAACTAAGAAAACTAAAACAACTGACGCTCCAAGAAAAACACATAGTGCATGAAGCAATAAAAATATAGTGTCTTGAAAGGTGACCTGATTTTTGCCGATGAAGAAGGGGTGCCTCGGTGAAAGGACACAGATGTCGCCTAGAGGGGGGGGTGAATAGGCGATATCAAATTTTACGAACCGCTTGAACAAAAGCGGAATTAAACTAGCGTTTATTTTGTCAAGCACATAAAACCTAAATAAACTAGGCTCACCTATGTGCACCAACAACTTATGCTAAGCAATACAAGTAACAAGGTGATAGCAAAATATATGACTTCAAGCACGAAGGCTATCACAATGTAAAGTGCATAAGTAAAGAGCTCGGGTATAGAAATAACCGAGGCACGCGGAGACGAAGATGTATTCCCGAGTTCCTCCCTTGAAAGGGAGTACGTCTCGTTGGAGGGGTGTGGTATCGCCACAAAGGCCTAACCAACGCCACAACGGACTCACCCTATTCTCCGGTGTGAGCTTGCGCCACAAAGGCCTAGCTCACTCTTCCACTAAGGGGTTCCTCAAGGCGGAACCGGGCCTTTACACAAAGCTTATGGCACGCATCCACAACTTAATTGGAGGCTCCCAAGAATAGCCACAAAGGCACCACAAAGCCACAAAGCCATCTAGGGTTCCAAGAACCCAAGAGTAATAAGCTCACAAACTTTCACTTACTCGAATCTCCGGGGAGAACTCAAACCGATGCAACTTATGCAATGGCAAGAGCACACAAGGTGCTCAAATCCTTCTCACTCAAATCCTACCAAAGAAACTAATGCTATGGAGAGATATGAGAGGAAGAACAAAGGAAATCCACAAAGAACTCCAAGATCTAGATCCTCTATGTTCCCCTCACTTAGAGGAGAGATGGATTGGTGAAAATATAGATCTAGATCTCCTCTCTCTTTTCCCTCAAAAATATGCAAGAATCATGGGAGGAATGGAGGAGGAAGGGCAAGCTTGCAAAGTCAACAATGGAGGAGAGAGAAGCCCAATTCGTGGCTGTTCCAAGGAGGAAGAAGGGGTATTTATACCCCCCCCCCTCCGAAATCTGACCGTTACAGCCACTTACACCGGCTAAAGCCGGACTTAACACCGGCTATAGCCGGCCTGAAAAGTCTGGCACTGGCCAGAAATAGCCGGACAAAAAGCCGGTTTGCGACAGAGGGGTTTTCACCCCAAATTCTGGGCAGTCCGGCTAAAGCCGGTCTGACCGGCTATTTCCGGTCCCGGGCCGGCTATTTCCGCCCCCACTGAAACAGCAGAAATACCAAAACGAAAACAGCAATAACTTGAGCATCCGGACTCCGTTTTCGATGATCTTGGGCTCGTTGGAATCACAACAACAAGATCTACAACTTTATGCAGAGAAACATCATAGTCCAACCAAGGAGGATAAAACCAAATGATGAAAGGTTTGACCTCTCTTCGAAGATAAACCGGTAAAACCTTCAAACACTAAAAACGCAAGAAGAGTTTCATGCGGAATCCGTTTTTGATGAGCTAGAGCTTGTCATGGAAATAACCACAAGCTCTAGAACCTCACATGGATAAAATCCAAGTAAGAACCAAGGAAGATGATGCCAAGTATGCAAAGGTTTGAGCTCTCTCCGAACGATACGATTAAGTTACTCACTCGAGAGCCCCTCTTGATAGTACGGCTACCGATCCTATAACCCGGTCTCACAACTAACACCATGAGACCGATAAGAAAGAAACCCTATCAATATCATACCTTTGCCTTGAGCATTCCACTTGAGGTTGGTAATAACGATCTTGATCTTCTCAAGTTGGACCACCTTTCTTGATTGAGCTTGCTTGGTGAAGTCTTGCGGATTGCTCCTCCATACTCCACTATGGAAGAGACTCTCTTTAAGCATATCTTCACATATCCATGATCACAATATAGATGCCAAGCTTCAAGCATATGTTCTCTTCTAGTTGCTCATCTTGAACTTGCTCTTTGACTTGATCAATCCTCGAGCCAATTCTTCTTTCTCCATAATGATGGTGTCTTGAGGATACACATGAGAGCTCACTAAATCTTATTCTTCAAGACACACTTGACATAAGCTCAAGTCCCTTAAGACCAATCTTTGGATCACTTCTTGAATAACACCTTGGTCAACACATAATCTTCTTCTTACAACCTTGAATCCAACAAATGGTTCAAGCATTGTCTATGGACAAGTCCTACACATATAACTCAATGCAACCATTAGTCCATAGGGATTGTCATTAATTACCAAAACCACACATGGGGCTCGATATGATCTTTCACTCGGGGGCATCCCCAAGCTTTGACGCTTGTACTTCTTGGATATTTCTTGGGGTGATGCATGGGCATCCCCAAGCTTGATCTTCCGTCCATTCTTCAACTCATCTCATCATTCTCCAATCCCTACACTTGAAAACTTCCTTCATACAAAACTAAACACAATTCTATTAGCAACATTAGTGCAAGCATAACATATAATCAACCTCTTTTTGCTTTAGGTTTCAACCCAAAACCATCACATATAAAGTATATACTACTGTAGCAACTTCCCCAAAAGTTCCATGATCAAAAGAACTCAAAAGAAAGCGATAAAGCGGCAAACACAAATATTGGCAGAAATCTGTCAAAATAGAACAGCTGACAAAGGTCAAATTTTTTATGGGTCTTCTGTTGCTCAAATCAAAAAGTGTTCACCTAACGAAAGTTTGGATATAACCTGGGGCATATGCACAAGAAATCGCAGGTTTAAAAGATATACAGAGAATTTATATGAATGTTTACGGTGCAGCACCGAAAACAGTTTCAGGACAACAACATCCCCAAATCTTTACCTCACTCGAATTAGAGGCTTCTCTTGGCACAACAATAAAATAAAAAGGATAAGGAGCGGTCATTACAGTAGTAATGACTTCCAAGACTCAAATAAAAGAAAAAGTACTGGAAATAAAACATTGGGTTATCTCCCAAGAGTGCTTTTCTTTAACGCCTTTGAGCTAGGCGCAGAAAATTGCGAATCAAGTAACATCAGAAGGAGCATTAAGATCAACTGCAGAAGTTTTGTCAATAAGGCATTGTATTTCATCCACATAAGTTTTAGAAGACCCTTTGTGATCACGCTTTGGTTCACTCAAATCACTAAAAAGATTTTGGGGACAGATCCAGTCAAAATTATTTTCGAAAGCTTCACACAATCCCAAGAGCTTGCTAGGTATAGGTATTTTGGATCCTTCATTGTTTGTACTAATAACCTTTATAGGTGAACCGAGTTTATTAAAATGTTTAAGAACTTTTCTAGCTTCAATAACGACATCTTTAAATTCTAGGCGCAAAGCTTCCAAAATAAAAGCTTTCTTTTCAGGATCTTCAATTTCATGAAGCTTAAGGAACATGTATTGCGTAAAAGGATTAAGACTAGCAAACCTAGTTTCCAACATGTGAATTAAATAGGCAGAAGCAACTTCAATACTAGGAGCTAGCCCAACCAAAGATTTTTCCTCAACTTCCTTATGCATACTAAGGTGATTAAAGAACTCCTCAATGTTACTTTTTCCAATAATTGAACCACTACCTACTGAGAGGTCCTCCAGAACGTACTTAGGGATCAACATGATGAACTAAAAGTAAAGAAATAACAACTACCAAGGATTCTAATTTTTTTGGGTTTTTGATATAAAACGACGCAAGTAAAAATAAAATAAAGTAAAACTTAAAACAAAGTAAAGGATGTGTGTGCGAAAAACTCCCCTTGCAGAGGTCTTCCACTCTTCCCCGGCAACGGCACCAGAAAAAGAGCTTGATGCTACCAAGTTGATGAAGTAAATAACCGGCCAGTTGGAAACCCCAAGAGAAGGTTTGATGAAGATAGCAGCAAGTTTTCCCTCAGTTAAGAAACCAAGGTATGTCGATCAGGAGAAGAGCAGACAATACGCCTGAAGGTGATGCGGACTGGCTTAGCGACAGCTTCAGACAATTTATATATGGCGCCTCGTCAAAGCTTTGCTTTGCTAGCTACAACGTGGAACCTGCACACACACAACCAAGTACTTTGTTCCCAACTTGCGATGAGGTTGTCAATCTCACCGGTTTGCTTAAAACAAAGGTTATGAGCGTATCGAGTGGAAAACAGTAGAAGTATGCAAGTAAAGTAAACAGCGCGAGTAAAGTAAACAGGTGATAGCAATATGATGGAAATAGGACCGGGGTCCACAGTTCACTAGTGGTGTCTCTCCATAAGATAAATAGCACATGCTGGGTAAACAAATTACAGTTGGGTGTCGATGGATTTCGTGTCGCAAGAACACGGGGTACCACGCGACGGACCCAAAGATTCGAACGCAGGGGGCTGAACGTGTGAGATCTTGGATCGCAACGAAACACGGTGACGGAAGCCTCGATTGTCGAACGCGCAACGCACTGCAGAGAGAGAGACCGAGCTTTACCCAGGTTCAGGGCCCTCGTGGTGAGGTAAAACCCCTACTTCCTGCCTTCTTGTATTGCAACGCGACACCTCGCGAGGAGTACAAGGTCTTGGTTACAAAGCTCTAGCTGGCCAGAGGTTGAAGAACCTGCGTGCCCAGCTAGCAGCTTGGAGAAGATCAGATCCCCTCTAAGGAGTGGCCTCCCTTCCTTTTATAGCGCCAAGGTCCTCCTTCCCCTTATCTTCTTGGGGAAGGGGTTGCCACACATATGGCCAAGGAAGGGTGGACAGCTGTAGACTACGCTCTTCTGTAGACTTGGTCTTCGTAGGGTAGTGGCGCCGGTCCACAGGAGTGGGTGGAGGAAGCTGACGTCCTCCTCTGGCGCCCTGCACCGTCCACGCTATTTTTAGGGGGGTGGCCAACAACCACTGTGCCGCTTTGGGCAGGCACAGCGAAAGTTGGTCTCCTCCCTGTCGGGGGTAGCGTGGGCGATACGCGGTCTTCTGCCCGTTATCTTCTTGCTCTGCACGCAAACGTGCTGAGCTGACGTGGGCGTACTTCCTCTCCTCACCAGCGGGGGCTCGTGAGGAGGTCTTCTGGTCCTTAGCAGTTTCGGTCGTCGTTCTCCTCACGAGGCGCCTCCTCGTGAGGGTCTTCTCCGCAGCTTGGGTCGTTGATTCCGAAGATGGGACGATGACATGGCCCAGGAGCAGGTGGACCGGGATACCCCGGTATCCATAACACCGACAGTATCCCCCGGGAGCCCGGCCCGCGAACGCGCCCTCTCGAGGGAGCGAAGGGCCGGGGGCCCCAGAAGCTGCTGGGCCCTCCAACAGCACGCGTCAACCATGCGGTCAGAGGACCATGTGAAGAAACGGAGGTCGTGGGCACGTGGCGCCCTCGCAGTTGACGAACCGAGGCGGCGGCGTGGAGATCGTGCGAAGTGGGTGGGGTAACGGGCGTTTTTCGAACCGTCGCATCAAGGCCGACGCTTCGGAAACCGCGCCCTAGCCTCTCCCCTTAAAAGCTTGGCAGAGAAGGCTCCTTCCTCTTTCCCACAGCACATCGCCGCCGCCGCCTCCTTCCCGAAGATCTTGCTCATCCAAATCTCTCTAGTCTCCAATCTTCTCGCCGCACCTCGCCCCCGCCCAGATCCATGGCACCACGCTGGGCTGTAGGAGCGGCGAGGCCTTCCGCTGCTGCGCCGCGACCGGCGGCGCCCCTGCTCGACTCTCGAATCAAGAGCAGCCGCGAGCTCCAGACCGTCCGAGAGATGGTTGGGAGTAGGAACAATGAGTGGGGCGCCACCCGCATCTGGCACGGCCGCGCGCCGCGGAACACTCTGCCCCCGACAGCGCAGCCGTTCTTCCTCTTCTCCGTCTTCGCCGGCCTGCTGCCACCGTTCTCCCCCTTCTTCCTGGCGATCCTGGAGACCTACGGGATCCAGGCCATCCATCTGCACCCCAAGTCCGTCACCTTGCTGGCGGTCTTCGCCTGCGCCTGCGAGTCCTGGATCGGCATCAAGCCGTCGGTGGCGTACTTCCGCCACCTCTTCTCCCTCCGGTCCTCTGGGCTGAACCAGAGTTCCGGATGCGTCTCCTTCATCGCCACCGCCGGAACGGAGGGCGACTTCATCGACTTGAAGTGGATGAAGAAAGTTGAAGATTTTCGGAGCCGCTGGCTCTTCATCGACATCCTCGAAGAATCGGAGCTCTTCCTCGTCACCGGGATCCCTCCCGTCAAGCTCACCACCTGGGCCAGCGAGGCCCTTCCTGAAGAAGCACTGAGGACGCTCCGCCCGCGAATCCGAGATCTCCGGGAGGCTGGCGTCACGGGGACCATGGTCGGGGTGGAGTTCGTCACCCGATGCATCGCCCCTCTGCAGGACCACCGCCGGGAGATCTGGAGGCACAAGGCCGGGGACGACCTCAGGCTGCACGTCAGCGAGCTCAACGCTGACGCTCGGGAGGAGGTAATAAGAGCCTTCTTCTCTTCAGTCGCCATCCCCGCCATTCCACACAATGCCTTGCCGATCTACAGTCTGGGCGCTCGGGAGACCGGCCGAGCTACGGCGGGGATCTTGAAGTTCAACGCCTGGGGCCCGTTCCTTGCCGACGGCGTCGTGCCTGGTCCCCTCCCGAGCGCACCTGCGGCCAGCTCGGAGCAGGACTCGGCAGCAAGGGGAACGGGGCCCACGGCCTCTGGAGATGACGATGACGCAGAGTCCGGCGATCAGCTGGTCCGCCGGAGGCGTCCTAGGGGCACCGTGGTGCTCTCAGATTCCTCCTCCGACGACTCTTCCTTGCCGGACCAACCCTCCGGAGGAGACGCCAGCGCGTCCTCCTCGCGAGGCCTAGAGGAGGAGGAGCGCCAAGCCCGCTTGGAGGCAGAGCGCCGCTCCAAGTTCAACGACGAGCGCGCCAGCCGGCGACCTGAGGCCGGGGCCTCCCAAGGGAAGAAACTGGCGGGCGAGTCCTCCGCGCCCCCGCCACCTCCTTCCTCTTTCCCAAGCAAAAGAGGATGGGTGGAGCGGGACGCCTCGTGAGTGTTCCTGCACAAAAGTCCTTTACCTTTGACTTACCTTTCCCCTAACCTCATTCCCCTTCCCATCTCCAGAGACGCCGAGGAGAAGAAGGAAGAGAAGAAGAGGAGGAAGAAGAAGAGGAAGACCGGTCAGGCCACGCCGGGCCCTGACCCGGCCGCCACAGCCACACCGGCGACGCCGTCGCGCGCCGCCGGAGAAGAAGAGGACCGCGCGTCTGCAGACGCGCAATCCGCCCCGGGAGCCGCCGTGGCTCCCGGTACGACCGAGCCCCCTAGCGCGGGGGGCACACAAGAGACGATGGGGGCAGCTCCTGCTGCCCCCTCTGTAGCCAGCACCACCACTACCCCGGAGGTTCCTCCGGCAAGAGCTGCTGCACCGCCCAGCTCAGGGACAGCCTCCGAGCCCAGCGGCGCGAGGGGAACGACCTCCACCGAGCCGGGCCCTTCCAGGGCCACATCGCCTCCTCTGCCGGAGATACTGGGGAGACCGGCGAGGATTGCCGCCGAGCCCCACGCCACTGACCCATGGGAAAGGGTGCTCGCGACCGTGACCGGTGCCCTCCGCGACGAGGTCATCAGGGCGCACACTGCCGAGGAGGCGCGCATCAACGAGGGCTGGGCCCTCCTGCACCAAGCCACGGAGAGATGTCGTCTCCTTGACCAACGTGCCGCCGAGCGCCGCGAGCAGGCGAGGAAGGAGGCGGAGGAGATCCGCGCCAGCGCAGCCGAAGAGGCCGAAGAAGCTCTGGCGAATGCCAGGGAGTCGGCGAGGGGAGTCCTGGCCAGGGCACACCAGGAGGCCATGAAGATCGTCTCCGAGGCGCGCCAGAAGATTCCCCCCACCGTCGGGCCTCCCAACCCTGCCTTGGCTGGGGAGGAGGCTAAGCGGGCAGCTCAGCACCTCCTGGACGAAGCCAGGACCAATGCCGATGGCCTTCTCGCCAATGCCCAGCGGAGGCTGGACGAGGTCGAAGACCGGGAGGCCCTCCTCCACGCTCGTGAGGAGAGCGCAGATTCCCGGGCGGAGAGCCTGAGCCTGCAAGAGGCTGGGCTCGCTGTCCGAGAAGCAGAGGCTCGCGAGCGCGAGCGGGGACTTCGCCTCCGAGAGGAGCAGCTCCATGCCCTCGAGGATCGGCTCAACAGGGAGCGAGAGGCCCTCGAGAGCCGGGAGGCAATGGCCAGCCGGTCCAACGACGAGCTGATCCGGCGCCAAGAAGCGCTGAACCAGCGCGAGACTTCCCTTCAGGCGAAGATGGACCACATGCTGAACCAGCGACGGGTCAGCATGGAGCAGGAGTTCGAGCGGAGGCGCGCCGAGTTCACCGAGGCATGCCGCGCGGACTTCCGCTCCAAGACCGACGACGCCCTGGCGATGTACAAGCAGAAGCGTGAGACCCTGGAGCGCCAGGTCCGCGACCTGGAGACCGAGCTGAGGGGGGCGCACGAGGCGCGCCGGGGCGCCGAGCGCGCCCTTGCTGAAGCGGATGCCACCATCGCCTTGCTCTGGCGCGACGTGCAGAGGCTCGAGGAGGAGAACGTGGCGTCGGCCCTGCAGGGCGTGGAGACCTCCAGGGAGCTTCAGGAGGCTAGGGACTCCGCGGAGGAGGTTTGCGTGCTGCGAAGGCAGCGGGTGCAGATGTTCCGCGGGTTCTCAGCCCGCGTCATCGCGGCGGCGCACCGCCTGGGCATCCACGGGCTGACCCTGCCCACGGTCCCCGAGGACGATGGGTCGATCTTGCTCTTCTTCAGCCAGTTGGCTGAAGAGCTGGACGGCGCGTCGGCGAGGATCTTGGAGCTCATCGACGCCGAGTGCCGGGAGCTGCTGGGGCTCGCGGGGACGAGGATCTTCTCCAACATCCAGCGCCTTCGCCCCGACCTCAACCTGGAAGAGGTGCTGCGGAGGCCGCTGCCTCCTCCGTCAGGAACTCCTGACCGCGCAGCGGTGGCCAGGGCAGGACGCCTAGGCATCGCCCTGCGACGGTTGCAGGCCATCTACGCTCGCCCTGGAGCGCCCGCCCCGAGCTCCTCCAGCGGTGAGGCCTCCGGCTCCACAGAATCCGGCAGCGATGAAGCGACGGATTCCAGCGAGGGGACGTCCTCGGGCTCCAGCGACGGCGCTGATGATGACGAGGGCGACGCGGCGGTCGCCCAGTAAGCTCCTCCTAGACCTCCTCCAGAAGAACTAGCTTAGCTGCACACTTCGCAGCTGTCAGACATTTCCCTGCTGGGCCAGTTTAAGTTGTAATCGTACTTAAGGCGTCGTTCGCCAAATCGTCCTTATTTACACCCTTGCGCATTTTTCCTTGTCCCGCCTTTGTCTGGGGAATGTTCTACGCTGTTCAGGGGCCAGCCTCCGAGCGGGAGAGCAGCCTAACGCTTAGTATGCAGCTCGTGGTGCAAGGCTAGCGGGCACTGGCGCTCCAGAGGTGACTGTAATGGCATACATGACTATCTCCCTGCAGCCCCCCAGGCGTCCAAACACAACAAAGGCAATCCAAGGAGAAGAAACACAAGGCCGCAGACGAGGACAACAGAAGACTTGGAGAAATCTACACGAATTGTGCGACTCTCGCGCGCTCATGCGCCTTCGTGCGAGTGTCGCTCGAGAGGAGAGAGCACCATGGATCGTATGAGGTGACTGTAGCGGGTCCCTTCCCAGGTCAGAGCTCGATCCGTTCTGGGTTTTGCGGGCCTGCTGTTTTGCGGGCGAAGGCCCCAGCGCGGACACCGTGCTCCGGCTCTTTCTCAAAAGGCAGTCGAGCGAAAACTCACGTTCGCGTTAAGCCGCAATTAGCTGACCTCGCGAGGCTGGTGAGACCAGGACTCACGATTCCAGGCAGTTTCTATAGATTAGAAAGGATTAATGGCGAGTGAGGTTGCCGTTACACTTTGCTCCTCGCGCAGATGAAGAACTCCATTTCCTAAGCGGAAGCAAGGGGGTGACGTTCCTTAAGCCCCCATGCCCAATCCTCACGCTCCTGGGGACGAGGCCACCGAGGATGGCGCAAGCCTACGCACCCTCTGGCACAGGTCCCAGAGGTGCGTATCTGTCGAGGAAGCGCTCGCAGAGGTCCCTCCAGGACGAGATGGACCTCGGAGGTAGCCCACAGAGCCACCGGCGAGGCTCTCGCTTTGTAGCCATCATGAACCAATTGGCCATGACACGCCCATCGCCTCCAGCCGCCCGAACACTGGTCGCATAGTGCTGCAGGAACTCCACGGGATCGGAAGACCCGTCGTAGCGCACACCAACATCTGGCCTGAAGCGAGGCGGCCATGTTGCGTGTCGAAGTGGTCCGGTGAGCGCCGCGAAGCCCCCAAAGCCGAGGTCGCCGACCTCTGGCTCACCCTCTCCAATGGCCTCCAGACCATCGAGGACTTGGAGACGTTCTCGGCGACGGCTTGCATAGACAGCACGAAGGCGGAGACGGTGATGACGATCGTCACCCATGTCGAAGCTGATCTTGAAGAAAACACACCACAGCCCCCTACCTGGCGCGCCAAATGTCGATGGATTTCGTGTCGCAAGAACACGGGGTACCACGCGACGGACCCAAAGATTCGAACGCAGGGGGCTGAACGTGTGAGATCTTGGATCGCAACGAAACACGGTGACGGAAGCCTCGATTGTCGAACGCGCAACGCACTGCAGAGAGAGAGACCGAGCTTTACCCAGGTTCAGGGCCCTCGTGGTGAGGTAAAACCCCTACTTCCTGCCTTCTTGTATTGCAACGCGACACCTCGCGAGGAGTACAAGGTCTTGGTTACAAAGCTCTAGCTGGCCAGAGGTTGAAGAACCTGCGTGCCCAGCTAGCAGCTTGGAGAAGATCAGATCCCCTCTAAGGAGTGGCCTCCCTTCCTTTTATAGCGCCAAGGTCCTCCTTCCCCTTATCTTCTTGGGGAAGGGGTTGCCACACATATGGCCAAGGAAGGGTGGACAACTGTAGACTATGCTCTTCTGTAGACTTGGTCTTCGTAGGGTAGTGGCGCCGGTCCACAGGAGTGGGTGGAGGAAGCTGACGTCCTCCTCTGGCGCCCTGCACCGTCCACGCTATTTTTAGGGGGGTGGCCAACAACCACTGTGCCGCTTTGGGCAGGCACAGCGAAAGTTGGTCTCCTCCCTGTCGGGGGTAGCGTGGGCGATACGCGGTCTTCTGCCCGTTATCTTCTTGCTCTGCACGCAAACGTGCCGAGTTGACGTGGGCGTACTTCCTCTCCTCACCAGCGGGGGCTCATGAGGAGGTCTTCTGGTCCTTAGCAGTTTCGGTCGTCGTTCTCCTCACGAGGCGCCTCCTCGTGAGGGTCTTCTCCGCAGCTTGGGTCGTTGATTCCGAAGATGGGACGATGACGTGGCCCAGGAGCAGGTGGACCGGGATACCCCGGTATCCATAACACCGACATTGGGCAATTGATAGAATAAAGATAAATGTGATATGTCGAGAAGATCACTATGCGATTTACTCTGGGCATTACAACAAAATACATAGACCGCCATCCAACTGCATCTATGACTAATAATCCACTTGTGGCAAATCAATCTGAGAACTCCACAAGTATTAAGTTGCGAACAACAGATAATTGCATTAAGCAAAGTGTGTAATGTAAACAAAGCATATGCCCTCGAGCATATGAATGTTGTTTTCTCCCTAGTAGCAACAGCACATCTACAACCTTAGAGGTTTCTATCACTCCCCCAGATTAAATAGAGGCATGAACCCACTATCGAGCATAAATACCCCCTCTTGGAGTCACTAGCAACTACTCGGCCAAGATAGCTACTAATAACAGAGAGCATGCAAGATCATAAACAACATAGAGATAACAAAAGATATATTTCAGTATAGCAACTCAATCATAACACCAATATTCATCGGATCCCAACAAACCAAACATGTAGAATTACATAACGGTGATCTCAATCATGTAGGGCAGCTCATGAGATCTAAACATGAAGCACATGGTGGAGGAGACAACCATCTAGCTACTGCTATGGACCCATAGTCCAAGGTAGACTACTCACTCATCACTCCGGAGGCAAGCATGGCGATGAAGAAGACCTCCGGTGGCGATTCCCCTCTCCGGCAGGGTGCCGGGAAGAGCTTCTGGACCCTCCCGATCTTCGGGTCGACGGCGGCGGCAAATCACGATGTGTTCTGGAAAATTGATCGGGTACTTAGGTTTTTTCCATCGGGGGGTCTTTATAGGCGAAGGGGCATCGTCAGGAGTGGACCGAGGCGGTCTCACATGTAGGGGGCGTGGCCAGGGCCTAGGCCGCGCCGCCCTGGTGTGTGGCCACCTCATGGCCCCACTCCGTCTCCTCTTCGGATCTCTGGAAGCTTCCGAGAAAAATAAGACTTTAGGAACTTGTTTCGTCCAATTCCGAGAATATTTCCTGTGTATCACTTCTGAAACACAAAAACAGCAGAAAACAGGGAACTGGCACTGTGGCGACTTGTTAATAGGTTAGTTCCGGAAAATGCATAAAAGTGCCACGAAGTGTAACAAAACAGTAGGCAAATGGTGTAAAAACAAGCATGGAGCTTCAAAAATTATAGATACGTCGGAGACGTATCAAGCGGCAATGTGGAACCTGCACACAACACAACCAAATACTTTGTTCCCAACTTACGATGAGGTTGTTAATCTCACCGGTTTGCTTGAAACAAAGGAATGAGCGTATCGAGTGGAAAATGATAATAGTATGCGAGTAAAGTGAACAGTGCGAGTAAAGTAAACAGGTGATAGCAATATAGAGGAAATAGGACCGGGGTCCACAGTTCAGTAGTGGTGTCTCTCCATAAGATAAAATAACACATGTTGGGTAAACAAATTATAGTTGGGCAATTGATAGAATAAAGACAACGTGCATGTCGAGAGGATCACTATGAGATTTACTCTGGGCATTACAACAAGATACATAGACCGCCATCTAACTGCATCTATGACTAATAATCCACTTGTGGCGAATCAATCCGAGAACTCCACAAGTATTAAGTTGCGAACAACAGATAACTACATTAAGCAAAGTGTGTAATGTAAACAAAGCATATGCCCTTGAGCATATGAATGTTGTTTTCCCCCTAGTAGCAATAGCACATCTACAACCTTAGAGGTTTCTGTCACTCCCCCAGATTAAATAGAGGCATGAACCCACTATCGAGCATAAATACCCCCTCTTGGAGTCACTAGCAACTACTCGGCCAAGATAGCTAATAACAACGGAGAGCATGCAAGATCATAAACAACATAGAGCTAATATAAGATAAAATTTAGTACATCAACTCAATCATAACACCAATATTCATCGGATCTGATCTCGTTCATGTAAGGCAGCTCACGAGATCTAAACATGAAGCACATGGTGGAGAAGACAACCAACTAGCTACTGCTATGGACCCATAGTCCAAGGTAGACTACTCACTCATCGCGCCGGAGGCAAGCATGGCGATGAAGAAGACCTCCAGTGGTGATTCCCCTCTCCGGCAGGGTGCCGGAAAGAGCTTCTGGACCCTCCCGATCTTCGGGTCGACGGCGGCGGCGGATCGCGATGTATTCTAGAAAAGTGATCGGGTATTTAGTTTTTTCCCGTCGGGGGGTCTTTATAGGCGAAGGGGCGTCGTCAGAAGTGGTCCTGGTGGGGCTCACCACAGGGGGGCGCGGGCCAGCCCTAGGCCGCGCCCCCTGGTGGTGTGGCCCACCAGTGGCTCCTCTCCGTCTCCTCTTCGGCTCTCTGGAAGCTTCGGTAAATATCTGGACGTCTGGCTTTTGTTTCGTCCAATTCCAAGAATATTTCCTGTGTAACTTTTCTAAAACACAAAAACAGCAGAAAACAGGAAACTGGCACTGTGGCATCTCGTTAATAGGTTAGTTCCGAAAAATGCATAAAAATGCCACGAAGTATAACGAAACACTAAGCAAATGGTGTAAAAACAAGCATGGAGCATGATACGTCTCAAACGCATGCTCCAAGCTTGTTTTTACACCATTTGCCTTGTGTTTCGTTACACTTCGTGGCGTTTTTATGCGATTTCCGGAACTAACCTATTGACAAGATGCCACAGTGCCAGTTCCCTGTTTTCTGCTGTTTTTGTGTTTCAGAGAGATACACAGGAAATATTCTCGGAATTGGACGAAACAAGTTCCTGAAGTCTTATTTTGCCCGGAAGCTTCCCGAGGACCGAAAGAGAGCCGGAGGGGGGCCAGAGGCCGCCCTCACACATAGGTGGCGCGGCCCAGGCCCTGGCCACACCACCCTGGTGTGAGGAGCCCCTGGCTGCCCTCTGACGATGCCCCTTCGCCTATATAAAGCCTCGGGACAGAAAACCCTAAGGGGGTCGACAATTTTCCAGAAAGAGTTCCGTAGCTCTGCCGCCGCTGTCGACGAATTTCGGGGGACAGAAGTCTCTGTTCCGGCACCCTGCCGGGATGGGGAAGTGCCCCCGGAGCCATCTCCATCGGTCTCCATCGCCGTCTCCATCGACCTCACCGCCATCTCCATCAACCTTGCTGTCTCCTATGATGAGGAGGGAGTAGTTCATCCCCGGGGCTGAGGGCTCTACCGGTAGCTATGTGGTTCACCTCTCTCTCCCATGATGTGATCTTTATGTGATCGTGAGCTTCGTATCATGATGAATAAGTAGATGTTACTCTTCTTCATTATGTGTACTCTAGTGTGTTATTAAAGTAATCTTTTCCTCCTGCCATGGTGTAACGGTGACAGTGCGTGCATCATGGTGGTACTTGGTCTAGGCTACGATTGTGATCTCTTATGGATTATGAGAATAATTATCACTATGATAGTATTGAAGTGATCTTTTCCTCCTTTCATGGTGTAATGTTGACAGTGTGTGCACCGTGTTAGTACTTGGTCTAAGTTGCAATAATATCTATCTTGAGTTGTGATTTGATTTGGATATCTCTATGAGTGGTGTTTGTCAAGTACTTGATGAACTTTGAGGAGTGCTTCGTAGCCCTACGCAATGATTAGTGTTACTCAATAGGAGAGTAATTCAGAGTACCATAGTGAAGAGAAGTTATCTATTTGTTCAATTATGTTATATTTGTTGGGAGTGTGTCCACTAGTGAAAGTATGATCCCTAGGCCTTGTTTTCAAGCATTGCACACCGTTTACTTCCTGTTTTGTTACATGTTTGCTCACAGCGATACTTATTTCATATTATAGTTACTACTTATAATCATCACTACTACTTGTATTTCACTATCTCTTCGCCGAACTAGTGCACCTATACATCTGACAAGTGTATTGGGTGTGTTGGGGACACAACAGACTTTCTGTATCGTAATTGCAGGGTTGTTTGAGAGGGATAGCTTTGACCTCTTCCTCCCTGAGTTCGATAAACCTTGGGTGATCCACTTAAGGGAAACTTGTTGCTATTCTACAAATCTCTGCACTTGGAGGCCCAACACTGTCTACAAGAACAGACGCGTGCATAGACATCAAGCTCTTTTCTGGCGCCGTTTCCAGGGAGGTAAGGTAAAAGGTACTCGCATCCTCCTGTGTGAATGCTCGAAGTTATTTCCTTTAGATTCTGCAATTACATCTTTTTGTTTCTTGTTTTTATTTTCACTAGTTAGGCTTAATGGAAAACAAAGAGTTCTTTAGTCTTTTTCATGAGTTTAGATATGAAGTGTTTGAAGAGAAAATTTAAAAACCTTTGGAGCTTAATTTGCATGCTAATAGTGTTGTTAGTATGAATGCTTCAAACACTGTTATTACTAATGCTATAGAAAAGTCTAGGCTTGGGGAAGCTGGTTTTATTAAGCATGATATTTTTAGCCCCCCAGCTTTAGTGGAGAAAGTTTGTTCTGATAATATTTTATCTCCCATATGTGATGTTCCTTCTTATGATGATATGTTTGAAGAATATGCTTTGCGAAATAGCTGTTCTTTAGCTTGTGATGATACTAAACCTCTAGTTTATGATGGTTATGATGATGGGTATAATATTTTCAATTCACCTACTATTGAGGATAAAATTAGTTATGATTACAATATGCCTCCTATTTATGATGATTATGGTGATGAGAACAATTATTCTGTTGAATCTGCTCCTACTACTATTGTTCCTGTGGTGAGTATTAATTCTTTTATGCATGTGGCTCATGATAGGGATGCTTTATGTGATAGTTATATTGTTAGTTATATTCATGATGCTACTGAAAGTTATTATGAGAGAGAGAAACATGGTTTGATGGATCTCAACAATATTGAGTTTCCCCTCTTTATGTTGCAATTCTTGAAGTTGTACTTGTTTTGCCTTCCTATGCTTTTTGCTTCGCGCTTTTATGACTTGTCTCTTTACAAGACTATTTTTCATAGGAAGTGGTTTAGATTTAAATGTGTTCCATACTTACTTTTTGATGCTCTCTATTGCTTTCAGTTCCTATATGGCGCCTTTGCCTCAAGCTCTTATATGGCGCCCACATGAGCATCTTTGCAAATTACTGCGCCTAGCTCAAAGGCGTTAAAGAAAAGCACTCTTGGGAGATAACCCATTGTTTTCTTTTCAGTACTTTTTATTTTATTTGAGTCTTGGAAGTTATTACTACTGTAATAACCGCTCCTTACCCTTTTTATTTCGTTGTTGTGCCAAGAGAAGCCTCTAATTTGAGTGAGGTAAGATTTGGGGATGTTGCTGTCCTGAAACAGTTTTCGGTGCTGCACCGTAAAAATTCGTGAACATTCTCTGTATATCTTTTGTACCTGAGATTTCTTGAGCATATGCCCCAGGTTATATCCAAACTTTCGTTAGTTGAACACTTTTTTATTTGAGCAACAGAAAACCCTCTAAAAATTCGACCTTTGTGAGCTGTTCTGTTTTGACAGATTTCTGTCAATATTTGTGTTTGCCGCTTTATCGCTTTCTTTTTGAGTTTTTTTTATCACGGAACTTTTGGGGAAGTTGCTACAGTAGTATATGCTTAATATGTGGTGGTTTTAGGTTGAAACCTGAAGCAAAAAGGGTTGATTCTATGTTATGCTTACACTAATGTTGCTAATAGATTTGTGTTTAGTTTTGTATGAAGGAAGTTTTCAAGTGTAGGGATCGGAGAGTGATGAGATGAGTTGAAGAATGGACAAAAGCTCAAGCTTGGGGGATGCCCATGCAACCCCCAAGAAATATCCAAGAAGTACAAGCGTCAAAGCTTGGGGATGCCCCCGAGGCACCCCTTCTTCATCGGCAAAAATCAGGTCACCTTTCAAGACACTATATTTTTATTGCTTCATGCACTATGCTTTTTTCTTGGAGCGTCAGTTGTTTTTGTTATCATTATTAGTTTTGTTTTGTTTGCTGCAATAAATGGTTAGATCACATCATGTTTCTTTTGGAGGAGATGAACTCGCTTTTCATTTGCCAAGAACACTCTAGTTTTCACTCTTATCGCTTCAACGAGTGTTCTCTTTTTCTGCTACCGCGTTTAGCTTGCATTTTTCGCCTTGATTTGTGTTCAGATCTTGTTATATCTTTTCATCAAGGTGTATTTTTGCCTCTGATCTATATTGGTTTTCATCAAAAGAGGTGTTTATAAAATTTCAAATGGTGTTGGAAAAGAGAAAAAGCTTTATGCAAAAAAGTGGTACAAGAAGGAGCTTGTGTAGACTGTGGCTTAGGCTTTTTCAAGTCATGCTTGATGTCTTTTAGATAGTATGCTTTGTGGTTTTGCTGTAGCATGACTTGTCTCAAATAACTGAGATTGCTTAATGAGCCTTTGAAAAAATCATGCGTTGTTTTTAATTATTTGGAAGCATTATTTTGGTTTTCTCCTTGATGCTTTATTTGGGTTGACTTGGCGCATGCTCACACATCTTAGACTCTTACAAAGTCACCAATAGCCTCTATGATCATTTAGTTTTTGACTTTTGATGCCATCTTATGCTTCTTTTAATGTCGCTTTGTCGCTTTGCATGATTATGGCCATTATTGCTCTCTTAGTCGGTCGCTCCCAGACTTTTGCTAGCCCTCACATTGTACTGAGTATGAGCTCTACTCATGCATCCAACTCCTAAAAACCAAGTTTGCCATTGTGTCCACTATAAATTCCTATGCATGGTATTTCAAAGCCATTCCAAGTAAATTTTCATGTGCTACCTTTCAAAAAACCTTCAAAATACTTCTTGTTTTGTGCCACTGTTTTTAGCTCATGGGGACGTAGTGGTCGGATTTGCTATCTTCCATATTGATTATTCCCAAAAGAAAAAAAGGAAAAAAGAAAGAAAGAAAAAGGCACTCCTCCATGGTATGTGAATGTTGGTGGGCACCCGATGGAATCGGTTAGCCATGGTTTGAGAAAGAGAAAAAGGTGGGGAGGAGTGCCAAGCTTTATAAAAGAGCACAAAAGTGCCAATCTCTCTCTCAAAAACTTGCTTCATTTTTGTATGGAAGATAGTAAGAATCCCATTGCCAGTCGTTGACAAAGACAACCACCACTCAAAACCAATTTTTATCTCTCTGTTTTACAAATGAAAAGCTCTAGCATATGTTTAATCACTACTTCCCTCTGCGAAGGGCCTTTCTTTTACTTTTATGTTGAGTCACCACCTTCTACCTTTATGCACCATTAAGAGAGCATAGTTGTCATTCTTAGTATAATGTGCATTGTCCCAAAGTTTTCTCTCCATCTAGTCGCCCTCTTAAACTTGAAGGTGTCCTATGCATTTATGTTTTTCTCTCCATGAAGGACAAGCTGAAAACCATTTGTATGTTTTTCCTTATGATTTGAACACACGTTTGACTTTCATTGTTTCATTTTCATGATCTTTTGTTTGTGTTCATTTTCATGTTATAACATGGTTGCTAAGTTTCTATTATCAAGATTATATCTTTCATGCCCATGTTTTAAGTTCTTTGATCCCAGCTCACAACGCTTACATATATGATCAAGATTGTGATGGTGCATGTCACCTCAAAAATTATTTCTTTTGTTATCACTTACCTACTCGAGGACTGATACGTCTCCAACGTATCTATAATTTTTGATGCTCCATGCTTGTTTTTGCACCATTTGCCTTGTGTTTCGTTACACTTCGTGGCACTTTTATGCATTTTCCGGAACTAACCTATTGACAAGATGCCACAGTGCCAGTTCCCTGTTTTCTGCTGTTTTTGTGTTTCAGAAGTGATACACAGGAAATATTCTCGGAATTGGACGAAACAAGTTCCTGAAGTCTTATTTTACCAAGAAGCTTCCAGAGATCCGAAGAGGAGTAGGAGAGGGGCCACCAGGGCCCCACACACATGGCTGGCGCGGCCCAGGCCCTGGCCACGCCGCCATGGTGTGAGGGGGCCTGGGGCCACCTCTGACATCACCCCTTCGCCTATAAGAAGCCTCGGGATGGAAAACCCTAGGGGAGTCAGCAATTTTCCAGAAACAGTTCCGCAGCTCCGCCGCCGCCGCCGACGAATTTCGGGGGACAGAAGTCTCTGTTCCGGCACCCTGCCGGGATGGGGAAGTGCCCCCGGAGCCATCTCCATCGGTCTCCATCGACCTCACCGCCATCTCCATCAACCTTGTTGTCTCCTATGATGAGGAGGGAGTTGTTCATCCCCGGGGCTAAGGGCTCTACCGGTAGCTATGTGGTTCACCTCTCTCTCCCATGATGTGATCTTTATGTGATCGTGAGCTTTGTATCATGTTGAACAAGTAGATGTTATTATTCAGATATTATGTGTACTCTAGTGGTATTATTAAAGTAATCTATTCCTCCTGCCATGGTGTAACGGTGACAGTGCGTGCATCATGGTGGTACTTGGTCTAGGCTACGATTGTGATCTTTTATGGATTATGAGAATAATTATCGCTATGATAGTATTGAAGTGATCTATTCCTCCTTTCATGGTGTAATGTTGACAGTGTGTGCACCGTGTTAGTACTTGGTCTAAGTTGCAATAATATCTATCTTGAGTTGTGATCTGATTTGAATATCTCTATGAGTGGTGTTTGTCAAGTACTTGATGAACTTTAAGGAGTGCTTCGTAGCCCTACGCAATGATTAGTGTTGTTCAATAGGAGAGTAATTCAGAGTACCATAGTGAAGAGAAGTTGTTTATTTGTTCAATCATGTTATATTTGTTGGGAGTGTGTCCACTAGTGAAAGTATGATCCCTAGGCCTTGTTTCCAAGCATTGCACACCGTTTACTCGCTGTTTTGTTACATGTTTGCTCGCAGCGATATTTATTTCAAGTTACATTTTCTACTTATATTCATCACAACTACTTGTATTTCACTATCTCTTCGCCGAACTAGTGCACCTATACATCTGACAAGTGTATTGGGTGTGTTGGGGACACAAGAGACTTTCTGTATCGTAATTGCAGGGTTGCTTGAGAGGGATAGCTTTGACCTCTTCCTCCCTGAGTTCGATAAACCTTGGGTGATCCACTTAAGGGAAACTTGTTGCTGCTCTACAAACCTCTGCACTTGGAGGCCCAACACTGTCTACAAGAACAGACGCGTGCGTAGACATCAAGCTCTTTTCTGGCGCCGTTGCCGGGGAGGTAAGGTAAAAGGTACTCGCATCCTCCTGTGTAAGTGCTCGGAGTTATTTCCTTTAGATTCTGCAATTACATCTTTTTGTTTCTTATTTTTATTTTCACTAGTTAGGCTTAATGGAAAACAAAGAGTTCTGTAGTCTTTTTCCTGAGTTTAGATATGAAGTGTTTGAAGAGAAAATTGAAAAACCTTTGGATCTTAATTTGCATGCTAATAGTGTTGTTAGTATGAATGCTTTGAACACCGTTGTTGATAATGCTATAGAAAAGTCTAAGCTTGGGGAAGCTGGTTTTGTTAAGCATGATATTTTTAGTTCCCCAGCTTTAGTGGAGAAAGTTTGTTCTGATAATATTTTATCTCCCATATGTGATGTTCCTTCTTATGATGATATGTTTGAAGAATATGCTTTGCGAAATAGTTGCTCTCTAGCTTGTGATGATACTAAACCTCTAGTTTATGATGGCTATGATGATGAGTATAATATTTTCAGTTCACCTACTATTGAGGATAAAATTAGTTATGATTACAATATGCCTCCTATTTATGATGATTATGGTGATGAGAATAATTATTCTGTTGAATCTGCTCCTACTACTATTGCTCCTGTGGTGAGTATTAATTCTTTTATGCATGTGGCTCATGATAAGGATGCTTTATGTGATAGTTATATTGTTAGTTCTATTCATGATGCTACTGAAAGTTATTATGAGAGAGGGAAACATGGTTTGATGGATCTCAACAATATTAAGTTTCCCCTCTTTATGTTGCAAATCTTGTAGTGGCACTTGTTTTATCTATCCATGCTTGCTACTATGTGCCTCGTTGATTTATTTTCTTACAAGATTCCTATGCATAGGAAGTGGTTCAGATATAAATGTCTTTCACATCTGCTTTTTCATGCTCTCTATTGCTTTAAGTTCCTATATGGCGCCTTTGCCTCAAGCTCTTATATGGCGCCCACATGAGCATCTTCGTAATTTTCTGCGCCTAGCTCAAAGGCGTTAAAGAAAAGCACTCTTGGGAGGTAACCCATTGTTTTATTTTCAGTATTTTTTTTCTTTTATTTGAGTCTTGGAAGTTATTACTACTGTAATAACCGCTCCTTATCCTTTTTATTTCATTTTTGTGCCAAGAGAAGCCTCTAATTTGAGTGAGGTAAGATTTGGGGATGTTGCTGTCCTGAAACTGTTTTCGGTGCTGCACCGTAAAAATTCGTGAAAATTCTCTGTATATCTTTTGGACCTGCGATTTCTTGTGCATATGCCCCAGGTTATATCCAAACTTTCATTAGTTGAACACTTTTTGATTTAAGCAACAAAAAACCCCTCAAGAATTCTGCCTTTGTCAGCTGTTCTGTTTTGACAGATTTCTGCCAATATTTGTGTTTGCCACTTTATCGCTTTCTTTTGAGTTCTTTTGATCACGGAACTTTTTGGGAGGTTGCTACAGTAGTATATGCTATATATGTGGTGGTTTTGGGTTGAAACCTGAAGCAAAAAGGGTTGATTCAATGCTATGCTTACACTAATGTTGCTAATAGATTTGTGTTTAGTTTTGTATGAAGGAAGTTTTCAAGTGTAGGGATTGGAGAGTGATGAGATGAGTTGAAGAATGGACAAAAGCTCAAGCTTGGGTATGCCCATGTATCACCCCAAGAAATATCCAAGAAGTACAAGCGTCAAAGCTTGGGGATGCCCCCAAGGCACCCCTTCTTCATCGGCAAAAATTAGGTCACCTTTCAAAACACTATATTTTTATTGCTTCATGCACTATGCATTTTTCTTGGAGCGTCAGTTGTTTTTGTTTTTAGTTTTCTTTTGCTTTGTTTGCTGCAATAAATGTTTGGATCACATCATGTGCTCGGAGAGAGACATGCTCCGTTTTTCATTTGCCAAGAACACTCCGTTTTTCACTCTTATCGTTTCAACGAGTGTTCTGTTTTCTGCTACTGCGTTTAGCTTTCGTTTTTCGCCTTGATTTGTGTTCAGATCTTGTTTTATCTTTGCATCAAGGTGTATTTGGACCTCTGGTACATGTTGGTTTTCCTCAAAAGAGTTGGATTTAAAAAGTTTGAATGGTGTTGGAAAAGAGAAAAAGCTTTATGCAAAAAAGTGGTACAAGTAGGAGCTTGTGTAGACTGCGGCTTAGGCTTTTGCATGTCATGCTTGATGTCTTTTTGATAGTATGCTTAGTGATTTTTGTTGTAGCATGACTTGTCTCAAATGACTGAGATTGCTTAATGAGCCTTTGAAAAAATCATGCGTTGTTTTTATTATATGGAAGCATTTATTTGGTTTTCTCCTTTGATGCTTTATTTGGGTTGACTTGGCACATGCTTACACCATGTTGACTACAAAATAAGTCGCCTATAGCCTCTATGATCATTTAGTTTTTGACTTTTGATGCCATCTTATGCTTCTTTTAATGTCACTTTGTCGTTTTGCATGATTATGGCCATTATTGCTCTCTTAGTTGGTCGCTCCCAGTCTTTTGCTAGCCCTCATTTTGTACTGAGTATGAGCTCTACTCGTGCATCCAACTCCCAAAAACCAAGTTTGCCATTGTGTCCACTATAAATTCCTATGCATGGTATTTGCAAGCCATTCCAAGTAAATTTTCATGTGCTACCTTTCAAAAAATCTTCAAAATACTTCTCGTTTTGTGACACTGTTTTTAGCTCATGGGGACGTAGTGGTCGGATTTGCTATCTTCCATATTACTTATTCCAAAAAGAAAAGAAAAAAGGAAAAAAAAGTAAAGAAAAAGGCACTCCTCCATGGAATGTGAATGTTGGTGGGCACCCGATGGAATCGGTTTGCCATGGTTTGTGAAAGGAAAAAAGGTGGGGAGGAGTGCCAAGCTTTATAAAAGAGCACAAAAGTGCCAATCTCTCTCTCAAAAACTTGCTTCATTTTTGTATGGAAGATAGTAAGAACCCCATTGCCAGTCGTTGACAAAGACAAACACCTCTCAAAACCAATTTTTATCTCTCTGTTTTACAAATGAAAAGCTCTAGCACATGTTTAATCACTACTTCCCTCTGCGAAGGGCCTTTCTTTTACTTTTATGTTGAGTCACCACCTTCTATCTTTATGCACCATTAAGAGAGCATAGTTGTCATTCTGAGTATAATGTGCATTGTCCCAAAGTTTTCATTGATTGATTCATGATCATGGTTTCACTTGTTCTCAATTATTTGTATCTAGTCGCCCTCTTAAACTTGAAGGTGTCCTATGCATTTATGTTTTGCTCTCTCATGAGGGACAAGCTGAAAACCGTTTACTATGTTTTTCCATATGATTTGAACACACATTTGACTTTCATTGTTTCATTATTCATGATCTTTTGTTTGTGTTTCTTTTCATGTTTACAACATGGTTGCTAAGTTCTCATTGTCAAGATTATATCGTTCATGCCCATGTTTTAAGTTCTTTTGATCCCAGCTCACAATGCTTACATATATGATCAAGATTGTGTAGATGCATGTCACCTCAAAAATTATTCTTTGTTATCACTTATCTACTCGAGGACGAGCAGGAGTTAAGCTTGGGGATGCTTGATACGTCTCCAACGTATCTATAATTTTTGATGCTCCATGCTTGTTTTTGCACCATTTGCCTTGTGTTTCGTTACACTTCGTGGCACTTTTATGCATTTTCTGGAACTAACCTATTGACAAGATGCCACAGTGCCAGTTCCCTGTTTTCTGCTGTTTTTGTGTTTCAGAAGTGATACACAGGAAATATTCTCGGAATTGGACGAAACAAGTTCCTGAAGTCTTATTTTACCCGGAAGCTTCCAGAGATCCGAAGAGGAGTAGGAGAGGGGCCACCAGGGCCCCACACACATGGCTGGCGCGGCCCAGGCCCTGGCCGCGCCGCCATGGTGTGAGGGGGCCTGGGGCCACCTCTGACATCGCCCCTTCGCCTATAAGAAGCCTCGAGATAGAAAACCCTAGGGGAGTCGACAATTTTCCAGAAACAGTTCCACAGCTCCGCCGCCGCCGCCGACGAATTTCGGGGGATAGAAGTCTCTGTTCCGGCACCCTGCCGGGACGGGGAAGTGCCCCCGGAGCCATCTCCATCGGTCTCCATCGCCGTCTCCGCCGTCTCCATCAACCTCACCGCCATCTCCATCAACCTTGCTGTCTCCTATGATGAGGAGGGAGTAGTTCATCCCCGGGGCTAAGGGCTCTACCGGTAGCTATGTGGTTCACCTCTCTCTCCCATGATGTGATCTTTATGTGATCGTGAGCTTTGTATCATGTTGAACAAGTAGATGTTATTATTCAGATATTATGTGTACTCTAGTGGTATTATTAAAGTAATCTATTCCTCCTGCCATGGTGTAACGGTGACAGTGTGTGCATCATGGTGGTACTTGGTCTAGGCTACGATTGTGATCTTTTATGGATTATGATAATAATTATCGCTATGATAGTATTGAAGTGATCTATTCCTCCTTTCATGGTGTAATGTTGACAGTGTGTGCACCGTGTTAGTACTTGGTCTAAGTTGCAATAATATCTATCTTGAGTTGTGATCTGATTTGAATATCTCTATGAGTGGTGTTTGTCAAGTACTTGATGAACTTTAAGGAGTGCTTCGTAGCCCTACGCAATGATTAGTGTTGTTCAATAGGAGAGTAATTCAGAGTACCATAGTGAAGAGAAGTTGTTTATTTGTTCAATCATGTTATATTTGTTGGGAGTGTGTCCACTAGTGAAAGTATGATCCCTAGGCCTTGTTTCCAAGCATTGCACACCGTTTACTCGCTGTTTTGTTACATGTTTGCTCGCAGCGATATTTATTTCAAGTTACATTTGCTACTTATATTCATCACAACTACTTGTATTTCACTATCTCTTCGCCGAACTAGTGCACCTATACATCTGACAAGTGTATTGGGTGTGTTGGGGACACAAGAGACTTTCTGTATCGTAATTGCAGGGTTGCTTGAGAGGGATAGCTTTGACCTCTTCCTCCCTGAGTTCGATAAACCTTGGATGATCCACTTAAGGGAAACTTGCTGCTGCTCTACAAACCTCTGCACTTGGAGGCCCAACACTGTCTACAAGAACAGACGCGTGCGTAGACATCAAGGACGAGCAGGAGTTAAGCTTGGGGATGCTGATACGTCTCAAACGTATCTATAATTTTTGATGCTCCATGCTTGTTTTTACAGCATTTGCCTTGTGTTTCATTACACTTTGTGGCGTTTTTATGCGATTTCCGGAACTAACCTATTGACAAGATGCCACAGTGCCAGTTCCCTGTTTTCTGCTGTTTTTGTGTTTCAGAGTGATACACACGAAATATTCTCGGAATTGGACGAAACAAGTTCCTGAAGTCTTATTTTGCCCGGAAGCTTCCCGAGGACCGAAAGAGAGCCGGAGGGGGGCCAGAGGCAGCCCTCACACATAGGTGGCGCGGCCCAGGCCCTGGCTGCACCACCCTGGTGTGAGGAGCCCCTGGCTGCCCTCTGACGACGCCCCTTCGCCTATATAAAGCTTCGGGACGGAAAACCCTAAGGGGGTCGACAATTTTCCAGAAAGAGTTCCGTAGCTCCGCCGCCGCCGTCGACGAATTTTGGGGGACAGAAGTCTCTGTTCCGGCACCCTGCCGGGACAGGGAAGTGCCCCCGGAGCCATCTCCATCGGTCTCCATCGCCGTCTCCGCCGTCTCCATCGACCTCACCGCCATCTCCATCAACCTTGCTGTCTCCTATGATGAGGAGGGAGTAGTTCATCCCCGGGGCTGAGGGCTCTACCGGTAGCTATGTGGTTCACCTCTCTCTCCCATGATGTGATCTTTATGTGATCGTGAGCTTCGTATCATGTTGAATAAGTAGATGTTACTCTTCTTCATTATGTGTACTCTAGTGTGTTATTAAAGTAATCTATTCCTCCTGCCATGGTGTAACGGTGATAGTGCGTGCATCATGGTGGTACTTGGTCTAGGCTACGATTGTGATCTCTTATGGATTATGAGAATAATTATCACTATGATAGTATTGAAGTGATCTTTTCCTCCTTTCATGGTGTAATGTTGACAGTGTGTGCACCGTGTTAGTACTTGGTCTAAGTTGCAATAATATCTATCTTGAGTTGTGATTTGATTTGGATATCTCTATGAGTGGTATTTGTCAAGTACTTGATGAACTTTGAGGAGTGCTTCGTAGCCCTACGCAATGATTAGTGTTACTCAATAGGAGAGTAATTCAGAGTACCATAGTGAATAGAAGTTATCTATTTGTTCAATTATGTTATATTTGTTGGGAGTGTGTCCACTAGTGAAAGTATGATCCCTAGGCCTCGTTTCCAAGCATTGCACACCGTTTACTTCCTGTTTTGTTACATGTTTGCTCACAGCGATACTTATTTCATATTACAGTTACTACTTATAATCATCACTACTACTTGTATTTCACTATCTCTTCGCCGAACTAGCGCACATATACATCTGACAAGTGTATTGGGTGTGTTGGGGACACAAGAGACTTTCTGTATCATAATTGCAGGGTTGTTTGAGAGGGATAGCTTTGACCTCTTCCTCCCTGAGTTCGATAAACCTTGGGTGATCCACTTAAGGGAAACTTGCTGCTGTTCTACAAACCTCTGCACTTGGAGGCCCAACACTGTCTACAAGAACAGACGCGTGCGTAGACATCAGAGCATCAAAAATTATGGATACGTTGGAGACGTATCAGTCGTCTATCCTATAAATTCTCACCACTCAATTGATGGTTGGATATATGTCAAATTTTCATGTGACCCACAAAAAAACCACTGTGCCACAATTCTATAGTAAACAGGTTCTCATCATTTCCTATAATTACATATAAGAAAGAAAGCACTTTGATCTCAACATAGATATGAATGTGTATCTAACACATCTCTAAAATGTACAGGTGCAGTGTCAGTAAAGCTAGCCCATTTAACCTAACCTACAAAGAGCATGTTCCAAATTCTCTACCTTTTTCTAAATTGCTTGCACACCATCCTCTACAGCCAAATTGACTCCGACATTGCATGCACACCATAAAAACAAAAAATTCCAGCAAGATGCCCATTATTTCCGAAAACTCAATTCACACACAAATCCAAGGGGAACTCAAAACAAATTGTAATATGCTAATATTTCCTGCACAAACAATGATAAAACCAAAAGCTAACTGTCCTTCTTTTTCTTTGATCATTTGAGCACAAATCCTAGCTAAACCCTACTCAACCTATAGCAGATGAACCTAGAGGAGGAAACATGGGAGAGGAGCATACTGTCATTAGGGAGGTTGGCCAAGAACAAACAGAGGTAAATTCTAGCGACATCGCAGCAGAAATGACACTGTCGTTGTCTCCGTCATGGAGGAGCAACAATAGAGGTAGGGCACCCAACTGATCGTCAACAAGGAGGAGTTATCAAGGAGGAGCACTCGAGGTGGGGAGACGAAAAGTTAAGGGTATGTCGAATATTTGGAAAACTGACACTGACCATAATGTCTATTTACTGCGGCCACCAGTTTGGGCGGCCTCATACTGCTACTCGAGTTTGCTACAGGGTTTTCCGCAAAACTACAATGCCATCCTTAGAAAATGTGTCATGCCAACTATGCACCCCTTGATAGCATGATGGGCCATGTGGCGACATCTGATTGGGCATTGGGATTTGTGCACCCAGCTGTCAAGTTTATGGCCAAGTCGTTCGTGTATTGTTGTATGCGCGATGTTATTAACTCTAGAAAATTAGAAATTAACTGCCAGTGTAGAGGTCTGATGCTTGCGGTGGTGTTATCTTTTCACCGTACAGTTGGGAACCCCAAGAGGAAGGTATGATGAGTATAGCAGCAAGGTTTTTCCCTCAGTTAAGAAACCAAGGTATGTCGATCAGGAGAGGAAAGAGCCAAAGGACTAAAGGTGATGCTTGCTAGCTTGCGACAGCTCAGGACAATTTATAGGGCGCCTCGTCCAAGCTTTGCTTTGCTAGCTGCAACGCGGAACCTGCACACAACACAACCAAATACTTTGCTCCCAACTTACGATGAGGTTGTCAATCTCACCGGTTTGCTTGAAACAAAGGAATGAGCGTATCGAGTGGAAAATAGTAATAGTATGCGAGTAAAGTAAACAGTGCGAGTAATGTAAACAGATGATAGCAATATGATGGAAATAGGACCGGGGTCCACAGTTCACTAGCGGTGTCTCTCCATAAGATAAAATAATACATGCTGGGTAAACAAATTACAGTTGGGCAATTGATAGAATAAAGACAACGTGCATATGATGAGAGGATCACTATGAGATTTACTCTAGGCATTATAACAAGATACATAGACCGCCATCCAACTGCATCTATGACTAATAATCCACTCACGGGGATATCGTCCGAACACCCCATGAGTATTAAGTTGCGAACAACAGATAACTGCATTAAGCAAAGTGTGTAATGTAAACAAAGCATATGCCCTCGAGCATATGAATGTTGTTTTCCCCCTAGTAGCAACAACACATCTACAACCTTAGAGGTTTCTGTCACTCCCCCAGATTAAATAGAGGCATGAACCCACTATCGAGCATAAATACCCCCTCTTGGAGTCACTAGCAACTACTCGGCCAAGATAGCTACTAACAACGGAGAGCATGCAAGATCATAAACAACATAGAGATAACAATAGATAAATTTCAGTACTTCAACTCAAGCATAACACCAATATTCATCGGATCTCAACAAACCAAACATGTAGAATTACATAACGGTGATCTCAATCATGTAGGGCAGCTCATGAGATCTAAACATGAAGCACATGGTGGAGAAGACAACCATCTAGCTACTGCTATGGACCCATAGTCCAAGGTAGACTACTCACTCATCGCTCCGGAGGCAAGCATGGCGATGAAGAAGACCTCCGGTGGCGATTCCCCTCTCTGGCAGGGTGCCGGGAAGAGCTTCTGGACCCTCCCGATCTTCGGGTCGATGGCGGTGGTGGATCGCGATGTGTTCTAGAAAACTGATCGGGTGTTTAGGGTTTTCCCGTCGGGGGGTCTTTATAGGCGAAGGGGCATCGTCAGAAGTGGACCGAGGTGGTCTCACACATAGGGGGCGCGGCCAGGGCCTAGGCCGCGCCGCCCTGGTGTGTGGGCCCCTCGTGGCCCCACTCCGTCTCCTCTTCGGTTCTCTGGAAGCTTCGGTGAAATTCTGGGCGACTGGCTTTGGTTTCGTCCAATTCCGAGAATATTTCCTGTGTAGCTTTTCTGAAACACAAAAACAGCAGAAAATAGGGAACTGGCACTGTGGCGACTAGTTAGTAGGTTAGTTCCGGAAAATGCATAAAAGTGCCATGAAGTGTAACGAAACACTAAGCAAATGGTGTAAAAACAAGCATGGAGCATCAAAAATTATGGATACGTTGGAGACGTATCAGCATCCCCAAGCTTAACTCCTGCTCATCCTCGAGTAGGTAAGTGATAAAAAAAAGAAATAATTTTTGAGGTGACATGCACCTACACAATCTTGATCACGTATGTAAGCATTGTGTGCTGGGATCAAAAGAACTTAAAACATGGGCATGAAAGACATAATCTTGATAGAAGAAACTTAGCAACCATGTTATAACATGAAAATGAACACAAACAAAAGATCATGAAAATGAAACAATGAAAGTCAAACATGTGTTCAAATCATAAGGAAAAACATACAAATGGTTTTCAGCTTGTCCTTCATGGAGAGCAAAACATAAATGCATAGGACACCTTCAAGTTTAAGAGGGCGACTAGATACAAATAATTTAAGAACAAGTGAAACCAACAATATGAATCAATCAATGAAAACTTTGGGAAAATGCACATTATACTAAGAATGACAACTATGCTCTCTTAATGGTGCATAAAGATAGAAGGTGGTGACTCAACATAAAAGTAAAAGAAAGGCCCTTCGCGGAGGGAAGCAGTGATTGCAAGTTTTATAAACCTTCAAAAACTATGGTACTTACCGGCTTTGAGCTCTCATTGCCCCCATCATAAGCATCTCTAATGGTTAAAGTTAATGCGAGAACACTTATGTTGCATATGCTTTACAAATCATAAGTTGAAAACCTCGTGTCCCATGAATACGAGTACCCAAACCTCATGCTACTTTACTTATAGTCCCAAGCAAGGCTCTTGTCATTGTAAGTATATACGTATCATCGAGAACCGCCAACGGGGTACCTCCGTGCCCGATGACATGGAACAAGCCCACATCAAAATGATAGGACAAGCAGATAATGAACACCTCGACATCTCTTTTATTTACCATTTGTATAGCTTTTTATTTTAAGATGCGTCGTCGAATGTCCACTATGGGCATGCTGCAAATTTTCACCATGAATTATGCATGGCTTAGATTGGCGGCCCAGGCGTTTCTCTAACACATATACAAACTCCATGATCCCGCAAGATTCCCAATTCATTTCACACCGCGAGTATCCATAAGCAAAAGATCACGATATCAACTCAAATAAGAAGTGCAATGTTGAAAGCTTGCCCCATGACGACATGGTTGGGCTAATCTCCAACTTACAACTTGCAAGCATAACAACTCAACATAAGAGACCACAATGTCAAATTTTTAAGAACGAGAAAAATAAAGTGTGCCATCCGGTTCGTGAGAGCTTTACTGACCAATTTTCGCATAACACTGGTAAGAGTTTAATTTGAAGAGTAGATAAAAGCAAGTCAAATGTACTTTGGAATAGCAAATTGCTAATAGGTATGTATGGTGGACACAATGGCAAACTTGGTTTTTAGGAGTTGGATGCACGAGTAGAGCTCATACTCAGTACAAAGCGAGGGCTAGCAAAAGACTGGGAGCGACCAACTAAGAGAGCAATAATGGCCATAATCATGCAAAGCGACAAAGCGACATTAAAAGAAGCATAAGATGGCATCAAAAGTCAAAAACTAAATGATCATAGAGGCTATTGGCGACTTTGTAAGAGTCAAACATGTGTGAGCATGCGCCAAGTCAACCCAAATAAAGCATCAAGGAGAAAACCAAAATAATGCTTCCAGACGATAAAAACAACGCATGATTTTTTCAAAGGATCATTAAGCAATCTCAGTTATTTGAGACAAGTCATGCTACAGCAAAACCACTAAGCATACTATCAAAAACACATCAAGCACGACATGCAAAAGCCTAAGCCGCAGTCTACACAAGCTCCTTCTTGTACCAATATTTTGCATAAAGCTTTTTCTCTTTTCCAACACCATTCAAACTTTTTATAAACACCTCTTTTGATGAAAACCAATAAAGACCAGATGCAAAAATACACCTTGATGAAAATATATAACAAGATCTGAACACATATCAAGGCGAAAACAAAAACTAAACGCAGTTCTAGAAAAAGATAACACTCGTTGAAATTATAAGAATGAAAAATGGAGTGTTCTTGGCAAATGGAAAGCAAGGCAACTTGTCCAAAAGAAATTTGTTGGGGTCCAACCATTTATTGCAGCAAACTAAACTAAACTAAACTAAAAACTAAAAACAACTGACGCTCCAAGAAAAATGCATAATGCATGAAGCAATAAAAATATAGTGTTTTGAAAGGTGACCTGATTTTTGCCGATGAAGAAGGGGTGCCTCGGGGGCATCCCCAAGCTTTGACGCTTGTACTTCTTGGATATTTGTTGGGGTGATGCATGGGCATCCCCAAGCTTGAGCTTTTTTCCATTCTTCAACTCATCTCATCACTCTCCGATCCCTACACTTAAAACTTCCTTCATACAAAACTAAACACAAATCTATTAGCAACATTAGTGTAAGCATAACATAGAATCAACCATTTTTGCTTCAGGTTTCAACTTAAAACCACCACATATTAAGCATATACTACTGTAGAAACTTCCCCAAAAGTTCTGTGATCAAAAGAACTCAAAAAGAAAGCGATGAAGCGGCAAACACAAATATTGGCAGAAATCTGTCAAAACAGAACAGCTGAAAAAGGTCGAATTTTTTAGGGGTTTTCTGTTGCTCAAATCAAAAAGTGTTCAACTAATGAAAGTTTGGATATAACCTGGGGCATATGCACAAGAAATTTCAGGTCCAAAAGATATGCAGAGAATTTTCACGAATTTTTACGGTGAAGCACCGAAAACTGTTTCAGGACAGCAACATCCCCAAATCTTACCTCACTCAAATTAGAGGCTTCTCTTGGCACAAAAACGAAATAAAAAGGATAAGGAGAGGTCATTACAGTAGTAATAACTTCAAAAACTCAAATAAAAGAAAAATAACTGAATATAAAAACATTGGGTTATCTCCCAAGAGTGTTTTTCATTAACGCCTTTGAGCTAGGCGCAGAAAATTGCGAATCAAGTAACATCAAGTGATGAAGCATCAAGATCATAATTTGCTCTAAGAATAGAGTCAAACACTAATTTATTTCTCTTTCTAGGGAAGTGTTCCATACCTTTCTTGAGTGGGAATTGATATTTGATGGTGCCTTCCCTCATATCAATGATGGCACCTACAGTTCGAAGAAAGGGTCTTCCCAAAATAATAGGAATGAAGCATTGCATTCAACAGCCATGACAAGAAAATCAACGGGAACAAGGTTGTTGTTAACCACAATAAGAACATCATTAATTCTTCCCAAAGGTTTCTTCTTAGCAACATCAGCAATAGGAGCATCATAATAACACTTTTCAAGCGGTGGTAAATCAAGCATGTCATAAATTTTTCTAGGCATGATAGAAATACTAGCACCTAGATCACATAAAGCATGGCAATCAAAACCATTAACATGCATATCAATGATGGGTTCCTAACCATCTTCTAACTTCTTGGGAACAGAAGCTTTTTGCTTCAACTTTTCATCCCTAATTTTCATGAAAGCATTGGTAATATGCTTAGTAAAAGCAACATTTAAAGAACTAGCATTGGGAGTCAAAGCAAGCTTTTGCAAGAACAAAATAACTTCAGATATATTGCAGCCATCAACATCAAAATCATTAAAGGAAATAGAGCTATTTTCTCCTACACTCCAAAAAATTTCAGCACTCTTTTGAGAAAAAGTTTTAGCAGTTTTAGGCTTTTTAACACAAGGAGTGGGAGTTTTCTCTACACCAATCAAAGTAAGAGGATTGCTAGCATTAGGAGCAACATCATTATAGGTAGTAATGGTACATACCTTCATTTCTCTAGCCATCTCATCTTCTCTTTCCCACCTGGCATGCAATTCTGCTAGCATCCTAATATTTTCATCAATTCTAACTTGGATAGCATTAGCAGTAGCAAAAACATTGTTCTCTTTCACCTCATTATGCAACACTTTTAATTTCAGAAGTTCAACATCATGAGCAAGGCTATCAACTTTAGAAGCAAGAATATCAATTTTGCCTAACTTTTCCTCAACAGACTTGTTAAAAGCATTTTGCTTACCGATGAAGTCCTTGAGCATCACCTCAAGCTCAGAGGGCGCGGCCCTAGTGTTGTTGGAGGAATTACCATAAGAGTTACCATAACCATTACCATTGGTAGAAGGATACGGCCTATAATTGTTACTAGCAAAATTGTTCCTATAAGCATTGTTGTTAAAATTATTATTTCTAATGAAGTTTACATCAACATGCTCTTCTTGAGCAACCAAAGAGGCCAAAGGAACATTATTAGGATCTACATGAGTCCTATCATTTGAAAGCATAAGCATAATAGCATCAATCTTATCACTCAAGGAAGAGGTTTCCTCAACAGAATTTACCTTCTTACCTTGTGGAGCTCTCTCGGTGTGCCATTCAGAGTAATTTACCATCACATTGTCGAGAAGCTTTGTTGCGGCGCCCAAGGTAAGGGACATAAAAGTGCCTCCAGCAGCTGAATCAAATAGATTCCTCGAAGAAAAATTCAGTCCTGCATAAAAAGTTTGAACAATCATCCAAGTAGTCAGTCCATGAGTGGGACAATTCTTTATCATAGCTTTCATTCTTTCCCAAGCTTGAGCAACATGTTCATTATCAAACTGACTAAACTTCATAATATTGCTACGCAAAGCTATAATCTTAGCAGGAGGATAGTATCTACCAATAAAAGCATCCTTACACTTAGCCCATGAATCAATACTATTTTTAGGCAAAGACAGCAACCAATCCTTAGCTTTTCCTCTCAAAGAAAAAGGAAACAACTTAAGCTTAATAATATCACTTTCAACATCCTTATATTTCTGCATCTCACATAGCTCAACAAAATTGTTGAGATGAGCTGCAGCATCATCAGTACTAGCACCAGAAAATTGCTCTTTCATAACAAGATTCAACAAAGCAGGCTTAATCTCATAAAAATTTGCAGCAGGAGCAGGTGGCGCAATATGAATGCAGATAAAATCACTATTGTTCGTGCTAGTAAAGTCACACAACTTGGTGTTTTCAGGAGTAGCCATTCTAGCAAACTAAAAGCAGACAAGTAAAAACAACTACAAATGATTCTAATTTTTTTGGGTTTTTGATAAAACGATGCAAGTAAAATAAATAAAGTAAAGCAAAACTTAAAACAAAGTAAAGAATGTGCATGCGAAAAACTCCCCTCGCAGAAGTCTTCTTCTTCCTCCCTGGCAACGGCGCCAGAAAAAGTTCTTGATGCTTGCGGTGGTGTTATCTTTTCACCGTCCAGTTGGGAACCCCAAGAGGAAGGTATGATGAGTATAGCAGCAAGGTTTTTCCCTCAGTTAAGAAACCAAGGTATGTCGATCAGGAGAGGAAGGAGCGAAACGACTGAAGGTGATGCTTGCTAGCTTGCGACAGCTCAGGACAATTTATAGGGCGCCTCGTCCAAGCTTTGCTTTGCTAGCTGCAACGCGGAACCTGCACACAACACAACCAAATACTTTGCTCCCAACTTACGATGAGGTTGTCAATCTCACCGGTTTGCTTGAAACAAAGGAATGAGCGTATCGAGTGGAAAATAGTAATAGTATGCGAGTAAAATAAACAGTGCGAGTAAAGTAAACAGATGATAGCAATATGATGGAAATAGGACCGGGGTCCACAGTTCACTAGCGGTGTCTCTCCATAAGATAAAATAATACATACTGGGTAAACAAATTACAGTTGGGCAATTGATAGAATAAAGACAACGTGCATATGATGAGAGGATCACTATGAGATTTACTCTGGGCATTACAACAAGATACATAGACCGCCATCCAACTGCATCTATGACTAATAATCCACTCATGGGGATATCGTCCGAACACCCCATAAGTATTAAGTTGCGAACAACAGATAACTGCATTAAGCAAAGTGTGTAATGTAAACAAAGCATATGCCCTCGAGCATATGAATGTTGTTTTCCCCCTAGTAGCAACAGCACATCTACAACCTTAGAGGTTTCTGTCACTCCCCCAGATTAAATAGAGGCATGAACCCACTATCGAGCATAAATACCCCCTCTTGGAGTCACTAGCAACTACTCGGCCAAGATAGCTACTAACAACGGAGAGCATGCAAGATCATAAACAACATAGAGATAACAATAGATAAATTTCAGTACTTCAACTCAAGCATAACACCAATATTCATCGGATCTCAACAAACCAAACATGTAGAATTACATAACGGTGATCTCAATCATGTAGGGCAGCTCATGAGATCTAAACATGAAGCACATGGTGGAGAAGACAACCATCTAGCTACTGCTATGGACCCATAGTCCAAGGTAGACTACTCACTCATCGCTCCGGAGGCAAGCATGGCGATGAAGAAGACCTCCGGTGGCGATTCCCCTCTCCGGCAGGGTGCTGGGAAGAGCTTCTGGACCCTCCCGATCTTCGGGTCGACGGCGGCGGCGGATCGCGATGTGTTCTGGAAAACTGATCGGGTGTTTAGGTTTTTCCCGTCGGGGGGTATTTATAGGCGAAGGGGCATCGTCAGAAGTGGACCGAGGTGGTCTCACACATAGGGGGCGCGGCCAGGGCATGGGCCGCGCCGCCCTGGTGTGTGGGCCCCTCGTGGCCCCACTCCGTCTCCTCTTCGGTGCTCTGGAAGCTTCGGTGAAATTCTGGGCGACTGGCTTTGGTTTCGTCCAATTCCGAGAATATTTCCTGTGTAGCTTTTCTGAAACACAAAAACAGCAGAAAACAGGGAACTGACACTGTGGCGACTTGTTAGTAGGTTAGTTCCGAAAAATGCATAAAAGTGTCACGAAGTGTAACGAAACACTAAGCAAATGGTGTAAAAACAAGCATGGAGCATCAAAAATTATGGATACGTTGGAGACGTATCAAGGTCATACAACGCAAAATACTACCATCTCATCTTAAATGGCTCGATCGACGACAAAAAAGACTACCATGCCTTTCCCAATTATTATCACTCTTTTCGATAGAAAAAATGACTTATGTTTATGGGTTCCTAGTGATTGAGCATGCATCAATTCCTTCTCACCTTATATATGGTTCAATTTAATTTCATGGTTCTTGTTAGTGTTAATTGTACAATCAAAAGATACTTTCCTAATATATGAATTCACCTGAATCCTAACATTGTGAAGTACTTACTATCAATCCTGTTAAAGGGGCACCTCTTTTTTACACTTGGCTTTCCCACTAACATGAGTACATGATTAAAGATGGAAGTATAAATCAGAATCCACGAGAACCATCTGTAAAAGTATGGGCCCTACAACACGAGAAACCATCACCTCGTCATCAGTTGAGGACAACAATGAAATCTTTAAGATATTAAAACGTAAATACACACATTTAGTATGCAGTGTCCAAGGATTGGGTCGCAACCTAATGTTTGAGCGAGGATTAGCTCCTTCCCAACTTTTGTGCCTCTGAACACACGAGAAACAATTGTCTCGTCTTCAATGCCATAGTTGATGAGAAAAATGAAAATTTTGAGATAGAAAAAAAATCAGATACACGCATTTAGTGTGCAATGTCTAAGGATTGAGTCGTGTCCTAGTGTCTAAGTGGGGATTAATTTCTCCCGATAACATAAGAAACCGTCATATTGTCTTCAATGCTATAGTCGATGATAAAAAAATTTATTTGAGATATAAAAATTAGATATACATTTAGTGTTCAATGTCAAAGATTGGGTTGTAGCCTATCATCTTCTCATCTTTAATGTCGTAATGCCGTAGTCGATCATAAAAATGAAATATTTGAGATATAAAAAGTAGATACACACATTTAGTGTGTAGTGTCTAAGGATTGGGCCATAGCGTAGCGTCTAAGCGGGAACTATTTTCTTCCCAATTTATGTGCCCCAAAACACGAGAAACCGTCGTATTGTCTTCAATGCCGGCCGTAGTCGACGACAAAATGAAATATCAAAAAGTAGATACTCACATTTAGAGAGTGCGTGCGTGCGTGCGTGCGTGCGTGCGTGCGTGCGTGCGTGCATGCGTGCGTGCGTGCGTGCGTGCGTGCGTGCGTGTGTGTGTGTGTGTGCAGTGTCTAAGGATTGAGCCGTAGCGTAGCGTGTGAGCGGGGATTAATTCCTTTCCAAGTTATGTGCCCTAGAATACGAGAAACCGTCGTCTGGCCTTTAATGCACGTAGTCGACGACAAAAATGTAATATTTGATATATCAAAAAGTAGATACAAGCATTTAGTATGCAATGTCTAAGGATTGGGCCGTAGCATAGTGTTTGAGCGGGGACTAATTCCTTTCCAAATTATGGGTTCAACTTTGGTCGTTGGTTAATGTTGTGGTTGAGTTGCAGTAACAAAAGTTAACTCTTTAAAAACCAGTTTATGTGAAAAATACCATCCCAATAGTACTTACCATCGATCCTATGTAAAAAAAATATCCAATCAAAGTACAACTCCTTCCTATGCTTGACACCCCGGGCTGGCACGAGGGAGTGATTAAAGATGAAAGTAGAAACAAAAACATGAAAATTATCTGCCAAAGTAGAGGTCGTAAAACGCAAGAAGCCATCGTCTCGTCTTAAATGGCAGGATTAAGGACAAAAAGTCCTGCTTTTCTCAATTATTATCACACTATTTTCAGCAGAAAAATGACCAATACTTATATTCGTCTATGGGTGAGGGTATATGGATCTGTGAAAAATGCAGACAAATCGAACTCAGTGAATCTCTTGTGCAGCTTTTTACGACTACGTAAACTTTTTAACCGGAAGAAGTACGGTAGAACATTGACCCAACCAAACCAAAATCCTACTACTACATTCCTAGATGCTCAAGTCCCTCTGTACCTGCAGCAGCAGGTAGTGTAGGTACGACGAGATCCAGCCCTCCCTTCGCGTAGATCCACGATCCGTCCATCCGTCCAGCAGGCAGGCAGCGCGAGCGATATCTACCTGGAGCACACGAGCCACACGAGAGATTCCCCTCCCCACTCCCCGGTTCTAGAGAGACAGAGGGATGTGATCCGGCCCGCATGAGGACAAGCCAAACTCCAGCTAAGATGACATTTCGTCGTCTCGTCTGATCTCCCACCGTAATTCCCCATCCAGGCACTGTGCGCCAGATCCCCACTCGTCTTTTTCCAGTGTTTTTGTTTTGTCCCTCTCTTTTCTGCCCGGAAATCCTGGAAAAACAAAATCTTTTGATTTATCTTTTGATTTTATTTTTCATTCCCTAGGACGATAGAGGGAGAATCAGAGTTGGGAAGCCAACAGCAACAAGCGAGCAAAACAAACAAAGGAACCAAAGATAACACAGAAATAGCTTAAAGGCAGAGGGCACTAATTAAACTACGCCACTCCCGAACTGATCAAGATACTCTCTTTCTCAGTCATCAGCCTAGAGGGAGAGAGAGAGAAGGGAGGGGGGAGAAAAGGTGTGAGCAGATTGATAGATAGATAAAGAGGGAGGGGGATATCTCATATCATAGATAGCGCAGCAGCGGGGGCGCAGACTACTTGAGAGGGAGGAGAGAGAGACGAAAGCTTAGAAGAAGAGAGATCCACCTCGAAGTAACCCCACCTCCCCCTCCCGACCTCTCTCGGCTCTCGCTCTGCTGCTTACCAAAGGGAATTGCTCTGCTCTCAGGAGTGAGGAGGAGACGATGAGGGAGGAGGAGGAGCCCAGCTGGTTCGCGCGCTTCGACGAGGACCTGCCGGCGCCCGACGAGCTCATGCCGCTCTCGCAGTCGCTCATCACGCGGGACCTCGCCGCCGCCTTCGACATCCCCACGCACGGGGCCGGCGGTGGACCGCCTGGCGGCATGCCCGGCGGCGCGGACGGCGCCGGCGGCCAGGAGATGAACGGCGGCGCCTCCTCGGCCGCCGGGTCCAGCGGCGGCGGGGGAGGCGGCAACGGGGAGGAGCCCGCCAGGACGCTCAAGAGGCCGCGCCTCGTGTGGACCCCGCAGCTCCACAAGCGGTTCGTCGACGCCGTCGCCCACCTCGGCATCAAGAACGCCGTGCCCAAGACCATAATGCAGCTGATGAGCGTCGACGGCCTCACGCGCGAGAACGTCGCCTCCCACCTCCAGAAGTACCGCCTCTACCTCAAGCGCATGCAGGGCCTCGGCAACGGCGGCGGCGGAGGCGGCGGGGGCAGCCACTCCTCCGGCTCCGCGACGGACGCCGCCACCGAGCACCTCTTCGCCACCGGGCCCTCACCCTTCCTCCCGCCCGGCCGCGGCCCGGCCGTCGCTGACCCGTACAACAACCCCTACGCCGCCATGCCGGCCCACCCCGCGGCGCACCACCCTCACCACCACGCCCCGCAGATCGGTCACTTCCACCACCCCGCCGCGCGCCCGCTCGGCCACCACTACGGCGCCGGGCCCGGCGGCGGATTCGACCACGGCTTCCTCAGCCGCGCCGTCGCCAGCGGCGCGCCCGTCGGCCCGCCCGCGATGCACCACCGCATGGTCGGCGCCGGGGCCGCGATGGGGATGATGGCGCCCTCGTCCTTCGCCGACGAGCTGGAGCTCGGATCCCGCGGCGGCGGCGGCGGTGGAGGCCGCCGCGAGCTCACGCTGTTCCCGACTTCCGGGGACCACTGATGAGCCTCCGCATCGACGGTGACCGGCATCCGTCGGGTGGACGTCCTCCTCGTCCTCGGGTATATAAAATTCGTTTTCCCCTCTGCCGCCGCTGCTTCTTCCCACAGATCGGCATAGCAAGATTCACCGTATCATAGAGGCCAAGAAGAATTCTTTGGGAATTAGCGCTCCACCTTCAAACCCATCCATATTTTCTTCCATCCATCTCTCTTCGCCCCGGCCGTTGCTTCTGTTCTTGTGTTCTGCTATTTGTCATTGTTCTTACTGTTGATGACATAAACCTAGCCTTAGAGACGATTATTTTAGAATGCAAAAAAAGTTGTGAAAAATTGCTGCTACTCAATTCCATGTTCATTCTCCAAGAAAAAAAGCTCAATCCATGCAAATGAATTGAGCCCAGAATCCAGGGGTCAGTTTGCTCTGCTCATTTTGGTGACTGTCACTTGTGTCCTTGGGTGATGCAACCATTTGCATGTGAGCTGTGTGACCACTACAAAGAGGTGATGCAATGCCGTTGCAGATTGCATAGGTGATACATAGGCAGGGTTGAATAATGTATGGACCCACCCTGGAGATGAATAAGTTTGAGAATTTAGTTTGTACCGGCATGATGACAATTCGGCTATCCTGCCGAACTCAGATCATCGGAGATTCCAACCTATCTCCTTCCTCATTCCTGCTTTCAGCTTCTTCTACTGCTAAGAACATGACGATCAGCGCAACTCAAGTTGGAGTTTCTTGTAGTAACCATTTGTAAAGCTGTCTGCTTCATTTAAAAAGCTTCTTTCTTTCTTGTAGCCCTGAGAGAAAAAGGAAATCTTTCTTGAATTGTGCTTACATATGTTCTTTGTACGTACATAAAGTATGTTCAGGTCAATATTTTCATGCTCTGCCCGGCCGCAAGAAGCATGATTGTGTCACTCTTCACTACAACTGTAGTAATGGAGTGCACGCAATGCAAATTCAGAACTACTGTAGCACTACTTGAAGCCATTGTCAGGAGCAACTGAAACTATGTTCAGTCGACCATTGTTCTCTGATCAAGAGAGCCATGTGAGTGAGATACAGCATGTTTGTTCTTCATTCCCCATAGCCATCTACTAGGAGCTATCTCGAATTCTCAATTGGCTTTGACGAGTCCAAGGAGATACTAATATCTCGACGGATAATATCATGGAGATGCTGCCGCGCCGCATTGATTTGCCGAGGACGGGCTGGGTGGTGGTGATGTCGCTGTTGGGCGTGTGACCTGGCGTTAAGTGATGTGACCACGAGAGCGACCAAGGCGTTAATGAGAAAAATCTAATCGGCCCATCATCTCATCCTCCCCTGCAGGAGAGAAAGCGAGGTGTGTGGATTTTGTTCAGGTGAGCGAGGACGATGAGTGGTCTTGTCCCCTCTGCCCGTTCCAGCCTTGGGACATGGAGCAAGCACTGGCACTGCATTTCTTGCGTGGTTTTCACATCTCTCTGACTGACTGCTCCCCCCTTTACTCCCACTGTGATCATGCACGAGTCGTCGTTGGATCGGGAGTCCATGGCTCGTGTCAATTTAGCACCGCTGGAATGTGTCGGAAACGAGAGATGGCGCGGCTGGAAGTAGGGACCTGTTGGCATAAACCCTGCACATTCAGGTTTAGGTGTTCTGTTTTCTTCAGTTTCGACGGTGTTAGCTGTTGTCAAGTAGTTTCAGTGTTTTCGGTTAGACTTACTAGTTTTTAGTCGTCGATTTTGTAGAAACCTAGACCTAGTCTGCTGGCTACACGATCTGCTCGTGGGATGGCGGGAGAACCACGGATCGTGGAGATCAACCACGTTCTTTGTAAAAAAATGAAAGGAGAGAAAGAAATCGAAAAGGTATGACAATTTGCGCAGCGCAAAACCCTCTATCGCTTCTCAATCGTCTCCTACCTCGAGAGAGGGATCACACTCAAACATTTGGTATCAGAGCCAATGATGTCCAAGTCTATGATGAAGACTCGCGCGAAGGGAGAAGGCAGTGGGTAAACGACGCTGCCACCTGCCGCAAGGCGGCACCCTTCCCCATCCCATGTTCCATGGCGTGGTCCTTCGATGCGGCACGGCGGCGGTGAGGTGGTCATGCGTGAGAACACTAGCTCCACCCAGGATCCCACCCTGACGTGGTCGAACTATGCGGAGTGGGTGATGGTGATGCGAGTCTAGCTGCGGGCTCAACGCCTATGGGACAACATCGAGTTCGACATCGAAGACGAGCACGACAACCGTGTGGCGCTGGTCACGCTTCTCTGGGCCTCTTTGCCAGAGTTGAACACTGGCAACCACGGCCAAGGCACAAACATGATGTTGCAAATTCGAGGACCTTTGTTTCCACTCCGGTGAATATGTTGAGGATCTTTTTATTCGTCTCATAGATATCGTGAACGACCATGAGCTCATCGAGGACCATATCAACAAGTACAAGGGTGTACTCAAAATCCTACACGTGGTACTATGCAGGTACAATCTGATGTTCATGGCCATCGAGCAAGTCGTCAATCTCTTGCAATTGATGATCGAGGAATTGTGTGGTCGCCTCCTGAAGCAGAGGAAGGCTACAATCATGAAGATGCCTCCGACAATGTCAACAAGTTCTCCTCCCCAAAGGAGGAGTGGGAGGCTCGGAGCAAAAAGGCCCGTGGAGGTGGCGACACCCCGTGTGGGAGTGGTGGCAAAAAAACGACAAGCGCGTGCCCAAATCTGACAAGGGCAGCGACAAACAAATGGCGGCCGTGGTATCGATGAGGTCGATCATCACCGTTGGAGATAAATCGGTAAGAAAGGGCACTAGGCTCGTGATTGTCGTGAGAAGAAACATGACGAGGAGGCCCACCACACATAGGCCGACGCCGTGGGCCACAAGGATGACGTGCTACTACTCATGGCGCGTGTGTGACGAGGGAACGCCAAAACAGGTAGGACAAAGGAAGCAAGTCGTTGTCCATCACCAGGGTGGCCCAAGCCAAGCGCCACCTCACAGGACTCGTTGACTCGAGCCCAAGACTACGTGAAGGCCCAGTTGATCTGTTCAAGACCTTCATGGAGAGCAAGCTAAGGATCAACGGTGGTAGTCGACTAGGGTTTATGATGAATCTTACCGACAATGTAAAACCCTAGTTCAAGTTGCCTATATAAAGCTTGACCTAGGTAGCATAGGGAAGACTCTCCATTCATCCCCCCTCCATAGACCCTGTAGATCCATCTACATTTTCTACGACATCGGCAACCCTAACACATATTGACATCAATACAATCAAACAGGAAGTAGGTCTTTACCTCCATCATGAGGGGCCGGATCTGGGTACATCATGTCGTGTACCAATCTAGTCCAGGTGCTGCAATGTTGTCATCGCCAATACCTTAGGTAAGCTACCCATGTAGCATCTGTCTTGACAAAACCACGACAGTTGGCTCCCACCATGGGGCATGAGACGACGTATGGAGTCATGTTCCTGGTGAGAAACCTCCCACCAATCTACGAGAATGCCTCGTTCATGATCAAAAGCTATGGCATGATTATTAAGTCGCACGTCCGTCCATGCACTTCCGGCTCGTGACACCACTACAGCAACCTTGATGTCTAGCGTCTGTGTCGGTTTCACGGGCTCCATCGATAACTCCTCACCATGTGGGGCTTCCCTCTACATTGACAACGAGAATGTTGATGCGATTTGATCCAGTCCGTGTCTGATGACGATTTCAGCGACTCCGAGTCAATACACCTGTGTTGGATTTCGAATATGATGGCGACTCGGGGGAATCCAGATCCACAAAAGCCCTGGAGAATGCTACCGTCATTATGACAAGTTCCAGTGATGACGAGGTAGAAGCACTCAACCCACTCGTGGTCCCAATCATGCCGCGGAACACGGAGACGATCCGCAATGCACTTATCGTGGAGCACAAACGCCAGCTTCGCTCCCGACTCCTTCTTCAGATTGAAGCACAACAACAGCAAGCTTTGGATGATTACCACTCCTGGCATGCTTTTGTTAACAACACTCTAAACCATGCACCTAGAGTTTATGTCAAGGAAGATTATGACGAACTACTCCTATTTATACGACCCCCGTGGAGAAACGACTACCTTCGAGGGTATTGATATCTCGCCAAATTCGGTCTCCATCATTAGCCATGGAGTCACCCTTGTCTACAAATCCCTAGAGCCGCAGGTCAATAGCAAAAGTGCCCACGGGAAATCGTACGTACCCGCGACTCCTCTCTGGGACCCCAGGCGAGTCCCGACAATAGGACAACCGGGCAGACTTGTCCTCCACCAGCGCCAAGACAGCCTGAGGTGCCAAGTCACCTTCAGGAGATTGATCCCGAAGCAGGAGGATTCATCACACCAGTTGCGCATCGACTCCTAGGGGTAGAACTGGTTGTACCGCCGATCGTACCCATGCCAGACTTCAGCAAGGTCACTCTCATTGAAGAACCTACACCGACGGTGGGAACTTTCACCTATCTAGCCCCGAAATGCTTCGGGCCAGCAATAATTGCCGAGCCTTATCCCAAGTCATTCAAGGGGCCATGGGGCATCCAGAAGTACGACCCGTGAAGGGACCCGACTGCCTAGATTGGTAATTACACACTCGCCATACAAGTGCAGAATGTCAATGAGTTGGTCGCTGCCCACTACTTCCCGTTGCTGCTGGAAGGGCCAGTTAGAACCTAGCTGGGCAACCTGCTGGCTGGCAGCATCAACTCGTGGGAAGAGCTAAGAAGTGAGTTCATCAAGAACTTCTCAGCCACCTTCAAGCGGCCCACAACTATTGAAGACCTATGCCACTACGCCCAGCAACTTGACAAGTCGGCTCACTACTAGCTCTCACGATGACAAAGTTATGGAAATCATCCAATGGCATCAACATCGACGCAATTGTGGTCGTCTTCAAGGATAACTACAAGTTCCAGTCGCTTGTGGAGAAGCTATCACAGCTCAAACAGCCAATCACCTCCATAAGCGAGTTGATGGATGTTGTGGGGCAATTTGCGGAGGTATACAAGGCAAATGGCAACCCCTCACATGTCCTGGTTGCCCACGGCAACAATAAAACAACTGGCGGGAACAACAACTATCCAAGAAGCAATCCCTCCGCTCCGCAAATCCTAGACGGACCGTCCATCTTTCATATCAAAGGGCGAAAGCCAGCTCATCCCACAGGAGAATGTTGTAAGTTCCCACTGCATCCCTCGACCCACGGGACGAGCGGCAACAACTCCCATGATGCCTTCCATACCTTCGTGGGAGTCTCTAGAAGAAGGGAGTGTAAAGTCCTCATTCACGCAGTGAACGTCACTCAGTCCGACTTCCTCCAATGGCTGAACTGGTCCGAAAGAGGATCATCCACCTAGAGTGGAGTTCCCAAGCAAAATTGCCATTGTAGTGAAACTAAAGGTGCATGGTTTTTGGCTCAAAAAGACATTGATGGACGGTGGCAGCACCAGCATCAACATTTTATATGATAAGACTTTACGACGTATGAAGCTATCGGCCTCCATGATCCGGCCAACCATCACCATTTTATATGACATCTTCCCAAGGAGAAAAGCATCACCCATTGGAAGGGTCTACCTCTAATTGGCCTTTGGCACAGAAATGAACTACTGGAAGCAAATGGGGTGTTTCGAGGTCATCAACTTCAAGAGCCCATATCACTGCATTCTTGGGCGACCTGCTTTCACCAGGTTCACGGCATGACCAAGCTATACCTACAACAAAATGAAGATTCCAGGGCCCAAAGGCCCGATTATTGCTAGTGCCAAGTTGACGTGGGAGCAGACAGTCCTTGTGCGTGGTGATGACCAGCCCGTTGGGAACCCCAAGAGGAAGGTATGATGAGTATAGCAGCGAGTTTTCCCTCAGTTAAGAAACCAAGGTTTAATGTCGGTCAGGAGAGGAGAGACAATGACGACTGAAGGTGATGCGGACTGGCTTAGTAACACTCCAACAAGGGCGTCGTTTAACGATACTTGTTGACTCGTCTTCGGCCAGTGGCAACGCGGAACCTGCACACAACACAACCAAGTACTTTGTTCCCAACTTGCGATGAGGTTGTCAATCTCACCGGTTTGCTTGAAACAAAGGTTATGAGCGTATCGAGTGGAAAACAATATAGTATGCGAGTAAAGTAAACAGTGCGAGTAAAGTAAACAGGTGATAGCAATATGATGTAAATAGGACCAGGGTCCATAGTTCACTAGTGGTGTCTCTCCATAGATAAAATAGCACATGCTGGGTAAACAAATTACAGTTGGGCAATTGATAGAATAAAGATAACGTGATATGTCAAGAAGATCACTATGAGATTTACTCTGGGCATTACAACAAAATACATAGACCGCCATCCAACTGCATCTATGACTAATAATCCACTCCCGGGGATATCAATCCGAACACCCTAGAAGTATTAAGTTGCGAACAACAGATAATTGCATTAAGCAAAGTGTGTAATGTAAACAAAGCATATGCCCTTGAGCATATGAATGTTGTTTTCTCCCTAGTAGCAACAGCACATCTACCACCTTAGAGGTTTCTGTCACTCCCCCAGGTGAAATAGAGGCATGAACCCACTATCGAGCATAAATACCCCCTCTTGGAGTCACTAGCAACTACTCGGCCAAGATAGCTACTAACAACGGAGAGCATGCAAGATCATAAACAACATAGAGATAACACAAGATAATATTCAGTATAGCAACTTAATCATAAACACCAATATTCATCGGATCCCAACAAACCAAACATGTAGAATTACATAACAGTGATCTCAATCATGTAGGGCAGCTCATGAGATCTAAACATGAAGCACATGGTGGAGAAGACAACCATCTAGCTACTGCTATGGACCCATAGTCCAAGGTAGACTACTCACTCATCGCTCTGGAGGCAAGCATGGCGATGAAGAAGACCTCCGGTGGCGATTCCCCTCTTCGGCAGGGTGCCGGGAAGAGCTTCTGGACCCTCCCGATCTTTGGGTCGACGGTGGCGGCGGATCGCGATGTGTTCTGGAAATCTGATCGGGTACTTAGGTTTTTTCCGTCGGGGGGTCTTTATAGGCGAAGGGTCGATGTCAGAGGAGGGGCTAGGCGGCCACACACGGGGGTGGCGCGGGCCAGGGGCTGGCCGCGCAACCTGTGCGTGTGGGCCCCTGGTCCCTCACCTCCTACTCTCCTTCGGATCTCTGGAAGCTTCCGGGTAAAATAAGACTTCGGGAACTTGTTTCGTCCAATTCCGAGAATATTTCCTGTGTATCACTTCTGAAACACAAAAACAGCAGAAAACAAGAAACTGGCACTGTGGCACTTCGTTAATAGGTTAGTTCCGGAAAATGCATAAAAGTGCCACTAAGTGTAACGAAACATTAGGCAAATGGTGTAAAAACAAGCATGGAGCATCAAAAATTATAGATACGTTTGAGACGAATCAAGCATCCCCAAGCTTAACTCCTGCTCGTCCTCGAGTAGGTAAGTGATAACAAAGAAATAATTTTTGAGGTGACATGCACCTACACAATCTTGATCATATATGTAAGCATTTGTGAGCTGGGATCATAAGAACTTAAAACATGGGCATGAAGATATAATCATGACAATAAGAACTTAGGAACCATGTTGTAAACATGCAAATGAACACAAACAAAAGATTATGAAAATGAAACAATGAAAGTCAAACGTGTGTTCAAATCATAAGAAAAAACATACAAATGGTTTTCAGCTTGTCCTTCAAAGAGAGCAAAACATAAATGCATAGGACACCTTCAAGTTTAAGAGGGCGACTAGATACAAATAATTTAAGAACAAGTGAAACCAACAATATGAGTCAATCAATGAACTTTGGGACAATGCATATCACACTAAGAATGACAACTATGCTCTCTTAATGGTGCATAAAGAAAGAAGGTGGTGACTCAACATAAAAGTAAAAGAAAGGCCCTTCGCAGAGGGAAGCAGTGATTGCAAGTTTTATAACCTTCAAAAATTATGGTACTTACCGGCTTTGAGCTCTCATTGCCCCCATCATAAGCATCTTGAATGGTTAAAGTTAATGCGAGAACAATTATGATGCATATGCTTGACAAATCATAAGTTGAAAACCTCGTGCCCCGTGAATACGAGTACCCAAACCTCATGCTACTTTACTTAGAGTCCCAAGCAAGGCTCTTGTCATTGTAAGTATATGCATATCATTGAGAACCGCCAATGGGGTACCTCCGTGCCCGATGACATGGAACAAGCCCACACCAAAATGACAGGACAAGCAGACAATGAACACCTCGACATCTCTTTTATTTGCCTTTTGTTTAGCTTTTTATTGTGAGATGCGTCGTCGTATGTTCACCATGGGTATGCTGCATATTTCCACCATGAATTATGCATGGCTTAGATTGGCGGCCCGGCGTTTCCCTAACACATATACAAACTCCATGATCCCTACAAGATTCCCAATTCATTTCACACCGCGGGCATCCATAAACAAAAGATCACGATATCAACTCAAATAAGAAGTGCAATGTTGAAAGCTTGCCCATGACAGCATGGCTGGGCTAGAATCCAACTTACAACTTGCAAGCATAACAACTCAACATAAAAGACCACAATGTCAAAATTTTAAGAACATGAAAAAGTAAAGTGTGCCTTCCGGTTCGTGAGAGCTTTACTGACCGAATTTCGCATAACACTGGTAAGAGTTTAATTTGAAGAGAAAATAAAAGCAAGTCAAATTTACTTGGAATAGCAAATCGCTAGTAGGTATGTATGGTGGACACTTTGGAAAACTTTGGCTTTTAGGAGTTGGATGCACGAGTAGAGCTCATACTCAGTACAAGGCGAGGGCTAGCAAAAGACTGGGAGCGACAAACTAAGAGAGCAATAATGGCCATAATCATGCAAAGCAACATTAAAAGAAGCATAAGATGGCATCAAAAGTCAAAAACTAAATGATCATAGAGGCTATTGGCGACTTTGTAAGAGTCTAACATGTGTGAGCATGCGCCAAGTCAACCCAAATAAAGCATCAAGGAGAAAACCAAAATAATGCTTCCATACAATAAAAACAACGCATGATTTTTTCAAAGGCTCATTAAGCAATCTCAGTTATTTGAGACAAGTCATGCTACAGCAAAACCACTAATCATACTATCAAAAAGACATCAAGCATGACATGAAAAAGCCCAAGCCGCAGTCTACACAAGCTCCTTCTTGTACCACTATTTTGCACAAAGCTTTTTCTCTTTTCCAACACCATTTGAAATTTTTATAAACACCTCTTTTGATGAAAACCAATAAAGATCAAAGGAAAAAATACACCTTGATGAAAAGATATGACAAGATCTGAACGCAAATCAAGGCGAAAACGAAAACCAAAAGCAGTAGCAGAAAAAGTAGAACGCTCGATTTTTAATAAGAGTGAAAACTAGAGCGTTCTTTGCAAATGAAAACGAGTATATCTCCTCCAAAGGAAATTTGTTGGGGTCCAACCATTTATTGCAGCAAACAAACAAACTAAACCAACTAAGAAAACTAAAACAACTGACGATCCAAGAAAAACACATAGTGCATGAAGCAATAAAAATATAGTGTTTTGAAAGGTGACCTGATTTTTGCCGATGAAGAAGGGGTGCCTCGGGGGCATCCCCAAGCTTTGACGCTTGTACTTCTTGGATATTTCTTGGGGTGATTCATGGGCATCCCCAAGCTTGAGCTTTTGTCCATTCTTCAACTCATCTCATCATTCTCCAATCCCTGCACTTGAAAACTTCCTTCATACAAAACTAAACACAATTCTATTAGCAACATTAGTGCAAGCATAACATATAATCAACCCTCTATTTGCTTTAGGTTTCAACTCAAAACCACCACATATATAGCAAATACTACTGTAACAACCTCCCCAAAAGTTCCGTGATCAAAAGAACTCAAAAGAAAGCGATAAAGTGGCAAACACAAATATTGGCAGAAATCTGTCAAAACTGAACAGCTGACAAATGTCGAATTTTTGAGGGATTTTCTGTTGCTCAAATCAAAAAGTGTTCAACTAAGAAAAGTTTGGATATAACCTGGGGCATATGCACAAGAAATCGCAGGTTCAAAAGATAAACAGAGAATTTTCACGAATTTTTACGGTGCAGCACCGAAAATAGTTTCAGGACAGCAACATCCCCAAATCTTTACCTCACTCAAATTAGAGGCTTCTCTTGGGACAAAACGAAATAAACAAGATAAGGAGCGGTCATTACAGCAGTAATGACTTCCAAGACTCAAATAAAAAAAAGTACTGAAAAGAAAACATTGGGTTATCTCCCAAGAGTGCTTTTCTTTAACGCCTTTGAGCTAGGCGCAGAAAATTGCGAATCAAGTAATATCAAGTGATGAAGTGCTAGGATCAGCACGTGCCTTACGTCTTCCTTTCTTACCTTTGCTCTTGACTCTAGGAAAGACATGGTTATTGCAAGGTGGAGAGGTAAATGTTATATTGCCTTTTCCCACATCGATGACGGCGCCCAGGAGCTTCAGAATGGATCTTCCAAGTGTGATTTGTCCTTTTCCTACGCATTCAATAATAAGATAATCAGTAGATATCATTCTTCCTAGGACTTTTGTAAAGACTCCTTCAGCTATTTCAAGGGGAAATATAGTGGCATTGTTAGTAAGAGAAATTTCTTCTCCTCCCTCAGAAAGCTTCCAAAGGCTCAAAGATTCATAAACATCCTTTGGCATGAGACAAAATTCAGACATAATATCACAACGAGCATGAAAAGTTTCACCACTAATGGTGATTTTAATCGTAGGATACCAACTCGAAGGTTCAGTATTTGTTGGCACATAATCAAAATGCTGGCGCAAAGTATTGTAGCAAGAATTCAAACTAGCAGTCTGAGTCTCAAGAGTATTAAGTCTATTAAAAATGCACACAAGAGAGGAATCAAAATAGGTTGGCATGCTATAAATTGTAATCAACTTTTTAATAATATTGAAGGCTTGATCTCCATCACAATGAAGGAAATCTCCTTCTGCAGTAGCATCCAAAGCATATCTATAACGAAGAGAAAATCCAAAGTAAAAGCTACTAAGAATCAAACTCAAAGTCATTTTAGGTTCAGTTTTTCCATGCCAATCATAAATTCTAGACCAAGCTTCTTTAAAGCTTTCCTCATCTTTCTGCTTAAAAGTAAAAATCATGTCCTCGGGCGACATAGTAGTAGCAACTGAACTAGACATACTAAACTAAAAGTAAAGAAATAACAACTACCAAGGATTCTAATTTTTTTGGGTTTTTGATATAAAAACGATGCAGGTAAAATAAATAAAGTAAAGCAAAGCAATAACAAAGTAAAGGATGTGTGTGCGAAAAACTCCCCTCGCAGAAGTCTTCTCTTCCTCCCCGGCAACGGCACCAGAAAATTAGCTGCTAGTGCTAAGTTGACGTGGGAGCAGACAGTCCTTGTGCGTGGTGATGACCAGCCCGTTGGGAACCCCAAGAGGAAGGTATGATGAGTATAGCAGCGAGTTTTCCCTCAGTTAAGAAACCAAGGTTTAATGTCGGTCAGGAGAGGAGAGACAATGACGACTGAAGGTGATGCGGACTGGCTTAGTAACACTCCAACAAGGGCGCCGTTTAACGATACTTGTTGACTCGTCTTCGGCCAGTGGCAACGCGGAACCTGCACACAACACAACCAAGTACTTTGTTCCCAACTTGCGATGAGGTTGTCAATCTCACCGGTTTGCTTGAAACAAAGGTTATGAGCGTATCGAGTGGAAAACAATATAGTATGCGAGTAAAGTAAACAGTGCGAGTAATGTAAACAGGTGATAGCAATATGATGTAAATAGGACCGGGGTCCACAGTTCACTAGTGGTGTCTCTCCATAGATAAAATAGCACATGTTGGGTAAACAAATTACAGTTGGGCAATTGATAGAATAAAGATAACGTGGTATGTCAAGAAGATCACTATGAGATTTACTCTGGGCATTACAACAAAATACATAGACCGCCATCCAACTGCATCTATGACTAATAATCCACTCCCGGGGATATCAATCCGAACACCCTAGAAGTATTAAGTTGCGAACAACAGATAATTGCATTAAGCAAAGTGTGTAATGTAAACAAAGCATATGCCCTTGAGCATATGAATGTTGTTTTCTCCCTAGTAGCAACAACACATCTACCACCTTAGAGGTTTCTGTCACTCCCCCAGGTGAAATAGAGGCATGAACCCACTATCGAGCATAAATACCCCCTCTTGGAGTCACTAGCAACTACTCGGCCAAGATAGCTACTAACAACGGAGAGCATGCAAGATCATAAACAACATAGAGATAACAAAAGATAATATTCAGTACAGCAACTTAATCATAAACACCAATATTCATCGGATCCCAACAAATCAAACATGTAGAATTACATAACAGTGATCTCAATCATGTAGGGCAGCTCATGAGATCTAAACATGAAGCACATGGTGGAGAAGACAACCATCTAGCTACTGCTATGGACCCATAGTCCACGGTAGACTACTCACTCATCGCTCCGGAGGTAAGCATGGCGATGAAGAAGACCTCCGGTGGCGATTCCCCTCTCCGGCAGGGTGCCGGGAAGAGCTTCTGGACCCTCCCGATCTTCGGGTCGACGGTGGCGGCGGATCGCGATGTGTTCTGGAAATCTGATCGGGTACTTAGGTTTTTTCCGTCGGGGGGTCTTTATAGGCAAAGGGTCGATGTCAGAGGAGGGGCCAGGCGGTCACACACGGGGGTGGCGCGGGCCAGGGGCTGGCCGCGCCACCTGTGCGTGTGGGCCCCTGGTCCCTCACCTCCTACTCTCCTTCGGATCTCTGGAAGCTTCCGGGTAAAATAAGACTTCAGGAACTTGTTTCGTCCAATTCCGAGAATATTTCCTGTGTATCACTTCTGAAACACAAAAACAGCAGAAAACATGAAACTGGCACTGTGGCACTTCGTTAATAGGTTAGTTCCGGAAAATGCATAAAAGTGCCACTAAGTGTAACGAAACATTAGGCAAATGGTGTAAAAACAAGCATGGAGCATCAAAAATTATAGATACGTTTGAGACGTATCAATTATCGTCATGGGAGATAACGACAAGGCTATCGAGTGCAAGAATGGCTGCGCAGAGGAGGCTGATGTTGTTATCGCCGCAGAAGCATTGGAGAATCTGTCATTAAAGTGATGTAAATTTAGTTAGTTTTAGCTTAGACAGACAAATATATATCAATGCAAATGGTGGAAAACCAAATAACTGTAACTGATGTACAAGATCTTATGGAAATAGATATACATAAAGGATCGTTGCCGATAAATCCCTTTATCTGGTGTTTTTAACTGTTGCCATAGAGTCCTTCATGTCAGTGAGTAGTCTCGGGACACGTAGCTGTTTTTGTTGCCGATGGGGGTTTCGACCCATGTCCATAGGGTCGCTCTGTACTGGTGAAGATTGGATCTAGATAAACTCACCAAGCTAATATAGAAGACACTTGGTAAAGATTCTGAACCCAGCGAGTGCCGCAGCTATGCGTATGCCTCCCAGTCGTGACGACTTATCTCATGATCCCTCCAATCCGGGTATCAAACGGATGATCTCTTTGCGGTATCCATGCATACGGTTAATACAATTTATCTACATTGTTATTTTAACAATGCCTATGATCAGGAAAATATGATCGTCAAACAACACATGAGATGGAATGTTTAGAGGTAGTTAATATGTTGGGGAATAATGATATTAATCGGTCAGTCTACACGACATTGATAGAAGAGATTAAAAACTTGTTGGAGAATCATCAGACTTGTATTGCTCATATCATGATATGCCAGAATTAATAGTAGTCACTTCATGATAGAACTGATGTTGAGAGCTCATATGATAACATGGTTCGCCTCGAGAGGGTTTAACGAATAATGGGAGTACCCATGGGAACAATGGGATATAAATCGAAGGTATAAGCTAGGTTAGTTATTGCAGATGGGGGTATAGCATCAATCTGATTACTACATATGTTTTCGTAGTTAGGGCTATTGTTTCAATCTATTATGTGCTACATATCATGTTTTGATAGTTCGGCTTTGTTAACTAGTTCACTGTTAGCATAGATCTGTTAGATTAACTTGTGTTGTAGAACTTCAAGGGTTAATCTGTTAATTTCATGCATGTTGTATGATTATATTATGTAATGGATACAGAAGGCTGTTGTATGATTCTGTTATGTGAATGTTCTGTTTGATTACAACAATCTAGTGCAAGTGATTAACTTCGTCATGGGGTATACTGTAGGAGTCATTTTCGGTTACACTGAATAAAATCCTCTTTCCTCAAAGCAAGAGGGGTCAGATGAACCATCACTGGTCACATGACCTCTTTATGAAGCTTTTGGGAGAGGTTTTTTCTAATATTCATGACTTGGGATAATTTTTATGATCATGTCAAATTATATTTATGCAATATATTATTTTATGTGGTCATATTCTCATTAGTGAGTTTTTTGTAGAGCCCGCTATGTGCCAGAATGGTTTTACTATGTGTAGCTCATTTAGTGGCAACCCAAAAGAACGAGGCAACCTAAGACAAGTCGAGGGTATGGCCATATGCTCTGTCTTCGGGAATTTCTTATCCATTGCTCTCTTTAAGCTGCCTTAGACAAGTTAAAAGTTCAGGAGTTCGAGAACACTGTCCAAGAGTTGGTCTCATTTTTTATCGATATATATAGACATTTTTTGCTTGAGCTCACATTTTAAGATACATGAAACATAATCATTCTTGTATATCATGAATTGTCTCATATCGATGGTGTGCTTGTTATAATTAAGTTCTTGTGGTCTCCTTGTGCTTGTCACATCTGTATATTAAAGTGATATGAATTTAGTTAGTGCTAGCTTAGACAGACAAATACATATCAATGCAAACAATTAAAAACCAAATAATCAAAACTGACGTACAAGAGCTTATGGAAACGTATATACATAAAGGATCGTTGTAGATAAATCCCTTTATCTGTGGCAGTGTTTGTAACCGTTGCCATAGATACCTTCATATCAGTGATTAGAGCATCTCCAGCCGTTTGTCCGGCGAGGCCCCCGGCACCCTGTTTTTTCATCTGGACGGTGAAAATCGGTCTAGTCGCGCCCCCGGTTCCTCGATTTTGCCTGGATTTAGGCCTTCATCCATCCGGCGAGCCCAGGCCATCCCCGGCCTCCCGGGGCGCGTTCGGGGACTCCGGACGAAAGAAATGCGCGCGAAACGGCAAAGAAACTTCCCGCGCGTCGTGTGGCCCCGACTTGTCGGCAAGAGAGATCGGTCGTCGTCCTCATCATCTCGTCTTCCGTGCATCGTCGTCTTCCGCGCGCATCGTCTTCCGCGCGCTGTAAAAGCTGCCGCCGATGGACGTCCAGCCACGCGGCGATGCGAGTTAATGCGCGGCCGCCAATATATCGCGGCCTACCGCGCATCTGGCCGGCCACATTCATCCACTTCTCCCCAAATCCACTGTCCACCTCCCCCACCTCTTCCAGGCGAGCAATGGCGAACAATGGCTCCGATGAGGGGGCGCGCACCGCGTTGCCGCCGCGTCATCGCAAGCCGAGGAAGGACGCCGCTGCCAGGGCCGCGTCTGACCTCGCCGAGGCGGAGGCCGCGTGCGCCGAGGAGGCGGCGATGATAGAGGCCATCGCCCGGTCTCTCCGCGATGTCGTCCCCGCCGAGAATGCCATGCCGCTCGACGCGGCGCTCGAATGGTCCAGGCGGGACTAGGAGCGGGAGGAGGCGGAGCAGCAGCGGCGGCTGCTGGACCTGGCGGCCGCACAGCGTCGCGCCGCCGCCGTCGCCGCGCAACCTAGCCGCGGCGCGCCGGTCGTCAAGCTGGAGGAGTCCAGCGACGACGACCTCTACCGGCCTACGCCGCCACGTTTCAGCGACGCTGGGCAGGGGTCGAGCCGCCAGGCGCCGCCACCGCAGGACGGCGGCGACTCCGCTAGGCATGTAGATCACCGTGTTTTTAGTTAGTCTATCGGCCGAATTCAAATATATTACGAATTCAAATATATTACGAATTCGGCCTATATATGTAAAATTTCGCCCTATATATATAAATATCTCTATATTTCGCCGAACTATGAACGTTTTTCGTATTATTGAGTTTGAATTCAAATATTCCCCTGGGCTCGCCGCTGGAAACATGGGCCTCCCCAGACCGAAATTTACATCCATCCAGCGCTAAATAGCGCCAGATTTCAGTCTGGGGGCCTCAAACGGCTAGAGATGCTCTTAGTCCCGGGACATGTAATTGTTTTCTATTGACGATGGAGGTTTCAACTCGTGTCCATAGGGTCACTTTGTACTAGTGAAGATTGGATCTCTCCCGATAGTCACTTCATGCTTGAACTAATGCTCATACGACAACATGGTTTGCATCGAGAGGGTTTAACGAATACTTTAAAATTTGTCCAGATACATTCATATTACCGACATGGTCTACGAAACGGAGAAAGTATATGTTAGAGAGAATGTAATTCTTTATGATGTTGAGTAATACAAGTTTCATTCGCAAAAAAGAGGTTGGATGTCATGTATAAGCTTCCCCAAAATAAATGAATTCATTACCCCATTTCTACCGTCCGAAAGGCCTCTATACGAGAATATTCCTAAAGGATCCCAATCATACAAAATTTGTTTATTTAAAAAAAAAATACCAATTTTTTTAAATGGAGGCAAAAGATTTGACTTAATCTACTCCCTCCGATCCGAAATAAGTGTCAGCAATTTTGTACTAGCTTAGTACAAAGTTTGTACTAAGTCCCCGACAGTTATTTCCGATCGGAGGGAGTATTAAAGGAGAAGAGAATCGCCCAGTTAATTAACGAAATACCGGGCAAAAACCATTACAACAAAATCACAAGAGAACAATACCTAAAAACTGCAACCTCCAAACCAACAAAACACTCTCAACCTACAACCGCAAATTCACAACACCTGGAGCACCACGATGCAAGAAGATCCACATAACAGAGAACCTAAAGAGGGCTCATCACTAAAGCAGCTGCCGAAGATTTCTTTGCAACGCCTTTCTTCCTTCTTCTGCCCAAGATGGATACCTTTATGAGAAACTTCTCCACCATCCTGATCATGTCCTCTGAAGCCTTCCCCGCCAAGACGCAAGCAATTTCTTCGCCATATCCAGGGCTAGTCACCTCTAAACTAGCAAGCAAGCCACAAATCTCTTTACCAAAAAGAGCCTCACAGCTATGCGCCAACACTTCTCCACTGACCTCAGAGGCGGGCTTTTGCAGTGGCAAGGCCGCCGATGCCACCGCCAATGTCTCAAATGAGCCAAGATCCAATGGAAAAGCTCCACAGAAAACTCCTCACACAACTCGTGAAGCTCTGGTGTGATCTTCAGCACCAGAGCCAAGATCCCATCCATGCCCTCGCTCTCAGAGGCAGACAACTCGACAGGCTGCCGAGATAGGCAAGAACTACCACGAGGAGAGATACAACCATAAAGATGGTCTTCCTCAACCACATAAGATTTCTGCTCAATGGAGTCATGCAGAAACAAGGCATGCACGGGGGTGAGCCCCAGGCCACTAGAAGTGCATGCTTCTGTCGGCTCCAAAGAATCACCAATGCGTGCCAATAGCAACTTGAGTGTTGCCACCTCCTCACGAAGGGGGCGACACACCTCCTCGACGCGGACGTCAACCAGCTGAAGGAGCTCCATGCGCATCACGGCAACCTGAGACTGAAGGAGAGAGTCCAAACTGGCGTTGCCACTCAACTCCTCGCCACACCTTGGAGAGGGTCTTGGCGACACCACTGCATGCAACGATGAGTGGCACACAACCTTTGCCCAACTATGAGACAACAGGGGACGACTAGGCTGAGCCGAAGGAATGGGTAAGGGAAAAAGAGCTCTCACGACTGCGCTCGTCCCCGCATGAGCGGGCGGCAGCCGCTGGCTTGATCTACTAGCTCCGGCCACCTCCACCTCCAACTCCGGCTCGAGCAGATTTTGGCTCTACTCCGCGCAATCTCTCTGTTGCTCCTGCAGTCTGCCGCCTTCACCGACCGTGTCGGGCTGCCAAGCTCCATCTTCCCGCCCCAACTTGCAGGTGATGTGCCGAGGTGACCTCGCGCCGGTGGCGTCCAAGCCGGCCAAGCTGCAGCCCCTGGCGTAAAGGTTTCAGAAGAAGATTGGGGGTGAAGATTTGGGGGGAGGGGGTGGAGATGGCCTCATGCTCGCCTCTCCCCAAGCCTGCCATGGAGGATGGTCCGAGTCCGACGCCCTTGCTTCTCCCCAAGGCCGCGATGACGCCAGCTCCGGCCCCACCGCCCATCGCCTCAGTTCTCATCAACGGCTTCTCCTCTGATCAGCGGACAACTCCCCTGGAGCCGCTCCCTGCAAGCTTGAGCTCCCAGCTCTAACCCGCAGCGTTGGCCACCCCGCCTATAGAAGATTTGCCGCTGCCTCCTTGCTTTGTCGACGAAGAGGAGTTGTCACCAAAAATGTTGTCGGCTGTTCCGTCTCCACCTGCCCCCTCTGCCACGCCGCCTATTTCTTGGGTCTACGCTGCTGATGCGGCTGATGACGATGAAGATGGTGAAGAAGTATTGGCCCCCCAGACGCCCGTTGCCACCAAGACCACTGCAGAAGATGCCCCACGGATGCTCTTAGCTGATCACGACACGGATGATGTGCGCCATGTTGAGAAGGGGCCAGCAGAGCCCTACGACGGCCTCTTGACTACAATTGTTACTCTTGGAGATGAAGAGGAATGAGTGCAGGTGGGTCGGGGCGGCCGCCCCACCCGCAAGCCATCGTCTTTGCTTCAGAACGAAGGTCTCGAACGTAGTATCGCCTTCAAGCGTTCGGTTTGGGGGAGATGCTTTCGGTGCCTCGAGCGTGATCATTAGGTCAACACATGCCGTGAGCCCATGCATCCGTTGTCATCGTCCTGGTCATCGGGAGCATTTCTATCGACCGCACTTTCCTGTCGTCTCTCTCTCTCTCTCTCTCTCTCTCTCTCTCTCTCTACTCTTGTGCTTATTCTCCAGACGATCGTGCTCCTCTCCAGACGATCGTGCTCCTTGCCAGCGGAATACCAAATATAGAACACTAGCAAAATCAAAATGATAAACACAAAGCATATCAGATGATTTCCCCATCTCATGTGCACGGCTGAACATGGCAGCCAAGACGAGAGAACAGTGATTGCATTATTGGTTCTTCCGTGGCAGCTGGGGTTAGCAAAGGCCAGTCGGTACTTTGCTTATTTTTTAACCACCCAATCTACTTTTTGCTCCTTTTCTTGCAAGCCTTGCCTCATGTGCTCTGCAGAAAACCCAGTTTGCTAGTTCTGGAGCCAAAAGGACCAGGCGCAGCAGCAAGGACAAAAGCTAGGATCTAATGCGCGGGGCAGCTGCAGATTGCAACTATTGCGCTGCTGCGCAGGTGCGCGTATCCCAACTCCCTCCTCTGCCCATCTCTCACGCCACTCCGCTGATCCGTTGCAGGGGAATGTGCTGCCAAAAGCTAGAGATCCCACGCCTTTTCTTTTATCGGCCCACGAGGTGGCAGAGAATTTTCCTATCCAACGGCCGACGACGAAAGCTACCAGCGGCATCATTCCTGGCGATAGATGGAGACGGACTCGCCTCGCATCTGATGCTTTCGATGTGGATCGTCTTTCTATTTTTCCCCTTCTAGATCTGGTTGGTTTTGTTCATGCGAGAAAGAATATCACCATCTTTATTTATCATATAAGCAGAGATGTACAATCAAGATGCAGTGCTTGGAAGAAGCTAAGCTACTTTTTGAACCATACTAGAGAAATTGCCAAGAGTGTCGGTTGCTGAATCGAGACCTGGCCTGACCTGTCGCGATTGAAGGCAGTGAGAGGCTGTGACTCATGGTGATCTTTATTTGTAGAGCTCCATGTGCGGCCAAAAGGGGCAAAAACCTCCAAGAAAGCATGGGTTCACTAAAATTATGTTAGAGGGCCTAGCAAGCTATATTAGCATAACCACTGTTGCGTTTGCTGCATCCAAATATGGTAGTGTCACAATTCAGGTATCACAGAGATCTATGAATAGTGCATATTCCCAGAATCGCCAGGTTTTGCTGCTACAACATACATATTTGGAAATGGAAAGTAGAAATGCTTTTTCGCTGTTTAGGATTTCGAAATGTTGAAAGCCATGTTGCCAAATTATGTCACTAGGAAACTCCCTTATTTTCGGGACGGCTGAATATCATCTCTGGTTCTCCCAGTTCTTGTTCTCATACATGTCGTGATATATTTCTTTATGTTGACACATATAGATAGTTTTTGTTTGACAATCTACTATGCAGGATGTTGACAATGTTTGTTTTCATGTACTTCTTTCGTTTTAAAATATATAAGATATTTTAGCCTTTTGGACACTATGTATCTAGATATTTTTTATTGTGTAGGTTACGAGCAAAATGAGTGAACCTACACACTAAAAAGCATCTAGATACATATATGTCAGAAAAAGGCTAAAACATCTTATATTTTGGAACTGTGGGAGTACTTTATTTTACAGTCTACGATGTAAGACCTTGACTATGTTTGTTCTATCATACATAACCTTTACAATAGTAGAAGGGGGAAATTCTTCAAGATAATATGTGCTCCTTCTCGAAAAAAGTAGAGGAGAGAGAGACATTGAGAACCAAGTTGCTTTTTTTTTCTTTTTTATTTGGCTATCCAAATATGAAATACAATGTTTCTAGGCTTGCATCATGGCATGCTTTGCTACAACATTTGGCTTTGGTCCAATTGACGCATGGACTTAATTATCATTTCGATGAAATCTACATATGAGTGGTAAATTCTCCGTATACTTTATGTATAAAGCACTAATCTAGCCAGGAGCACCAATTGATAATAACATAAAAATTTGAAAATGAATATCCCGCTAAAGATAAATTTCTTTTGTGTGGTATCTTTGTAGAGGACTAATCATCATCATCAAAGATAACCTTGTAAAACACAACTGGCACAGAGTACAAAGTGTATATTATGTCATCATGACGAGACTATATGAAACACTTATTCTTCCAGTGCAAAGTTGCTAGATCTAATAGGGAGTGATGTTTTGGCTCTTGGGTGCAAATGCTTCCTTTATTTTGAAATGCATCTTTGACACATTTTGAAATTTTACAAAGTTCCAAATGAAAAATTTGTGTGTGCATCTTCACATGTTACGTGCGCACAAAGTCCTTCCATGAAAATCGATTTGTCGTTTAGGCTGTGTAAAAATACAAAAAAATTGTGCTAAAATTAAGGCTTTTTTATGAGACATTTTTGTGTTTTTCACATCGACCACACAAAATATCATTTTTCCGTGAAACTATGCGAACCCACATAGATTGTTGAGATGTAAATGCAAAAAAAATTGTTGGTATTTGTTGACAATTAGAAATATATTTTTTGGGTGGAGGGAGCATATGCACTCGGGAGCCGAATTGAATTTCGTTAATATATTTGGCAACTGACTAAACAGTATAGATCATAGGTTTAAATTACTTATTAGGGTGAGAGAGCTAGCCGTTATTTAGTCAATTTGGCTATGTAGAAATGACATTGGTTTTAATGATAAAAATTCCGTTCTCATGGAGTTTATCTACAATGTATTGTTTTGATCCGTCCATTGATATCTCTTCAACGTGCTTGCGTGTGAATATGACCCACCAAAAGGGTCCACAATAACTGACACTAATCTAGTATGGAGTTCTCCGATTGTCTCCATTCAGGCAATCAAGCTTCTTGTTTATGCTAAACGTCGAACGTGTGCGGCATACATTATTGTTTCCCGAGAGATTTTCCTATCAGGGCAGGAAACTTCAACTCGAGAAATGATTGTTATAGACAGCAGACAGATCGCTTCTACTACTTGCGAGCCAAGCTAGTTAAGCCTGAATAAAGCTAGCCGAAACATGTTTGCTTTCTAGAAAAGGGGAAGAGCTCGAGTGAAGTTAGCCGATACATGATGAGAAACTCCCAAGAAATTGATGGGATTTTAGCGTATTGGATTAAGCTAACCTGCCAGGTCAAAAGATGAAGCGCAAGACTGGAGTCCTACTCCGGCTGCGATCCCGACCAGCTCGCCCATCTCCTACGATGAACACCAATCACGTGTCTCCGAGTAAAGTAGAAAGAACTACCATATTTGGAACCGATTTTATGGGTTAGTACCGATTTCGGTAATTTTTAAAAATCTACTATCTCTGTGGTGTGGTATTACAAATTGCACTTATACCCGTCTAAACACGTTTTAACAGCAGGTAAGGCCCATTTGTAAGGGCCAAATTGGCTGGACATGTGAAGAAGGAGCTGACATAGACGTGGAGCCAACTTGTCAGCCTATTAAAAAAATATTTTTTTAAAAAAAGCATGAAAGAGTGTGTCTCCGCGCTGCCCGCTCCCATTTAGCATACACATCTAATTTTTGTTTTCTATATCTCAAAATAACTTTTCATGTGAAACACATATAATTTATTTTATTTTCATGTGATATCTTTCCACCATGCTATGTATATAATTTTGTCCCATAGAGCATATACGAATAAGATATTTTTTTTATACCTAGTTTTTGCAGGATAAATTTAATTTCATGTGATATCTTTCCACCACACCATTTATATAATTTTATCCCATCTAGCATACGGTATAAGATATATACTCTGGACTAAGTTTTATCCAAATATATTTTCATGTGCCATAAATAAAAGAGATAAATCAAGACTGATTTTTTTTTCTTTTCAGGTACACAACTTTGTGTAGCCAAAAGTACAACACATTTTAGCGAAATTTTCTAGATACATTGACTATATTAGTATGTATCCATATGCAAAATAGAGATTTTATTAGAAATTTTAATGAGCATCTTTTACTTGCTAGGTGCTCAGTTCAAATCCAAGCAAATGCACTGAGTTTTTAAACTAAGTTTCTGACAAATAAAAATAGAAATAATATGGGTCCGCTAGACAGAGGTTATTTAAAAATGCTCTCTAAAAATATATACTTGTCATACATATGAAAGAAACATATCTCAATGTGAATGTGTCATGCAAAGGTTAAATGCATTAAGTTTAATGCCATACATGTTTATAAAGTGTAACCTTTTATAGTAAATAAAAAAGCATGAACAAAAATCATATATATCTGGTGATATATGTCGTAGTATTTAGCCAAAAGCAGTACAGATCGTGTACGCAATGGCTGCTTTCGCCTATGAAAAGCTTGGATCCCCTCAAATGCTCTATCTGTTGATTTTTTGGTACCGAATCACAGTTTGAACTTTGAATCAAGAAAAAGGTAATGCCTCACAATTCAAACTAGCATCGCAGGCAGCGATCTGGTACGGCTAAAAGGAGAGAATGAAATTCAGCAACTATCGCCGGTTACAAAGTAGGCAAGAATGAAATTCAGCAACTATCACCGGTTATAAACTAGGCACGGCCGCTCCTGAAAATGCCTTTTTTTTCTAAAAAAAAGTTATTTTTAATGGGATGACAAGTGGGCTCCACGTCTATGTCAGCTTCTCTTCCACGTGTGCAGCCAATTCAGCCCTTTCAAATGGGCACAATTGGCCAGCCGCTGTCAAAACGCATTTAGATGGGTATCAGTGCAATTTGTAACGCCGCGTCCCAGAACAGGTAGATTTTAATTTTTTTTTACCAAAACTGATACTCAATTGTGAAATCGGCGTCAAATGTCATAGTTCCTTGTAATTTACTCAGTGTCTCCTTAGCAAAATATAGTGCATATAAGTTTTTCATAAGACAAACATTGTAAAGTTTGACCAACTAGATAAGAACAAATATCAGTATCTAGAATTATAAATCAATACCATTAAATTCATCACGACGTATATTTTCATATGGTATACATTTTGTATTGTAGATCTAGGTAATTTTCTCTATAAATTTGGTCAAAGTTGATGATGTTTGATTTTTTAGAAATCTTATATGCACTATATTATCGTAAGGAGGGAATACTACATATTTTCATTTTCCATTCAAAGATGAAATTGAAATGGTTTCAAAACGAGTAGGGAGCAGTTGCTTGCGTATGAGTATGACCACAAGAGCCCAGAGGGTCCGCAAAGAGAGTGCTATTCTAGTATGCAGTTGTCCGATTGTCTCCATTCACGCAATCAAGCTTCTTGTTTATGCTAAACGTCGAACGTGTGCGGCATATATTAATGTTATCGAGAGATTTCCCTATCAGGGCAGGAAACTTCAACTCGAGAAATGATTGATATAGATAGATGGCTTCTACTACGTACTTGCGCGGCAAAGCTAGTTAAGCCTGAATAAAGCAAGCCGAAACATGATTTGCTTCCTCGAAAAGGGGAAGAGAGCACGAGTGAAGCTAGCCGAAACATGATGGGGAACTCCCAAGTGTATCCATAGGATGGAGCTGAACTGCCACGTAAAAAGATGAAGCGCAAGACTGTAGTCAAACTCCGTCGTGCTCGCTGGACGGCGATCCCGACCAGCTCGCCCATCTCCTACGCCGAACACCAATCACGTGTCCCATGGGATGCGCACGGACGCACAGTGGAGAGCTGTGCCGTCACGGCAACGCCCAGGATCGATCAGCAGCGTACGGTACGGCGAAGGCGACGGCAGCGGCCATCGGGGATCGATCGGTGGCAGCAGTGGTGTGATAGGTGGGCAGGCAGCCCCACCGCCGGGGAAGGGTGCGTCGCGTGGTGGTGGGTGCTGGGGCCGGCGGGGACTCGCGGCAAGGCGGTCAGAATCTGGTCTTGTCCTCGTTCGGAGGGGACGGCCATGGCCATGCGTATCTGCTTGGATGGGTGCCCCCGACACCGAGTCGATAGTAGCTGTCAAGCAAAGATGCTTCCACGGGGAGCGACGAGCGAGGAGCTCTCTCAGCCGGGACGGGGCTCCTCCCCTGTGGGCTGCCTGGACCACAGCGCGCGCTCTCCCCGCTCGCTTGCTCGCGGCACACACCAGAGCAGCAGCAGGCTGGGCAGTGGGCACACTGTGGTCGATCGGCGATGTAGCGGCGGTACTGTGTACTCTCTTCGATGGACCGCTTGTTGGATGAGGACGACGCGATATGCTGCGGGGCCAGCCCAGGCCCGGCTAGGCTGGGCGGGTGTCAGGGTGTCCCACAATCTCTCGGGTCACTGCCGCCTGGGGCCGGACGAGAGACGGACACAAGTGATTTCACCAGGGAGGGACCCAGGGAATTTACTACCTTGGCGTGTTCAACGGCCATTGGTCTACAGTCCTACTCCGTACTCCTTTCGATCCATAATAACTGTCGTCAGTTTGTACTATCTCCGTTTCGGTTTACTAGTCTAGTCCTCTCTGTATATCATTAGAAACTTTAGTTTATTATATTTTCTAATAGTATAATTTTTATATTTAAAAGTATATATTACATAAACCAAATTAACTATTTGTGTACACGCGCCGGACTAGTAAACTGAAATGAAGGGAGTATTAAACTTTATACTCCCTTCGATCACTATTACTTATCTAATATAAATGTACCTAGACACTATAATATATCTAGATACATCCATATTAGTGATAATAGTGGTCGAAGGCAGTATTAAGTTAGTATAAGATCATCGATACTTAAATAAAGGACTAGTCCAGGAGTGTGGATTTGTGTAGCCCGAGCTCTTTTTAAAAAACAAAAATAATATTTCAAAAACTTCTGTAAAAAAATTCAGATGTAGAAAATGATGTGTTCTACCAACTTATCTCAAATAACCTTATATTCGAGACTCCATAAAAATAACAAAATCTAACATATTTTGACGTATGGAAAGTTTAAACTGTTCACTATTTTACATGTTAGATTTTGTTATTTTTGCACAGCCTTGAATATAAGATATTTCAAGTGGATATTTTGCACATTGATAGAACCCAATATTGCCTATATCTAAATTTATTTTCACATTTTTTGAAACTTTTAAGTATTATTTAAAAAAAAACCAAGCCACATTTGTGATTTTTGACTAGTTCAGCAAATACAATTTCACAGAAAATGTTGCTGCTTATGTGCGGGCTAAGCACAACGAGGCAAATCATGTCACGTCGATCCCTGTAGGTCGACCTGGCCGATCTCTACCCAACAAATGATTGCTCCTGCGAAATAGCTGTCGGGTCAGGTGCCCAGATCCGACTCAGCTGTCGGGTGCTTTGCCCCCGTTGTTCTTCGGGGGCACCGGTAGGATCCTCACCGTCGAGCTGGACGAGGACCACTCTTCCACCAGATCTACGTCTTGCCCCTCGGACCTGCTGTCCAACGGGCAAGATGGGGATGATGGGGACTCCTTGGAGGATGCCTCCCTCAGCGAGGACGAGGAAGGAGGAGATCCACATGGGGTCAACTCCACGTGCCTCCCTAGCTTCACCGCACCCCGACGGGACTTCGACGCACGCGCCTCCCATGTCCCAGACATCCCTGCTTGGACGCTCCATCTCTCACATGCTCTCAAGGAGTGTGCCACCGGTGTTCGTCCCAGGGGATGGCGCACGCCACTACTGCTCTGACCCTAAGGTGTTCATTTCTCAGTACGGCACCAACTTCTCGCGGGGGGGGGGGGGGAGGGGGGACACTTGGCCACCTTGACTTCGACTCCTCGTTGTTAGGGTCTACCCAGCCCAAGCTTGTAGTGGAGGGGACAGGGACTCGGGAAGTGTGGGGATGGAGGTCATGCCCCCCTCCACCCCGTGTTCCCCGAGGGTGGTCTTCTACACCCGCTTGCCAGGCTCTACTCCCACCTCGCCTCACAGGTCCCCAGCGATGGTCCCAGTGACACCATCGCCACGCGTCTTGGAGCCAGCATCGGTCGTCCCCGACACTCCCGTGGTTGGCACCAAGACTCGCCCTGCTCGTGGATCTCGACCTACACATCCCTCCCGCTACAGCACATGGTTGGCTTGCTCTAGGGCGGGGCTAGAGGGGATCGAGACTACAGTCGCCGAGTAGGCTGCGCAGCGGGCTGTGGCCCGTAACCTTGACCTAGTTGTGGTACCCGTTGTGTAGACAACGGGACAAAGAGCGGGTGGATGGCATGCTACGGGCCTTGCAGGAGGGGCCCACCGTCTCACCATGCTGCCGGGCTGACGAGCTTCGCCGTTCCTTGGGGCGCCTCGTCTTTTTGTTTGTTTATGTTGCGCATGTTTGTGTTGTTGCCCTAGCTGTCTTTTCTTTCTGTTTTATGACTTGTTCGAAAACTTTGTATGGATGTTGGTGCTTTATTTATAAAGCAGGGCGAAAGCCTGTTTCGGGGCTCCTGTGAAACATGTGACTTATCCACCAACGGGGCAAGAGCTGTTAGTGGAGAAAGCGGGCATCCAGCGCCCATTTCGACCAGCCCATCGAATCAATCTGCCTTCTCTTTTTCTACGCATGCACGTAGGGGCTTGGGCCAGCAGGCCGATGGTCCATCATAAGATACAGGCCGGAGCAGGGTGCTTCGCGTTGGGTCACATCGATACAACAACAACTAAGCCTTTAGTCCCAAACAAGTTAGGTAGGCTAGAGGTGAAACCCATAAAACCTCGCAACCAACTCATGGTTTTGGCACATGGATAACAAGCTTCCACGCAGCCCTGTCCATGGCTAGTTCTTTGATAAAACTCCAGTCCTTTAGATCTCTCTTTACGGACTCCTCCCATATCAAATTTGGTCTACCCCGACCTCTCTTGACATCGTCATCACGCTTTAGCCATCCGCTATGCACTGGAGCATCTGGAGGCCTGCGCTGAATATGCCCAAACCATCTTAAATGATGATGGACAAGCTTCTCTGCAATCGGTGCTACCCCAACTCTGTCTCGAATATCATCATTTCAGACTCGGTTCCTCCTTTTATGGCCACACATCCGTCTCAACATGCGCATCTCCACCACACCTAACTGTTGAACATGTCGCCTTTTAGTCGGCCAACACTCAGCATCATACAAAATTGTGGGTCAAATCGCCGTCCTATAGAACTTGCCTTTTAGCTTTTGTGACACTTTTGTCATAAAGAATACCAGAAGCTTGACGTCACTTTATCCATCTGGCTTTGATTCGATGGTCACATCTTCATCAATGTCCCCATCCTTTTGCAGCATTGACCTCAAATATCGAAAGGTGTCCTTCCAAGGCACTACCTACCCATCAAGGCTAACTTCCTCTCCTCCTCCTCCTCACGCTTAGTAGTACTAAAAACACACCTCATGTACTCAGTTTTAGTTCTACTAAGTCTAAAACCTTTCGATTCAAATGTTTGCCCCCAAAGCTCTAACTTCCTATTGACCCCCGTCTGACTATCATCGACTAGCACCACATCATCCACAAAGAGCATACACCATGAGATATCTCCTTATATATCCCTTGTGACCTCATCCATCACCAAATCAAAAAGACAAGGCCTCTTTTTGATTTGGTGATGGATAAGGTCACAATTTTTTTTTGAATAATCAACAAAATATCTTTTTGACGTGGGGCTTCGACAAAAAAACAACCTACGAGTGAGGGACGACCTCAAAGGAAGACAATTCATGAGAATGAATTCCAAAGCCCGCTTTCAACTCATATGTTTGCACAACGTTTTAGATCGGAGATTGAGGAGGCGAAATCCTTTGGTACAATTCAGCAACCAACCAATAACTGGACCACTACTGCTACACTGACCGGGGTGAATCACCCCGCAACCGGGAGTAGTGAAGTTTAAAATGGACGGCGCAGTCAAGGAATTCAAATTCTGGTTCTTACAGTGCTATCTTTAGAGCTGAGAATGGTAATCACTACAACATGGTACTACATATGGGGCATTTTGAAGTGCCCCTAATGTTGGATAGAGTGCCCCTAAATATTTTTAGAGGCACTTTAAAATGTGCCTCCTTTACTCATGCCTCTAAAAGTTTTTAGGACACTTTAACTGAAGTGCCTCAAATTAAATTTAACTAGAGGCATTTTGATTGAAGTGCCCCAAATTCTTTACGTAGGCATTGATTTAAGTGCCTCAAATCAAATCCTAATAGGGGCAGTTTAAAGTGAAGTGCCCCAAAATCCAGTTAATTCTAATTTAGATGCATATCTTAAATAAATTGTTTGCCTTACCTTCTATATTTTCTCGGTTCTAAACACGCGCGCGCCCGGATGGATGGGTTTTCTGTGCGGCTTATAGGGGGGAGGCTGAGCAATTATGCCATGCATCTTTCTCTAAAGCGCCCGAGCATGATTGCTTTTTTTTTCTTAAGGGAAGAGCAGGGTTTGCCATCTTCGTTAGTGAACGGCGCCTAGGCGGTGTGGTTTTTAAACGTTGTCCTCGTTTCTCGCTTGGATGTGGTCAGTTGGGCCCGCACCTGGGCGGTGTGGTGTTAATTGCTGCCCTCGTTTCTCGTTTGGATGTGGTCCCGCTGGGCCTGTCAGCCCAACAAGCATGCTTAAAGGAGCGTGCTTGTCTGCGGGAGGGATGTGTACGTCAGATATCGGGAGGACAGGCTATTTAAACGGGTCGTATTTTCACCAGTTTAGCGAGGTGGGACTAAATAAAAGGGTCATTCTCGCTAAGCGACCGCGATATCAGATCCCTCCTCCGTATAACGCTCGATACGTAGCGCTGTTTCACTTAAGCGTGTTGGTGCTGGGCTCGGCCCATTACGACTGGGTCGACTGCTTCTTTTTCTTTTTTCTCTCAGCGTTTTGCCGTTTGATTCGGGAACTTGCACGTTCACGTAAAGTCCTCGCTAACTCTCAAAAAAAATGTAAAGTCATCGCTAGTTGCTCAATGAAAAAACGTAAAGTCCTCGCTGCTCACTGTAAGCCGCATCCAGGTACGTTCGTGTTTTATTTCTTCTTTACTATTTTTTCCTTTTCCTTTTTGTTTATTTCTTGTATTCTTTTTCATGATTTTTTCTCTATTTCTTTACCTTTTTCCCTTACAAATCCAGGTTTCTATATTTTTCATCTTATTTATCTTTTCTATTTAATTTAAAAATGTTCTTTTATTTTATTTCCATGATTTTTCCAATTAGTCTAAAAAGTGTTATTCTTGTATGTGTTTTGATCCGTGAGTTATGAATTTTGTTTCACGAATTTGAAATTCTTCCAAAAGATTCATATTCTTTTGAGGGGAACTGTCATGAGCTTTATTAATCAGAAATAAAAGTTACTCCCACCGTTTTTAAATATAAGATATTTAGGTTTGTGAAGCAAATATATCTAGACATCTTTTAGTGTGTATATTCGAGTGAACCTACATACTAAAAGATGTCTAACTGCATTTGCTTCACAAAGCAAAAACATCTTATATTTTGAAACGGAGGGAGTAAATCATTGATTAAAATACTTAATTGAAGTACTTAAGATAAAATTGTGGGTTCATCATTCTAATTACAACAAACTCTACTATTAAAACAAGACTTTGCTAGCTCATGAGCAAACTTTTTTTGCGAATCATGAGCAGACTTATTTGCTTCCCTCAGAAAATGCATAAAATTAATTATACCAACAGAGGACACGAGGTCGACCCATTCTGTATAAATATAAATGGTTGTCAGTGCAGTCATCGAGACTTCACCACCATAGGCCTCCACCGTCTCCAACGAGTCTGAGGTGATCACCACATGGGGCCCAGGTAGAGCTAACCGGCTGCCCGATGCCCACATGGGGGCCTAAGGAGAGCTCGTTCGGCTACGCCCCCACATGGCTACAGGTCCCGTCGTACCTACGGTATCCAAAATCTTGTAAAGACAATGTATTATGTGTGAGAATCAATAAAGCCTAAGTTTTCTCTAGTTCAAATATTTATTTGAGTTTAATTGTATAATCCTAATTCACACTAGTACAGAACCTACAATCTCAACCGGTTTTGGTACATGGGCCATCGACGGGTCACCCCATCCGACTCTAAGCAATAGTTGCTAATAATACGTTTTTCCACATTGGTTTATCGAACCGTCGCTGATTGAAACCCCTTGGACGGTTTATTCTAATGACCAACCAAAAAAATTAGTTGTTATTGATAATTAATTAGTTGGTGTTAATCCTTAGTTACGGTTGGTACCTAGTTGTTGATGATGTTGTTACTCCTTAGTTGTTGTTGTTCCATAGCTTGTTCCAGATTCAATTCAGTTAAGTAATGTGCAAGAACTATGTTAGTATGTTTAACAGTCTATCAGTTTGATGTAATGTATGCATATAAACTTTTGAGGCACATCTAAAAGTGCCCCAAAAAAAGTCATCTTGTGGGGCACATCTGAAAGTACCCCAAAAATAGCCATCTTTTGGAGCACATCTTTAAAAGTGCCTCAAAAGGTAGAAATCTTTTGAGGCACTTCTTCAAAATGCCTCAAAAACCTTCTAATTAGAGGCACTTTGATCAAAATGCCCCAATTACGTATGAATTAGAGGCAGTTTGATCAAAGTGCCCCAAATTAGAACATTTTGGGGCACTTTGAAAAGCGCCTCTATCTAAAGTGCCCCTAAATGCATACCGTGTACTAGTGAATTATATAGAGGCTTCAGCAGTTCTCTGTCATGGGAATTTTAATCTAGCTACATGAGAAGCCTTGGCATGTCGAGAAGCAATGTCGTTAGCGGCTGACTTAGGATGCACTCAGGTGATCATAGCCTCTGATAGTCTGATTGCAATGAAGTGGTGGAAAATATCCAAATCAGTAGTGGAGGTTTGCACCTGAATATCATTAGGGAGATCACAGCGATGACAAATGATCTGAATTTATTTATGGTGATTCACGAAGTTAGAGCAAACCATGTGGCATAGGGGTGTGGAAAATCTGACACCGTGCAAACCGGCTGAAGTGAACCTAGTACCTTCTTCATCAGAAAATCAATCTCGACTGCCAGTTTAGGGTAGAAAAATGAACTAGCAAAAATCGGCTAAACCGTGAAAACGTTGTTGCCCAACCCTAGTCACATTACCTAGCAAAGAGCTTCAGGGCTTGATGTAGGACACCACCTGTGGCTACTCTATCCCTGTGTCTGTAAAACATCATTGATCAATAGTCTAGTGTGTTTTTCCCTAACAAAAAACCTCATAGGCTCTTTCCTAAAAAAAATACTCCCTCCAACCACTAATACCTATCTTTAATACGATGTATCTAGATAATCCTAGTCACATTGCCTAGCAAAGAGCTTCAGGGCTTGATGTAGGACACCATCTGTGGCTACTCTATCCCTGTGTCTGTAAAACATCATTGATCAATAGTCTAGTGTGTTTTTCCCTAACAAAAAAACCTTATAGGCTCTTTATTTAAAAAAAATACTCCCTCCAACTATTAATACATATCTTTAATATGATGAATCTAGATATATTTTAGTGTCTTGATACATTATATTAGAGATAAGTATTAATGGTCGGAGGGAGTATCAGATTTTACAGCCTTTGTCAGTTGCTTTGGCATGACCGCATGAGTAAAAAGACGATTAACTTATAAAGCTGATGTCCCTACTTGAATAATAACCCAATTAAACATAGGATACCAACTTGCCAAGTATGAAAATGATCCCCCTATCGATTGGTTTAAAGGGCTGTGACACGGGACATATTGCTCACTACTATACCCGTCTTGTTGACAATCATAAGACTGCAAATATATTCATGACGCTTGGCCTCTCCAAGGACCTTCAATGAGAACTGTACTGCGTGCTAGTTCTTGTCGCTACTGCAATTTGTGTTATCTGGCACCAACTGAATTATGTTTATTATCCTATGCTTCCAGTTCTTGGAAGTTGGAATTAGCTAGCATTGCTTATACTCCCTAACAGAACAAGACAAGCAGAGGTTGAACAACGTATAAAAGCAATGCTTCAACAGCACAAGCACCCAGGCAAAATAGAAACCAGCATCTTATGGTGGCTTTTAAAATTTCTTCGTACCAGGCAAAATTTGTTATATAGTTTACGTAAGGATAATATTAAGTACAATGTGTTATTTTATCCTTGATCATTCAGGAGCACGGCAGCGCACGGAAGAGCACCATCCTACCAACTATCAACTTATCAGGGACTCGTACTACCACGCAAGGCAGCTAACGGCATCTTACCATTACTGTTTCAGGAAAAGAGTAGAGTAAACGACCACCAGACAACAACCACTGTTTATAAATTAGTGCACAATAACAGTCTCATCGGAATAGGAATTCTTATACACCTAAGTTGACACTACCCAGAGTTTGATGATGGGAAAAACTGACTCCGAAATAGACGCACTTAACATATGACAACACAACATAGTAAGTTTTAACAAATTTTCTTCCCAACATCCAGGAAGTATGGTCTCCTAGCCATGGTTGAAGGACTGGTACACCGGAACCTGCAACACGAAAGAACATACCAATCCCTCAGAAAAATGACATGAAAAAATACAAATATGTTTGTCATATCTAAAAAGACTTTACATAATTATTGTGACCTTCGTTGCTCTTTGGTGGATACGTTTTAAATTTAATCAGACCAATAACCAACGTACCATCACATGAGCAATTGTTGTGGCAGGCAACATAACGAAATCAAACTTGATCATTGAATTACACATTACATGGAATAAAGCATTATTATTGCCATGGATAAAAGGAGAAAGGTTGGAAGCAGGAGCAAACAAAATATAAACACCAAACAACACTCTTGTTTCTTGACAGAAGCATGAGAATCTATCAAGCTTGCAAGGGAACAGCTTTATCAAGCCACCATTGTTGGCAGAATGGAGTCATGAACCCCATAACTTATACATACTTCTGCCACTACCACTACCATCTTGGGCATAACGAGCTAGAACTTACTAGTATTATATATTAACCATAGTCGCCCTGCTTGGATGAAATGAAGCTAACAAACTGGTACCAGACAGATTAAGCCAAGTTCTGTGAAAGGATAGTCACACCATATATTGGTTTACTACTTTTTAGAACCAATAACACAATTCACTAACTTGCATGAACAGAGCACATGTCCAGACAACTTAACCTGGATATTATCCTTAAATACTGAAGCAAGTACTATGCAAGATCAGCAGGATCCTATAACATGTTTACCTGAGAAATAACATGGCCAAGACTGTCATAGCAATGGGGATACATCATTGCTGGGGTAGGCCACTGTGGGTAGACAGCAGCTCCAGAAGAACCCATCGATAAATCAGGTTGACCATAATAGACAGAAGGTTGGTTTCTCGGCATGCTAGGAGACTGCATATAACCAACACCATACTGCATAAACTGAGGTACAGCAAAATTGAAGGCACCTGGGCTCACACTGAAGTCAGGCACGGGGGGCCTAACATACCTGCAGAAGTGAACCAAGTTAATGGTTGCGATCTCAACATTAAGACCCTATGGTACCAACAAAATTTAATAAGTGGACATGCTAACCTTTTGTAGTTACGATCATAGTCAGGATCACTACGATCTTTTTCAGCATCCTTAAAAACAGCAACCCTGGAACGGCTGTTCAATGTGCAGCCCTTGTTTTCATCAACAGAAGACTCAACATTCATCACTTCATTTCTGCCAATGGACAAAGATCCAAAATCACTTGGAGCTTCAACATCTGCAGGAATCGAACCATTGAAAATGCGTGCTCGTGCCTTATTGTAATCATCTGTCCTCTCTTCAACAGTTTTCACCGCACCATTATTGGATCCAGCACCGTATGCACCATTTTGGAAAGCTTTGGGCCTTTGACAAATGACAAACTTAAGCTTTTCTGCTGCCTCGATATCATTTCTTGCTTGTTTAATGGGAACTTCTGATAAAGCAATGGCTGGATACTTGCTTTCAGGTGTTTTTCTCGCAACTATCCTGCTAACAGAACCATCTACTAAGCTATCTGCTAGTGTAACTAAACCATAATGTTGTGCAACACGATGAGCAGCACAGCGAAGATAAGAAGTTGGGAAATGCTGGAATTCAAATTCATGCAGTTGATGATTCTGCATAAATTTCTGTATATCCAATTCCATCCGCAAAACTGTCGTAAAAGAGAAAAAAATGATTACACGGCAACGCAAGATTAAAGCAGAGTTATGCAACGACACAAATAAATATACAAAAAAAAGTGCCAGATTAACTAGACAAATAATAATGCAGTATAGCTAAACTGGTAGAAATAAATACATAATAGATAGTACTTGTACATCCAGCAACACAAACTGCAAACTGACTCCATAAATCAAAATAACCTCAAAATATTTAAGTCTATTGCAGCTTAACTGTTACACTGGTTAGAGCACCTATAATAAGATATTTCTCGTGTGAGTATTCATGCAGTCAGTTAAAGAACTTAAGAGCTGTACTCGAATTCAGGTAGACTTCTATGCCTGGTACAGTGATACTATATGATATACTGCAGCACTAAAATGATTTTTTTGTGACATAATTATGTATAAAGCACTGTTAGATATGCAAATGCACATGACTAGGCACTTGAATTTAGATACTGCCTCAATCTGTGCAGGTGAAGAGCCTTAGGTGAGGAGTGCAGAACTGCAGATTTCTGCTACAGGTGGGAGGCGCCAAGGTGCACTCCTCAGAGCGCAAGGCAGATTACGACGGGAGCCGAAATAAAAAACAAACATAAAGAGGTGTTACGCATAAGGAAAGCTGAAATTTGAGGGAATAGTCCTAAATTGAATTCCATGTTTTGTTAAATCTATAACCCACGGAAAATTGAACATTCTATCACCCACGGATAATTGGAAAAAGGGGAAAGGAGGCAGGTATAGCTATGAAACAAGCAGTTGCAGGAGAGTTCAGCTGCAAGTGAACGGAGGTCATCCCCATTACCTCATGCGGATGTTGAGAATCTCCAATTAGGATCACTAGTCACCATCCTCCCTCCCTGAAGCATTATCCTAAATACAGCAGCTACTTGTGCAATAATGGTTATTGCATCATTGTCTATACACCTAATAGGGTACAGCTGGTGTATCAAGTCCCAGGAATGGCCTGATTGGTACTATAACTCCTTACTGGTCCAAACCATGAACCTAGAAGTACCAAAATAACATCCGCTTGTGGGATTCAGCATAAAACATCTAAAATCATCTCTTAACTGGTATTTGGGCAGAGGAAAGTGGAAGCTCGGAATTTCTAAGGATAAACATATCGGAAACGATCAGCACACATATGCCCATCATTAGCAGCAATAGTCACATATAGTGACTAGTATCAAACAGAGCAAAACTATTGCCAGCATCAGAATTGTTCTCTAGCTCATAGGAGTATACAACAGCAGCACAATCAGCATTGCCAGCGAAAAGGAAGCCAACACGGTTCTAGCGTGACATATTGGCAGAATTCGATTAATTCGGACCTGATTACAGAACACCGATTCATCATCCCTCTCCGAGCTACCTCGAGCGTGCGAGGAATACAGCCCCCAAATCAAAAGCAACCCTAGATGCTAGAACGGAGCAGGAAACCGAGGCCCTAGAGGCTAACCACGTGCCGGAATCTAAATCGTAACCGCGCATCCACACGGGCCCTCCGCGAACGACACAAAACGAGCCATAGCATCGAACCCTACCTGCACGGATAATAGGGAACCTGGCGAGGAGATAAGGTTGAGACGTACTCATGAGGCGGTGGCGAGGGTTGTCGAGCGCCTCCACGAGGAACGGGTCCACGTGGGAGGCTACCCTGTCGTCGACCTCCGTCGGCCGCCCCTCGTCGGCTGGTGCGGCGGTGGCCGGAGGCGAGGACGGCGGGGACGGCACGACGACGGCGGCGGCGGGGGCGGAGGAGCTCATCGTGCGCCGCGAGGGGAGGTGGTAGGGGTAGGCGGGGGCGGAGAGAGGGAAGCTGCGGCCGGGTACGGCGGCTGGCCTGGCCTCTGCCTCTCCCTTCCCCTCCCGCTTCCCGATCCCGAAGTGTCTGCGCTGCGGAGAAGGCGAAGCGGAAGCCCGATAGAGGAGAAAGGAGGTTCCCAACGCGACCACGGCTCCGGATTTTTCTAACGCCGCGTGGGTCCCCGTCTCGCGGTGCTCCGCGGCCGGATGCCTGGATGGTGGATCGGGGTCGGGCCGGATTGTGGTTGTGGTTTGTGGAGGTTGATTTGGACCGTCCGTGTGGGAGCTGCCACACGGTGCACCGTCCAGCAGACTCCAGCTAACAAACTATCACCTAGATTCACTATTTTATATCGCGGAGAAACCACAGATGTAGCTCGTTTTTTTTAAAAAAAATTGCAAACCAGAATTTAAAAGTTTCAAAAAATTAAAAATAAATCTAGATATAGACAATGGTGTGTTTTACCAACGTGCAAATTTTTAACTCGAAACCTTTCATACCTTAGACCGTGCAAAAAAGATAAAATCTCGACTTGGGTTCTTGAACTAAAAAAGTTTATAAAAATCTAACATTTTGTGTTTGATCATGGTTTGAGTGATTAAACACAAAAACACCTATATTGAGATTCACAACCATTGCAATGAGCGAGCAAAGAACTCTTCTTCTACGCATAGACAATCATCCTCATTGGAAAACCGCAAGAGGGCAGCTTTCACGTATCTAAACTGGCCTTCAACTGGCTGGTATCATCACATTGTTGATCCACAAATTTTCAAAGAGGGACAATGATGGTCAAACAAGATATGCACAAGTATGTTTGAATCGCTCATATTAAACTAAACTAAAGACATTTAGCTGCTCATTTACATAAAACTTTAAAGCTATGGGAAGAGCTAACATGCACTCGTAGCAGCCAAACAAGAGACTTTGGCGCAAGCATTGGATTGCATGATGTCTATGAAGACCAAATCAGAGAAGTGTGAACGTTGGCACAACTAGCTGTCCCGCCCAAACGAGGTCCACGCACAAAGTCATTGCACACAGATCACATGAGGCTCTATTATACCCTGGGGTGCGCCACCGGGTTGCGGTCATGCGTGGCGGCACACCTTATGCGTCAAGAGCGTACCGAGTGTGCACGGTGGACATGGCCATGGGATCTGGTCCATGGACCCACCTCTTCCGCTGCTCCCACCGGAGCTGATAAGAGCAGTCATGGACATGTCGAGCACTTTGCGCTCCGAAGCCATAAGTGCCATGAGTACATAAAGAAGTAGAACAACGTTAAGTTGTTGTTACGGCGCCATATGGATCGGATTAGGCAAGTGGCGAGAGGAGGGGAGGGCATGAAAGGCCGCCCGGCGGCGGCGAAGAGAATGTATCCCTACGTGTGCTCTCGTGGTTGGATTATGGCAAATCATCTTTCAAAATAAACAGTTGTATTTCGTGAATAAAAAATCCAATATAACTATTAATAAATATTGTTGTACTCCCTCCGACCCGTATTACCTTTTCACAAATATAGATATATTTAGACACATTTTAGTGCTAGATACATTCTTATTTGTGAAAGTTAATATAGATCGGAGGGGATAAGATACTTCTACACCAAAATCACGATACATTTGCTTTGCGCTGGCCGTTAGGTCACGGTGAGGGCAAGCAACGACGCTTGCCTGGCTAGCAAAGAACATGTTGGTATCTTCTGAAAACCAACACAGCACGAGAGCATCGACGAAACTTCCGTCTGTTGGCAAAATCGACACCAGAGCAAGGCATGCTGGGATGTGACTTGTGAGGGTCGGAGTCCTTTCACCGCGTTAGCAAGCAAATGGAGCTCGGCCGGGGACGACACGTGCGCCCGTCTAGTTCCGGGAAACAAACTACTGGCGTGCGCCCTCGGCAAGGATGAGCTTCGTTGCAGGATTCAGGCGCGACAGAGTTTGGACAGGCGCGTGGACGGTGCAACGGTCGCCACGTATCCACACCACGGCGCGCCTGTGCGGGCGGGCGTGCACGAGTTTGCAACTTTAGCATGTGGTTCCAAAAAAAAATCCTTTGCATGTGGTTGGGGACCTGCGGCATGACATAGCCATGGTCCAATCTCGTAGCGGACACTTCAAAAAAAGTCTCATAGCGGAGGCCCAAGAGGCTCTTCCGATTCTCATGGTTTATTTTTGAGATGAATGAAGGAGCATAATTTCTTTTATTGACAAAAAAAAGCATAATTTATTTTTACAAGTTCATTATTACAATGTCATTCCAACTTGAATACCTACATTCAAACTTGAATGAAACTAGATCAACAAAGTTAAAGTGCATATTTTAGCCTTCACCCGTATATTACATTCAAGAGAAGAGTGTGCATGAATATCCAAGACAAAAAGAGAGAACATAACTCAACCGCCCATAAGCTTGCTCAACATAAAAGACGAACCAATTGAGATCTGCGGAACGAAACGCAACTACGAGGTTCTCCCTCCCTCCCACCCCCGCACTGCTCTCGTGAAAACGCGTTTTGAGAGTCTTCTCTCCGTCTCTGGCTCCCCCCTCGTACGACGCCTCGTTGTCTGGAGTGACTGGGAGAATGGAGTATGGGGGTTAAGAACTGGAGCTCGTCGGCTAGCTCCGGTGCGGCCTGGGGTTTCTTCTGCTCGCGGTTGGGCTTTGGTCGCAAGACTCGACGCCGACAAGGGATAGTCTGCTAGGGATCTCTGTCAATAAGTTGTCTCCTGGGGCTCATCCCATCTAGCGGTTCCACACAATGTAGGTGGGTCGTCTTGGATCTTATCCGTCGCGTCTCCATGGTGGAGGAAGAAGGCGGAGGCCGCATGGACGAGCTCGCTGAATAAGTGTGTGCGTCATCGGATTTCTGACATGGGTGTTGGAGATCCTCTCTTGGCCAGCCGTGGAGGTGAGGGAAAGGAGGACTCCAGCTTGCTGTGGGCTCGATCTGGACAACTGACGATCCTTGAAGTTGGATATGTGAGATTGTTCATGGCCCAATATAGGCCATCCATGTGTGCCATTGGTGATAACTAATATTCTTATGTCACCAATCGCGATGGAATCAATATTACAAGTAGGGAATGGAAGTGGATGGCGATGATGATGGTGGAGGAGGTCAAAGCTTTGGTGACGATGGAAATCTGATCTAGGTAGCAGACCGTGTTTTAGCGATGCTCTGTTGTTCTGATGACCTAGACCCCTTCAGAATAATACTTGATTTGACGAGTCAGAGCCACCGACACGTGGTATAGGCGGGTTCGACCGTAATAGTGCGTGTTAAGTCTGTTGTTGGTTGGTTCCGAATCCTAGTTGACTTGGGGATAATCCTATCTCATGATTATTCATTAATTGGCTCAGATTTTCCTCCTTAAAATGCCAATTAATTTTGGCATAAAAATAAATAGGTTTGCACATCTATGTAATAAAATAGTGATTAGTGATAGGTCTAGAGAGATAATCTCATCATAATGGTGAGTAATATCTGGTTTAAACAATGATAAGAACAAGCGTTTTGAACACTCATCAGTCTTTGGTGGTGTGGAAGACGGTCGGTCGATGGAGTTCATGCATCGACGGCGACCTAATACTCGATTGCTTTCTTTCTCAATATCTTTCCACAGTCCCGTGTGCTTATTTCGAAGACATGGTTAATTTTCTAACCTTTCAAGACATTGATGGTAAAATGGTCTGCAACCTCCTTATTTAATGGGGCTTCTTAGGGCCTTGCCCGTTCAAAAAAAAAATACTCCATCCTTTTCAAATTAGGATGCATATTAGTTTTGGTCATAGTGAAATTTTATAAACTTTGATCAAATGTATAGCAAATAATATCAATATCTACAACATTAACTCAATGTTATTAGAATCATCATGAAATATATTTTCATATTATATGTATTTGATATCATAAAAAATATTATTATTACATATATAGTTGATCAAACTTTATAAAATTTGACTTTGACCAAATCTAATATGAATCGTAAATTGGAAAGGCGGGAGTAAATAGAAACTGTGTGTTTGAATGCTTTGCGGGCGGCTCCTTGTCATGTTACTATGTTAGGCATTTGTTGGCTTACTCGCCCCCCCTAAAGCCCCCCCAAACGCCATTTGGGGGCGCCAACGCAGAAAATCCCGCACAGTCGCGCGCCCCATGCGTTTTTCCATCCGGCGCGACACATGTTTTCATCCGGCGCACCCGACCCAAACCCTATCCGGGGGGCAACCGAGGGCGCCGGCTGGGCGCGTGACTCGCCGCGTGGCCCACTGTCGGCGGCACGACCGACGCTTCATCGTCTCCTCACCTCTCGCGCCAAATAACTGCACCGGCGGCAGCTTTGCCCAGCGGCGCAGCGAGCCGTCGCATCGGAACACGGGATGGCGTAAATGTGCGCCACGCGTGCACGCCCGCCGCTCGCCGCGCCTATAAAATCTTGTCTGGCGCCATTGTTGGGCATCCTTGCCGCACAACATTCTCCTCCTCTCCTCCTCGTCTCATCCACGCCATAGCTCCCTGATGAGGCACGGTGTTGATGGTTTTTCACCGTCCAGTTGAGAACCCCAAGAGGAAGGTATGATGAGTATAGCAGCAAGCTTTTCCCTCAGTAAGAAACTAAGGTTTGTCAGTCCAGGAAAAAGCCAAACTCCAGAAGGTAATGCTTGCTAGCCTAGTGACTTCCAACAAGGGCGCCATTTATAATTCTTGTTAGTGCGTCTTCAACTAGTAGCAACGTGGAACCTGCACACAACACAACCAAATACTTTGCTTCCAACTTACGATGAGATTGTCAATCTCACCGGTTTGCTGTAAACAAAGGAATGAGCGTATCGAGTGGAAAGCAATAGTAGTATGCGAGTAAAGTGAACATGTGATAGCAATATAAAGGAAATAGGACTGGGGTCCACAGTTCACTAGTGGTGTCTCTCCATAAGATAAAATAACACATGTTGGGTAAACAAATTACAGATGGGCAATTGATAGAATAAAGATAACATGCATATGTCGAGAGGATCACTATGAGATTTACTCTGGGCATTACAACAAGATACATAGACCGCCATCCAACTGCATCTATGACTAATAATCCACTTGTGGGGAATCAATCCGAGAACCCCACAAGTATTAAGTTACGAACAACAGATAACTGCATTAAGCAAAGTGTGTAATGTAAACAAAGCATATGTCCTTGGGCATGAGAATGTTGTTTTCTCCCTAGTGGCAACAGCACATCTACAACCTTAGAGGTTTCGGTCACTCCCCCAGATTAAATAGAGGCATGAACCCAACTATCGAACATAAATACCCCCTCTTGGAGTCACTAGTATCTACTCGGCCAAGATAGCTACTAACAACGGAGAGCATGCAAGATCATAAACAACATAGAGATAACATAAGATAATATTCAGCACATCAACTCAATCATAACACCAATATTCATCGAATCCTAACTAACACAACATGTAGAATTACATAACGGTGATCTCGATCATGTAAGGCAGCTCACGAGATCTAAACATGAAGCACATGGTGGAGAAGACAACCATCTAGCTACTGCTATGGACCCATAGTCCAAGGTAGACTACTCACTCATCGCGCCGGAGGCAAGCATGGCGATGAAGAAGACCTCCGGTGGCGATTCCCCTCTCCGGCAGGGTGCCGGGAAGAGCTTCTGGACCCTCTCGATCTCGGGTCGACGACGGCGGCTGATCGCGATGTGTTTCTGGAAAAGTGATCGGGTCTTTAGGTTTTTCCCGTCGGGAGGTCTTTATAGGTGAAGGGGCAGCGTCAAAAGTGGACCAGGTGGGGCTCACCATAGGGCGGCGCGGCCAGGCCCTAGGCCGTGCCCCCTAGTGGTGAGGCCACCTCCTGGCTCCGTTCCGTCTCCTCTTCGGTTCTCTGGAAGCTTCGGTAAATTTCTGGATGTTCGGCTTTTGTTTCGTCCAATTCCGAGAATATTTCCTATGTAACTTTTCGGAAACACAAAAACAGCAGAAAATAGGGAACTCGCACTGTGGCATCTTGTTAATAGGTTAGTTCTGGAAAATGCATAAAAATGCCACGAAGTGTAACGAAACACTAAGCAAATGGTGTAAAAACAAGCATGGAGCATCAAAAATTATAGATATGTTTGAGACGTATCAGCATCCCCAAGCTTAACTCATGCTCGTCCTCGAGTAGGTAAGTTATAACAAAAGAAATAATTTTTGAGGTGACATGCACCTACACAATCTTGACCATCTATGTAAGCATTGTGCGCTGGGATCAAAAGAACTTAAAACATGGGCATTAAAGATATAATCTTGATAGAAGAAACTTAGCAACCATGTTATAACATGAAAAAGAACATAAACAAAAGATCATGAAAATGAAACAATGAAAGTCAAACATGTGTTCAAATCATATGGAAAAACATACAAATGGTTTTCAGCTTGTCCTTCATGAGAGAGCAAAACATAAATGCATAGGACACCTTCAAGTTTAAGAGGACGACTAGATACAAATAATTTAAGAACAAGTGAAACCAACATCATGAATCAATAAATAAAAACTTTGGGACAAATGCACATTATACTAAGAATGACAACTATGCTCTCTTAGACAGTGCATAAAGGTAGAAGGTGGTGACTCAACATAAAAGTAAAAGAAAGGCCCTTCGCAGAGGGAAGCAGTCATTGCGAGTTTTATAAACCTTCAAAAATTATGGTACTTACTCGCTTTGAGCTCTCATTGCCCCCATCATAAGCATCTTGAATGGTTAAAGTTAATGCGAATACACTTATGATGCATATGCTTGACAAATCATAAGTTGAAAACCTCATGTCCCGTGAAGTACGAATACCCAAACCTCATGCTACTCGACTTAGAGTCCCAAGCAAGCTCTTGTCATTGTAAGTATATGTGTATCATCGAGAACCGCCAATGGGGTACCTCCTGCCCGATGACATGGAACAAGCCCACATCAAAATGATAGGACAAACAGACAATGAACACCTCGGCATCTCTTTTATTTACCATTTGTATAGCTTTTTATTTTGAGATGTGTCGTCGAATGTCCACTATGGGCATGCTGTAAATTTCCACCATGAATGATGCATGGCTTAGATTAGCGGTCCAGGCGTTTCCCTAACACATATAAAAACTCCATGATCCCGCAAGATTCCCAACTTATTTCACATCGCGAGTATCCATAAACAAAAGATCACGATATCAACTCAAATGAAAGATAGTGCAATATTGAAAGCTTGCCCCATGACGGTATGGCTGAGCTAATTTCCAACTTACAACTTGCAAGCATAACAACTCAACATAAGAGAGCCACAATGTCAAATTTTTAAAACGAGAAAAGTAAAGTGTGCCATCGGGTTCGTGAGAGCTTTACTGACCAATTTTCGCATAGCACCAAAAAGAGTTTAATTTGAAGGATAGATAAAAGCAAGTCAAATGTACTTTGGAATAGCAAATTGCTAATAGGTATGTATGGTGGACACATTGGAACAACTTGGTTTTTAGGAGTTGGATGCACGAGTAGAGCTCATACTCAGTACAAAATGAGGGCTAGCAAAAGACTGGGAGCGACCAACTAAGAGAGCAATAACGGCCATAATCATGCAAAGCGACAAAGCGACATTAAAAGAAGCATAAGATGGCATCAAAAGTCAAAAACTAAATGATCATAGAGGCTTATGGCGACTTTGTATGAGTCTAACATGTGTGAGCATGCGCCAAGTCAACCCAAATAAAGCATCAAAGGAGAAAACCAAAATAATGCTTCCAAATAATTAAAATAACGCATGATTTTTTCAAAGGCTCATTAAGCAATCTCAGCCATTTGAGACAAGTCATGCTATAGCAAAACCACTAAGCATACTATCAAAACGACATCAAGCACGACATGCAAAAGCCTAGGCCGCAGTCTACACAAGCTCCTTTTTGTACCACTTTTTTGCATAAAGCTTTTTCTCTTTTCCAACACCATTCAAACTTTTTTGAAACAACTCTTTTGATGAAAACCAACATGGACCAGAGGTCATAATACACCTTGATGCAAAGATATAACAAGATCTGAACACAAATCAAGGCAAAAATCAAAAGCTAAACGCAGTTCTAGAAAAAGAGAACACTCATTGAAATGATAAGAGTGAAAATCGGAGTGTTCTTGGCAAATGAAAAGCAAGGCAACTTCTCCAAAGGAAATTTGTTGGGGTCCAACCATTTATTGCAGCAAACAAAACTAAAGAAAACTGAAAACTAAAACTAAAGACGCTCCAAGAAAAACACATAATGCATGAAGCAATAAAAATATAGTGTTTTGAAAGGTGACCTGATTTTTGCCAATGAAGAAGGGGTGTCTCAGGGGCATCCCCAAGCTTTGACGCTTATACCTCTTGGATATTTCTTGGGGTGCGTGGGCATCCCCAAGCTTGAGCTTTTGTCCATTCTTCAACTCATCTCATCATTCTCCAATCCCTACACTTGAAAACTTCCTTCATACAAAACTAAACACAATTCTATTAGCAATATTAGTGTAAGCATAGCAATGAATTAATCCTTTTTGCTTCAAGTTTCAACTCAAAACACCACATATAAAGTATATACTACTGTAGCAACTTCCCCAAAAGTTCTGTGATCAAAAGAACTCAAAAAGAAAGCGATCGAGCGGCAAACACAAATAATGACAGAAATCTGTCAAAACAGAACAGCTGACAAAGGTCGAATTTTTAGAGGGTTTTCTTTTGCTCAAATCAAAAAGTGTATAACTAATGAAAGTTTGGATATAACCTGGGGCATATGCACAAGAAATCGCAGGTCCAAAAAATATTCAGAGAATTTTCACGAATTTTTATGGTGCAGCACCGAAATCTGTTTCAGGACAGTAACATCCCCAAATCTTACCTCACTCAAATTAGAGGCTTCTCTTGGCACAAAAACAAAATAAAATGATAAGGAGAGGTCATTACAGTAGTAATAACTTCCAAGACTCAAATAAAAGAAAAAGAACTGAAAGTAAAACATTGGGCTATCTCCCAAGAGTGCTTTTCTTTAACGCCTTTGAGCTAGGCTCAGAAATTTGAGAAGATGCTCACATAAGAAATATGAATTAAAGCAAAAGAGAGTATCAAGGAGCAAATATGAAACACATTTAAGTCTAACCCACTTCCTATGCATAGGAATCTTGTAAGAAAATAAATCAAAGAAGCACATAGTAACAAGCATGGGTAGATAAAATAAGAGCAACTTCGGAACTTTCAATATAAAGAGAGGTGTTTTAGTAACATGAAAATTCCAACAACCATATTTTCCTCTCTCATAATAATTTTCAGTAGCATCATGAACAAACTCAACAATATAAATATCACACTCACCCTCCTTTGTTAAGCATGGAGGGTGATCAAATAAGGTATTAGTTAAAGAGTTACCCTTATTGGGAGGTAGACATGGGTAACTGATGGCGCGGTGATGATGATGTGGGAGCTTCTTCTTCAATCCCCGGCAATGGCGACAGAAAACTTCTGGTGCCAAGTTGACGTGGGAATGTGTAGTAAATGACCGGCCAGTTGGAAACCCCAAGAGAAGGTTTGATGAATATAGCAGCAAGTTTTCCCTTAGTTATGAAACCAAGGTAGTCAATCCAGTAGGAAAAAGCCAATACGACTGAAGGTGATGCCCGCTGATGGCGCGGTGATGATGATGTCAGAAAACTTGATTGTGTGTAGTAAATGACCGGCCAGTTGGAAAACCCCAAGAGCAAGGTGTGATGAATATAGCAGCAAGTTTTTCCCTCAGCAAGAAACCAAAGTTTAATCGTCCAGGAGGAGAATGTCAATACGACTGAAAGTGATACCCACTAGCTGCGTGATGCTCTAACAAGGGCGTCGTTAACAATTACTTGTTAGTGATGGGGCCGAGTTGATGAAGTAAAAATGACCGGCCAGTTGGAAACCCGAAGAGCAAGGTGTGATGAATATAGCAGCAAGTTTTTCCCTCAGTAAGAAACCAAGGTAGTCAATCCAGTAGGAGGATAAAATACGACTGAAGGTGATGCCCACTAGCTGCGTGATGCTCTAACAAGGGCGCCGTTAACGATAACTTGTTAGCGCGTCTTCAACCAGTAGCAACGTGGAATCTGCACACAACACAACCAAATACTTTGTTCCCAACTTACGATGAGGTTGTCAATCTCACCGGTTTGCTTGAAACAAAGGGTATGAGCGTATCGAGTGGAAAGCAATAGTAATATGCGAGTAAAGTAACAGGTGATAGCAATATAAAGGAAATAGGACCGGGGTCCACAGTTCACTAGTGGTGTCTCTCCATAAGATAAAATAATACATGCTGGGTAGTTGATTATCAATTACTTTCGTAGCAATCGTAGTTCTTGAGGGTGATTTTCCGCACTCCGGGGCGAGTTGATTATCAATTACTTTCGCCGCAACCAACACTCGGGGGCTCCGCCATCAAAAATCATCTTGCATATCATTGACTTCGAAAAATTGTGAAAGCCCTAGTAGCTGGCGTGGCGTTCCTTGTTGAATACTTGTCAATTTAGTTTACAGTCACATGAAGCTCGACTAACGGTTGGCAAGGCCAAAATCTTGGGCGTCAGGCTAACGAAAAGGCTTAGCAAGTATCTTGAAATTCATATGTGGCACACGCATCGATTTACGTATGACCTGAGTAGCTGATCGAGCCGTGAAGTGCATCAGGCTAACGAAAGGGTCTTACGTACGAGCAACAAAATTGCACAAAAAACATCGAGTTTTTGTTTTACATACTACTACATCATCGTTGCAAAATGCAAATGCAATATTTCTTCGAGAGACAAAAGTACTTCACAACTTTTCATATTTTCTGCAGGAGCCGAACTTCTTCGAGTAGTATAACTTGAGTCTATGCCCGGTTACAAGCACCCGAACATAGCCTCGGGGGCTACTCCCATCGGGAGCGCTGGTCGCGCGCCCGATAGAAAGATAATTTTGAGAAAAAATTCGACAAGAAGATTTGAAGAAAACTGGAGCCTATGATCGACTACAAGTACCCGACCATAGCCTCGGGGGCTACTCCCATCGGGAGCGCTGGTCGCGCACCCGATGAAGAATTACTTTGAAAAAGAACGAGGAAGGAAATTTCGAGTCCATGGACTCAACATTTACTCCCATCGGGAGAGCGCATTCAAGAACCCGATGATTTTGGCCATTGCATTTGAAGTCGAAGATTGAAGAAATCGAAGATTTCAAGAAGTCGAAGATTGAAGAAGTCGAAGATTGAAGAAGTCAAAGATTGAAGAAGTCGAAGATTGAAGATTTGAAGTTTGGAGACTCAACCCGAGTCTGCGACTCAAGTAGAGTCTCGGGGGCTACTGACATGGATATGCCCTTCAGGTACCCGCGGATTAGTATACCGGGCCTGGCCCATTAAGGAGGTGGACAACTACAAGGACTCGAAGATTGACTTGGAGTAGAAGAAGGAAGACTCTAATCCGTATTCGACTAGAACTCTTGTAAACCTTAGCCCGGTTGCATATATAAAGCCAGGCAGGGGCGCCCCTAGAGGCATAAGTTACAATATCATAGACAAGCAATATTAGAGATACAAGATAGATTAGACAAAGATTAGACATAGACTAGATACAATATTCCGCCTACGGCGGCACCATGTAAACACCATTGCGATTATCTACTAGATTGCTAGCAGGATGTAGCGATCCTCCACCGCGGGGACGTGAACCTGGGTACATCATGTGCCAATCTCGATCCCGGAATCTCTAGTCGTTGCTCTTCGCCCGATCCTAAGTCCTTCATCTAGGACATTTGTCGAGTTAACCCTCGTCACTGGGTAAACAAATTACAGTTGGGCAATTGATAGAATAAAGACAACATGCATATGATGAGAGGATCACTATGAGATTTACTCTGGACATTACAACAAGATACATAGACCGCCATCCAACTGCATCTATGACTAATAATCCACTTGTGGTGAATCAATCCGAGAACTCCACAAGTATTAAGTTGCGAACAACAGATAATTGCATTAAGCAAAGTGTGTAATGTAAACAAAGCATATGCCCTCGAGCATATGAATGTTGTTTTCCCCCTAGTAGCAACAACACATCTATAACCTTAGAGGTTTCTATCACTCCTCCAGATTAAATAGAGGCATGAACCCACTATCGAGCATAAATACCCCCTCTTGGAATCACTAGCAACTACTTGGCCAAGATAGCTACTAACAACGGAGAGCATGCAAGATCATAAACAACATAGAGATAACATAGGATAAAATTCAGTACTTCAACTCAATCATAACACCAATATTCATCGGATCCCAACAAACCAAACATGTAGAATTACATAACGGTGATCTCAATCATGTAAGGCAGCTCATGAGATCTAAACATGAAGCACATTGTGGAGAAGACAACCATCTAGCTACTGCTATGGACCCATAGTCCAAGGTAGACTACTCACTCATCGCTCCGGAGGCAAGCATGGCGATAAAGAAGACCTCCGATGGCTATTCCCCTCTCCGGCAGGGTGCCGGGAAGAGCTTTTGGACCCTCCCGATCTTCGGGTCGACGGCGGCATCGAATCGCGATGTGTTCTGGAAAAGTGATCGGGTCTTTAGGTTTTTCCCGTCGGGGGGTCTTTATAGGCGAAGGGGCATCGTCAGAAGTGGACCGAGGCGACCTCACACATAGGGGGCGCGACCCAGCCCCTGGCCGCGCCGTCCTATTGTGTGGGGCCCTCGTGACCCCACTTCGTCTCCTCTTCGGTTCTCCGGAAGCTTCGGTGAAATTCTGGGCGACTGGCTTTGGTTTCGTCCAATTCCAAGAATATTTCCTGTGTAAATTTTCTGAAACACAAAAACAGCAAAAAAATAGGGAACTCGCACTGTGGCGACTTGTTAATAGGTTAGTTCCGGAAAATGCATAAAAGTGCCACGAAGTGTAACGAAACACTAAGCAAATGGTGTAAAAACAAGCATGGAGCATCAAAAATTATAGATACGTTTGAGACGTATCAGCATCCTCAAGCTTAACTCCTGCTCGTCCTCGAGTAGGTAAGTGATAACAAAAGAAATAATTTTTGAGGTGACATGCACCTACACAGTCTTGATCATGTATGTAAGCGTTGTGCGCTGGGATCAAAAAACTTTAAACATGGGCATGAAAGACATAATCTTGATAGAAGAAACTTAGCAACCATGTTATAACATGAAAATGAACACAAACAAAAGATCATGAAAATGAAACAATGAAAGTCAAATGTGTGTTCAAATCATATGGAAAAACATACAAATGGTTTTCAGCTTTTCCTTCATGGAGAGCAAAACATAAATGCATAGGACACCTTCAAGTTTAAGAGGGCTACTAGATACAAATAATTTGAGAACAAGTGAAACCAACAATATGAATCAATCAATGAAAACTTTGGGACAATGCACATTATACTCAGAATGACAACTATGCTCTCTTAATGGTGCATAAAGGTAGAAGGTGGTGACTCAACATAAAAGTAAAAGAAAGGCCCTTCGCGGAGGGAAGCAGTGATTGCAAGTTTTATAAACCTTCAAAAATTATGGTACTTACCGGCTTTGAGCTCTCATTGCCCCCATCATAAGCATCTTGAATGATTAAAGTTAATGCGAGAACACTTATGCTGCATATGCTTGACAAATCATAAGTTGAAAACCTCATGTTCCGTGAATACGAGTACCCAAACCTCATGCTACTCGACTTAGAGTCCCAAGCAAGCTCTTGTCATTGTGAATATATGTGTATCATCGAGAACCGCCAACGGGGTACCTCCGTGCCCGATGACATGGAACAAGCCCACATCAAAATGACAGGACAAGCAGACAATGAACACCTCGACATCTCTTTTATTTACCATTTGTATAGCTTTTTATTTTGAGATGCATCGTCGAATGTCCACTATGGGCATGCTGCAAATTTCCACCATGAATTATGCATGGCTTAGACTGGCGGCCCAGGCGTTTCTCTAACACATATACAAACTCCATGATCCTGCAAGATTCCCAATTCATTTCACACCGCGAGTATCCATAAACAAAAGATCACGATATCAACTCAAATAAGAAGTGTAATGTTGAAAGCTTGCCCTATGACGGCATGGCTGGGCTAATTCCCAACTTACAACTTGCAAGCATAACAACTCAACATAAGAGACCACAATGTCAAAATTTTAAAGCGAGAAAAGTAAAGTGTGCCATCCGGTTCGTGAGAGCTTTACTGACCAATTTTTGCATAACACTGGTAAGAGTTTAATTTGAAGAGTAGATAAAAGCAAGTCAAATGTACTTTGGAATAGCAAATTGCTAATGGGTATGTATGGTGGACACTTTGGCAAACTTGGTTTTTAGGAGTTGGATGCATGAGTAGAGCTCATACTCAGTACAAAATGAAGGCTAGCAAAAGACTGGGAGCGACCAACTAAGAGAGCAATAACGGCCATAATCATGCATAGCGACATTAAAAGAAGCATAAGATGGCATCAAAAGTCAAAAACTAAATGATCATAGAGGCTATTGGCGACTTTGTAAGAGTCTAACATGTGTGAGCATGTGCCAAGTCAACCCAAATAAAGCATCAAGGAGAAAACCAAAATAATGCTTCCAAACGATAAAAACAATGCATGATTTTTTCAAAGGCTCATTAAGCAATCTCAGTTATTTGAGACAAGTCATGCTACAGCAAAACCACTAAGCATACTATCAAAAAGACATCAAGCATGACATGAAAAAGTCTAAGCCGCAGTCTACACAAGCTCCTTCTTGTACCATTTTTTTGCATAAAGCTTTTTGTCTTTTCCAACACCATTCAAACTTTTTATAAACACCTCTTTTGATGAAAACCAACATGGTCCAGAGGCAAAAATACACCTTGATAAAAAGATATAAGAAGATCTGAACACATATCAAGGCGAAAATCGAAAGCTAAACACAGTTCTAGAAAAAGAGAACACTCGTTGAAATTATAAGAATGAAAAACGGAGTGTTCTTGGCAAATGAAAAGCAAGGCAACTTCTCCAAAAGAAATTTGTTGGGGTCCAACCATTTATTTCAGCAAACAAAACTAAACTAAACTGAAAATTAAAAACAACTAACGCTCCAAGAAAAACGCATAATGCATGAAGCAATAAAAATATAGTGTGTTGAAAGGTGACCTGATTTTTGCCGATGAAGAAGGGGTGCCTCGGGGGCTTCCCCAAGCTTTGACGCTTGTACTTCTTGGATATTTCTTGGGGTGATGCATGGGCATCCCCAAACTTGAGCTTTTGTCCATTCTTCAACTCATCTCATCACTCTCCAATCCCTACACTTGAAAACTTCCTTCATACAAAACTAAACACAAATCTATTAGCAACATTAGTGTAAGCATAACATAGAATCAACCCTTTTTGCTTCAGGTTTCAACCTAAAACCACCACATATAAAGTATATACTACTGTAGCAACTTCCCCAAAAGTTCCGTGATCAAAAGAACTAAAAAAGAAAGCGATAAAGCGGCAAACACAAATATTGGCAGAAATCTATCAAAACAGAACAGCTGACAAAGATCGAATTTTTGAGGGGTTTTCTGTTACTCAAATCCAAAAGTTTTCAACTAATGAAAGTTTGGATATAACCTGGGGCATATGCACAAGAAATCGCAGGTCCAAAATATATACAGAGAATTTTTACGAATTTTTACGGTGCAGCACCAAAAACTGTTTTAGGATAGCAACATCCCCAAATCTTACCTCGCTCAAATTAGAGGCTTCTCTTAGCACTAAAACGAAATAAAAAGGATAAGGAGAGGTCATTACAGTAGTAATAATTTCCAAGAATCAAATAAAAGAAAAATAACTGAAAATAAAACATTGGGTTATCTCCCAAGAGTGCTTTTCTTTAACGCCCTTGAGCTAGGCGCAGAAAATGTGAATCGAGTAATATCAAGTGAGGCATTAAGATCCATTGAAGAGGTCTTCTCAATAAGGCGTTGTATTTCATCCACATAAGTTTTTGAAGACCCTTTGTGATCACGCTTTGGTTCACTCAAATCACTAAAAAGATTTTTGGGACAGATCCAATCAAAATTATTTTCAAAAGCTTCATACAATCCCAAGAGTTTGCTAGGTATAGGTATCTCGGTTCCCTCATTGTTTGTACTAACAACCTTTATAGGTGAACCCAGCTTATTAAAGCGCTTAAAAACTTTCCTAGCCTCAATGGCAACATCTCTAAATTCTATGCGCAAAGTTTCCAAGATAAAAGCTTTCTTTTCAGGATCTTCAATTTCATGAAGCTTAAGGAACATGTATTGCATAAAAGGATTAAGGCTAGCAAACCTAGCTTCTAACATGTGAACTAAATAAGCAGAAGCAACTTCATAACTAGGAGCAAGCTCAGCCAAAGACTTTTCCTCAACTTCTTTATGCATACTAATATGATTAAAGAACTCCTCAATGTTATCTTTCCCAATAATTGAACCACTACCTACTGAGGGGTCCTCCAAAACGTACTTAGGAAACAACATAATGAACTAGAAGTAAAGAGATAACAACTACCAAGGATTCTATTTTTTTTGGGTTTTTGATAAAACGATGCAAGTAAAAATAAAGTAAAGCAAAACTTAAAACAAAGTAAAGGATGTGCGTGTGAAAACTCCCCTCGTAGAAGTCTTCTTCCTCCCCGGCAACGGCGCCAGAAAAACTTGATGGGGCCGAGTTGATGAAGTAAAAATGACCGACCAGTTGGAAACCCCAAGAGCAAGGTGTGATGAATATAGCAGCAAGTTTTTCCCTCAGTAAGAAACCAAGGTAGTCAATCCAGTAGGAGGACAAAATACGACTGAAGGTGATGCCCACTAGCTGCGTGATGCTCTAACAAGGGCGCCGTTAACGATAACTTGTTAGCGCGTCTTCAACCAGTAGCAACGTGGAACCTGCACACAACACAACCAAATACTTTGTTTCCAACTTACGATGAGGTTGTCAATCTCACCGGTTTGCTTGAAACAAAGGGTATGAGCGTATCGAGTGGAAAGCAATAGTAATATGCGAGTAAAGTAAACAGTGCGAGTAAAGTAACAGGTGATAGCAATATAAAGGAAATAGGACCGGGGTCCACAGTTCACTAGTGATGTCTCTCCATAAGATAAAATAATACATGCTGGGTAAACAAATTACAGTTGGGCAATTGATAGAATAAAGACAACATGCATATGATGAGAGGATCACTATGAGATTTACTCTGGGCATTACAACAAGATACATAGACCGCCATCCAACTGCATCTATGACTAATAATCCACTTGTGGCGAATCAATCCGAGAACTCCGCAAGTATTAAGTTGCGAACAACAGATAATTGCATTAAGCAAAGTGTGTAATGTAAACAAAGCATATGCCCTCGTGCATATGAATGTTGTTTTCCCCCTAGTAGCAACAACACATCTACAACCTTAGAGATTTCTGTCACTCCCCCAGATAAAATAGAGGCATGAACCCACTATCGAGCATAAATACCCCCTCTTGGAGTCACTAGCAACTACTTGGCCAAGATAGCTACTAACAACGGAGAGCATGCAAGATCATAAACAACATAGAGATAACATAAGATAAAATTCAGTACTTCAACTCAATCATAACACCAATATTCATCGGATCCCAACAAACCAAACATGTAGAATTACACAATGGTGATCTCAATCATGTAAGGCAGCTCATGAGATCTAAACATGAAGCACATGGTGAAGAAGACAACCATCTAGCTACTGCTATGGACCCATAGTCCAAGGTAGACTACTCACTCATCGCTCCGGAGGCAAGCATGGCGATGAAGAAGACCTCCGGTTGTGATTCCCCTCTCCGGCAGGGTGCTGGGAAGAGCTTTTGGACCCTCCCGATCTTCGGGTCGACTGAGGCGGCGGATCGCGATGTGTTCTGGAAAAGTGATCGGGTCTTTAGGTTTTTCCCGTCGGGGGGTCGTTATAGGCGAAGGGGCATCGTCAGAAGTGGACCGAGGCGACCTCACACATAGGGGGCGTGGCCCAGCCCCTGGCCGCGCCGCCCTATTGTGTGGAGCCCTCGTGGCCCCACTACGTCTCCTCTTTGGTTCTCTGGAAGCTTCGGTGAAATTCTGGGCGACTGGCTTTGGTTTCGTCCAATTCCGAGAATATTTCTTGTGTAACTTTTTTGAAACACAAAAACAGCAGAAAACAGGGAACTGGCACTGTGGCGACTTGTTAATAGGTTAGTTCCGGAAAATGCATAAAAGTGCCAGGAAGTGTAACGAAACACTAAGCAAATGGTGTAAAAACAAGCATGAAGCATCAAAAAATTTAGATACGTTTGAGACGTATCAGTTAGCGCGCCTTCAACCAGTAGCAACGTGGAACCTGCACACAACACAATCAAATACTTTGTTCCCAACTTACGATGAGGTTGTCAATCTCACCGGTTTGCTTGAAACAAAGGGTATGAGCGTATTGAGTGGAAAACAATAGTAATATGCGAGTACAATAAACAGTGCGAGTAAATTAAACAGGTGATGGCAATATAAAGGAAATAGGACCGGGGTCCACAGTTCACTAGTGGTGTCTCTCCATAAGATAAAATAACACATGCTGGGTAAACAAATTACAGTCGGGCAATTGATAGAATAAAGACAATGTGCATATGATGAGAGGATCACAATGAGATTTACTCTAGGCATTACAACAAGATACTTAGACCGCCATCCAACTGCATCTATGACTAATAATCCACTTGTGGCGAATCAATCCGAGAACTCCACAAGTATTAAGGTGCGAATAACAGATAATTGCATTAAGTAAAGTGTGTAATGTAAACAAAGCATATGCCCTCGAGCATATGAATGTTGTTTTCCCCCTAGTAGCAACAACACATCTACAACCTTAGAGGTTTCTGTCACTCCCCCAGATTAAATAGAGGCATGAACCCACTATCGAGCATAAATACCCCCTCTTGGAGTCACTAGCAACTACTCGGCCAAGATAGCTACTAACAACGGAGAGCATGCAAGATCATAAACAACATAGAGATAACATAAGATAATATTCAGTACATCAACTCAATCATAACACCAATATTCATTGGATCCCAACAAACACAACATGTAGAATTACATAACGATGATCTCAATCATGTAAGGCAGCTGATGAGATCTAAACATGAAGCACATGGTGGAGAAGACAACCATCTAGCACTGCTATGGACCCATAGTCCAAGGTAGACTACTCACTCATTGCGCCGGAGGCAAGCATGGCGATGAAGAAGACCTCCGGTGGAAATTCCCCTCTCTGGCAGGGTGCCGGGAAGAGCTTCTGGACCCTCCCAATCTTCAGGTCGATGGCGGCGGCGGATCGCGAAGTGTTCTGGAAAAGTGATCGGGTACTTAGGTTTTTTCCATCGGGGGGTTGATACGTCTCCAACATATCTATAATTTTTGATGCTCCATGCTTGTTTTTACACCATTTGCCTATTGTTTCGTTACACTTCGTGGCACTTTTATGTATTTTCCGGAACTAACCTATTAACGAGTTGCCACAGTGCCAGTTCCCTATTTTCTGCTGTTTTTGTGTTTCAAAAGTGATACACAGGAAATATTCTCGGAATTGGACGAAACAAGTTCCTGAAGTCTTATTTTACCCGGAAGCTTCCAGAGATCCGAAGGAGAGTAGGAGGGGGGGCCACCAGGGCCCCACACGCAGGGGTGGCGCAGCCAGGCCCCTGGCCGCGCGAGCCCCGCGTGAGGGCACCTGGCTCCTCCTCTGACATCGCCCATTCGCCTATAAAGACCCCCCGACGGAAAAAACCTAAGTACCCGATCACTTTTCCAGAACACATCGCGATCCGCCGCCGCCGTCGACCCGAAGATCGGGAGGGTCCAGAAGCTCTTCCCGGCACCCTGCCGGAGAGGGGAATCGCCACCGGAGGTCTTCTTCATCGTCATGCTTGCCTCCGGAGCGATGAGTGAGTAGTCTACCTTGGACTATGGGTCCATAGCAGTAGCTAGATGGTTGTCTTCTCCACCATGTGCTTCATGTTTAGATCTCATGAGCTGCCCTACATGATTGAGATCACCGTTATGTAATTCTACATGTTTGGTTTGTTGGGATCCGATGAATATTGGTGTTATGATTGAGTTGCTGTACTGAATATTATCTTATGTTATCTCTATGTTGTTTATGATCTTGCATGCTCTCCGTTGTTAGTAGCTATCTTGGCCGAGTAGTTGCTAGTGACTCCAAGAGGGGGTATTTATGCTCGATAGTGGGTTCATGCCTCTGCTTAACCTGGGGGAGTGATAGAAACCTCTAAGGTTGTAGATGTGCTGTTGCTACTAGGGAGAAAACAACATTCATATGCTCAAGGGCATATGCTTTGTTTACATTACACACTTTGCTTAATGCAATTATCTGTTGTTCGCAACTTAATACTCATGGGGTGTTCGGATTGATATCCCCGGGAGTGGATTATTAGTCATAGATGCAGTTGGATGGCGGTCTATGTATTTTGTTATAATGCCCAGAGTAAATCTCATAGTGATCTTCTTGACATATCACGTTTATCTTTATTCTATCAATTGCCCAACTGTAATTTGTTTACCCAGCATGTGTTATTTATCTTATGGAGAGACACCACTAGTGAACTGTGGATCCCGGTCCTATTTCCATCATATTGCTATCACCTGTTTACTTTACTCGCACTGTTTACTTTACTCGCACTGTTTACTTTATTCGCATACTCTACTGTTTTCCACTCGATACGCTCATAACCTTTGTTTCAAGCAAACCGGTGAGTTTGACAACCTCATCGCAAGTTGGGAGCAAAGTACTTGGTTGTGTTGTGTGCAGGTTCCGCGTTGCTACTGGCCGAAGACGAGTCAACAAGTATCGTTAAACGGCGCCCTTGTTGGAGTGTTATTAAGCCAGTCTGCATCACCTTCAGTCGTCGCTGTCTGCTTTTCTCCTGAACGATATTAAACCTTGGTTTCTTAACTGAGGGAAAACTAGCTGCTATACTCATCATACCTTCCTCTTGGGGTTCCCAACGGGCTGGTTATTTACCACGCAGAAGGACTATCTGCTGGGCACCATCAAACGCTAGCAGCTTCTTTTCTGGCGCCGTTGCCGGGGAAGAGTGGAAGACTTCTGCGAGGGGAGTTTTTCGTGCACACATCCTTTACTTTGTTATTGTTTTGCTTTACTTTATTCATTTTACCTGCATTGCTTTATATCAAAAACCAAAAAAATTAGAATCCTTGGTGAAAGAGCATTTGCCCCCATGTGTGGTTTTGGTAATTAATGACAATTCCTATGGACTAATGTTTGCATCGAGTTATATTTGTAGGACTTGTTCGTAGACAACGCTTGAGCCATATGTTGGTTTCAAGGTTGTAAGAAGATGCAAATAAAGAAAGTCATGTTTGATCAACACTTCTAGAAGACTATGAAGTGCAAGTTCAATATGATCCATCTCGGAAGATATCATTTGATTGAAGCTTGCAATGGATTATTGAAGATTGACCTAAGCAAGGCTCTCCCATATTGGTGTATGGGGGAGTATTTTGAGATGTCTTCATGAAGCTCGTGCAAGCAAGCATGATCAAGAAAGGTGTTCAATCTTGAGGGTGTCAAGACCGTCATCATCTAGCTCAAGTGGATTGCACAAGGCAAAGGTTTGTTCTTGATAGGTTTTCTCTTCTACCGGTCTCGTGTGTTAGTTTGGAGACCGGGTTATAGGATTGGTAGCCGTACTATCAAGAGGGGCTCTCGAGTTAGTAACTTAATCGTATCATTCAGAGAGAGCTCAAACCTTTGCATACTTGGCATTATCTTTCTTGGTTCTTTAGTGGCTTTTATCCATGTGAGGTTCTAGAGCTTGTGGTTATTTCCATGACAAGCTCTAGCTCATCAAAAACGGATTTCGTATGGAACTCTAATTGCATTTTTAGTGTTTGGAGGTTTTACCGGTTCATCTTTATAGCTAAGTCAAACCTTTTATCATTTGGTTTCATCCTCCTTTGTTGGACTATGATGTTTCTATGGATGATGGTGTAGAGCTCAACGTGGTGATTCCAACGAGCCCAAGATCATCGAAAACGGAGTCCGGATGCAAAAGTTATCGCTATTTTCGTGTTGCTCACTTTTCTTGGGCGGATTATCCGGCCCAGTTTTGGAAAAATCCGGCCCAAATATCCGGCCTTAAATATGAGTGACGCGCACTTTGCCAACTTCTGGTCCTTAGCCATTTTCAGGGGGGGGCGGATTATCCGGCCCAGTTTTGGAAATATCCGGCCGAAATATCCGGACGCCGGATTATCCGGCCCAGTTTTGGAAATATCCGGCCGAAATATCCGGCCCCGGATCTGGACGACGCGCGTGTAGTCCTTAGCAGTTTCTGGGGGGGAGGGCGGAATATCCGGTCCAAACTTGGATCGGATTATCCGGCCCTGCTGTACATCAACGGCTACATTCCCGGGAGGGGTATAAATACCCCTCCCCTTCTTCAAGCTTGGGTTGGCTCATTTTTCCTTCTCTCTCCCTCCATTGTTGACCTTGAAAAGCTTGCCCATCTCTCAATTCCTCCCATGATTCTTGCTTATCTTTGAGGGAAAAGAGAGAGGAGATCTAGATCTACATTTCCACCATTCTCTTTCTCCTCTTTGTGAGGGGAACCCATTGGATCTAGATCTTGGAGTTCTTTGTGGATTTCTTCCTTTGTTCTTCCTCTCATATCCCTCCATAGCATTTGTTGCTTTGGTAGGATTTGGGAGAGAAGGATTTGAGCACTTCGTGTGTTCTTGCCATTGCATTTGGTGCATCGGTTTGAGTTCTCCTCGGAGATTCGGTAGTGAAAGTTCGTTGAGCTTTTTACTCTTGGGTTCTAGGAGCCCTAGACGGCTTAGTGGCTTAGTGGTTACTTGGGGACCTCCAATTAAGTTGTGGAGATCTTCCCAAGCTTTGTGGTGCCTCCGTGGCAATTACTTGGGGACCTCCAATTAAGTTGTGGAGATCTTCCCAAGCTTTGTGGTGCCTCAGTGGCGATTCTTGGGAGCCTCCAATTGAGTTGTGGAGATTGCCCCAAGCTTGTACGGGCTCGGTGACCGCCCTCAAGTGTCCCATAGTGGTCGGGTCTTCCATCTTGGTGGGAGGGCTCGAGGAGATTACGGTGAGCCTCCGTGGCGTTTGGGGAGCCTTGTGCCTCCACACCGCTCCAACGGAGATTAGCACTCGCAAGGGTGTGAACTTCGGGATACATCATTGTCTCCGCGTCCCTTGGTTATTTCTATACCCGAGCTCCTTTACTTATGCAATTTACTTTGTGATAGCCTTCGTGCTTGAAGTTATATATATCTTGCTATCTCATAGTTGCTTATCTTGTCTAGCATAAGTTGTTGGTGCACATAGGTGAACCTAGTTTGTTTAGGTTTTGTATGCTTGGCAAATTAAACGTTAGTTTTATTCCGCATTTGTCAAGCCACTCGTAAAAGTTTTAAATCGCCTATTCACCCCCCCCTCTAGGCGACATCCTTGTACTTTCATTTGGTATCAGAGCAAGGTCTCTCATTTTAGGGCTTCACCGCCTTGAGAGCAAAGATGTCGGCTAGGGGATTAGTGCACAATGACACCTTTATATTTGATGGCACTAATTATGATATATGGAAAATTTGCATGCTTAATCATTTTCGTGATATGGACCCAAATATAGAGAGAATTCTAGATATGGGTTTCTCTCCTCCTAAGGATTCCCAAAGTCTATCTTTAGAGGAGAAGAGAAACTCTTATCTTAATTCTCGAGCTACTAATGTGCTTGTTGATTTTGTGAGCAATGCAGTTATTCTTGCAATCATGCCTTTCCGTAGCGCTCATGAGTTTTGGACAAAGATTCAAGACAAATAAGACATATCCAATAAGATTGAGGATGATTGTATTCCCTCCACTTCCGGTCGTGATGAACTCTCTTCCACTTCACCAAAGTGTAGCAAGACACAAGGTAACTCTATGGTGAATGGTGATGGAAATTGCAATATTGATAGTAAGCTTACTTGTGATGATCATTCATCTCTATCTCATTGCCATGCTTCATCTTTGGACTTAAACACTTCTAGCACCATAAATGCTTTACATGCTTGTGTTGATAGTCCTTGCATATCATGTGTATGCTCCTTGAACACATCTCATAATGATATGCTTACTTCGTCTTGTTGCCATGATATAAATGCCTCTAGTTCCTCTAGTTGTTGTGTGTCTAACAATGTAGAGGAAACCGGAAATTCTATTGGCCAAGACATGATCTCGCTTGGTGCTTCAAGTATTTATTCATCATCATCAATTGCTTCCCACATTTGCCTTATGGCTAGGGCTTCAAAGGTAACTCCTTCTTTGGAACCCAATATATCTAGTGATGATGAGAATGAGGATAATGAAGAAGAATATGATGATCTTGCTTCTTTATTTGAGAAGAGTGAAATGTTTTTTCATGCTATTCGTAAGAATAAAATTGCATGCTCTTACTTCTATAAGATTTTGGCTATTGCCACCGAGAGCAATAAAATTATTGAGGAGCATGAGAATACCATTTTTAAAATGCAAGGTCATGCCCGTGATTACGCGGATGAGATTGCGGATCTAAAAGAAGCTCTAGAAGAAGAACAAACCACCAAGGAATCTCTTGAGGAGACCTTTACTTTAGAATTATCTAAAATAAAGAAATCCTATGATAGAACTCTTGTGGTGGCAAATGATTTTGAAACTAAATATGAAGAGCTTGTAGTTACTTATGCTAAACTCCTTGAGAATGTTGTGCTTCTTAAAAATGACTCTAGGGTCATTTCGTGTGAGCCCATCATTCTCACCGAGTCGCATGAGCAACTTAAAGCTTCAAATTCAAATGAGCTTACTAAATTGTCTTCTCCGCTTTCCATTAGTGATGATGCTTGTGCTACTAACTCTACTTCTTGTGAAGCATCCATCTTGAAGGAGAATGTTGAGCTAAGGGCTCAACTTGATTTGCTAACTAGCAAATATGGGAAATTGGAAGAAAATCATGGAAAGCTCTCTAGCTCCCATGAGGATCTTCTAGCTTCCCATGATAGGCTAAAATTAGCTCATGAGGCTATTATGTCAAAGGTAACATCTAGTGAGCCTCATATGGACTTTTGCACTACTTCTCAAAATGCCATATTGCCTTGTGCTAGTCCTAGTAATTCATCCACTCATAATATTACTACATCTTGTGATGAATTACTTGCCTTGCCTTATTGCTCTAACAATGAAGCTTCTACTTCCTCTAGTACTTGTGTTGTTACTAACCATGTAGAGGAAATCAACGAGCTCAAGGCCCAAGTCACTTCATTGAAGAAAGACTTGGTAAAGAGTCATGAAGGGAAATCCAAACTCGACAATATGTTGAGTGTGCAAAAATTCCCCAATGACAAGAGTGGACTTGGGTTTATCTCCAACAACAAGAAGAAGTCCAAGGTTAAGAAGAATAAGAAGGGCCAAGGACAAGTCAAAGATCCGGCCAAGATTGTTTGCTTCAAGTGCAAAATTGAAGGGCACCATGTTAGATCTTGCCCTTTGAAGAAGAAGGCATTAGTTGAGAAGCAACAAGGGAAGCGGCCTCAAGTTCAAGGGCACGCTCAACCTCGAGTTGAAGAAATGTCTCTTCCCAAGAAGAATCAAGCTAATGCTCCCATTATGGAGAAATCAAGTGAGAAGAAGGTGAAGAAAAAGAACTTGCTACATATGCCGTGAGAAGGGTCACCTTTCTTCTTCATGCACTATGGGTAACTCATCCAACCCTATCATAATTGATGATGCTTATTCTCTTTGCAAGGATAAGGTTGGCAATGTGTTTGCCAAATATATTGGTACTCAAAGTGGTGTCAAGAAAAGAACCATTTGGGTTGCCAAGCCTATTGTGACTAACCTCTTAGGACCCAACTTGGTTGGGGACCATCACACCAAAACTTGATCAATAGGTGTTTGTTGGAGGGCATTGGAGACTTGGATATATCATGAAGAATTAAGGGATCTTCATCAATATATTGTCTCAAGTCAAGTCAATTGGATTATCTTGTTTATATCATATATCCAATGTTCCTCTTTGCGGTAACATGTACTCAACTTATCTACATTGAAAGTTACTCGCCCCTTTTGCATGTGTTGGTTGTGTTCCATTACATGTGTTGGTATATGTTGTGCTACCTACTTGTTTTATTTTGATTAATCAAGTATGTACTTGTGGGTTTGCATACCATGTATGTGTGTTTGTGTTTGAGCCTTATTGCATCTTCATTTATATTATTCGGCTTTTTTTTAGAGACTAATGGACTATCCATTTTGGGGGAGTGATATGCTTTGGCACTTCACAGTCCTAAATATGTGTGCACATGAGGAATACCACTTAGTGTTTATATTTTAAATTATCTAGTCTCTATGTGGTATGTCATGCTCATGAGAAATTCAAATTCTATAATGTCCATTAATCATCTCATGTTGGATTTTATTTGCCTCTTGTGAAAATAAATGCTTTATCACATTATGGGGGAGAAATATGCTTTGTGCATACTACAAACCAATAAAATGTGTATATTTGAGGTTGTGTCACATAGTGTTGATATTGCAAATTATCTTTCTTCTATGTGACATGTTTGCTCAAACAAGTTTCAATTTGCCAAATTGTTTTATTGCTCTTGTTTTGGATCTTGTTTGTGAGATACATTCTTGGTAGGGTTTTTCCTAAAATGTGGGATTCTATATCAAAATTGGAAAACCATTTGCTTCAAGTTATCCTAATCGTTGCTTTGCATGATTGTTTAACTATTTGAGTCTATCAAGAATATCTTCTTTAGCATGGTGTTTAATTCTTATCCTTTTCATATGCTTCTTGTTGTGAAGATGATCTTGGATTTATGTGTAAAATACCACCGGGAAATTAATAACTCCAAATACCTCTTATCCTTGGACAATTGGTACTCTATCATGTGGTATATATATATTGATCATCTTTTTATTGGCTATTGCTTTTAATTACCTTATCTCTTGCCAAGGAATGTATTTGTTTTAAATTCCCATTGTCTTTCTTAACTCTTGTGATTCTATTTGATTTTGTTGAACTTGTTTTGTGTTATTCTTAATGTAGGTTGAGATGATGATCCCATTTGTGTGCATTTTGTATTTAAATGCAAAATCATAAATAATGCACTAATCTTGGGGGAGCTCTCCTATATTTTCTATAACATACTCTTGCGGCTTATTTCAATTGGTATTGGTTATTGTTGAAAGACAAATCTTTTTGTTTTTGGTACTTAGTGTGCCATCATAAAAGAGTGGAGAGTTTGGTTTATTTGTTGGAACCTTGCTCTTTTTGGGAGAATGGCTATCTCTTTTCTTGATTTTGCTTTATATTCTTAAAATGAGATAAGTCATTGGGCATGTGTGTTTTAGTGATCCTTTATGCTCATTTGCGTTTGCTTTGTTCACTTGGTGGACTTTGGAGTCAATCTTCGTTGAATTGATTCTTTGATATAATTTGGACAACTTTTGGGTTTTCACACCTTCGTGTGACTCTTTGGTCTTCTTGGTGTTTCATCCAAATTGTATCTCCCTTTGGCTCTTGAAAGTTTTTAGCATGCATATTTACTTCTACATATATTATGGCATGCTTTGCTTTCTTTGATCCAATATATAGGGTAAACTCCAATAAATCCTAAATCGGCTAAGATGTGCATGAAATTCAAGTTCATATCTATATGCACATATTTATGTGGAGCTTGTCCTATATATTGTAGTGTCTCTAACTACTTCGGACCCAATGAGTTTGGGGACCATATTGTACTTGAATATGTTTTAGGTACATGGGAGATATATTGGTGCTTGTCTCAATAATAAGGATGAAGCGGTGACTAGTTGATAATCTGTGGCAAGCTAGGATTATTGAAGAACTCCTATCTACTACTTCCTTCTAATGGTATCTCGGTAACAAGTATCTTATTCATGCATACTTTTCTAGCATCTAACCTTGTGTGGGTCATTTCATGGCATGAAAATCTTTATTTGCAAGGATCTTAATGAAACCTCTCTATTGAAAATGTGAGTAATTTGAGATGAGTGCATATTTTGGGGTATATATAAAATCATGCTCATGATTCACCTTTCCCAAATATGTCTATCTAGCAATTTTATTGCATATCAATTCCTCAAGTTCCTCACATGTGCAATATTGATGAAAGTGCAAATTTAGTTCCTTCTTTTGGTACACTTATTTGTGATACTTGTTGCTTTTCTCAAAACATCCCAACTATCTTCTTTCCCTTGTTGATATTTGTGATGTCTTTGACATGTTTGTGGTTGAAGTTCTTCAATATGCAATAAGATAAATTGAGCCTTTGGCTATACTTTAAAAGTAAAAATCTCATTGGTATATTGCATGAACTTGTTTGGATATCATGTTCTATTCTTTGTATCTATTTTATGTGTACATGTTTCTTTGTGATAATTATCTTTGTGATGTTGTCTACTTAGAAACTTATACACATGAGAGATGATATCTCCTTATTTGATATCTTTTTAAACCTTGTGTGTTGGGATGGAATGCTAAGCAATATCATTCATTGAGGACTATGTGGATGCTCTATGTACATCTTTGTATTAGTCTTATAATATGCTTTGTCATTCCTATCACACATTCCTTTGGTTGAGCTGTTTAATATGTTGGTTCCTTATTTGTTGCTCAACCATTTCCTTGATGCAAGTGTTAAGCTTGATTTCTTTTCTATGGTCTCTTGCTAATGGTTCCTTTTAAATGGTATTGAGGGAGTGAAAATTCCATGTTGTGCAAATTGTATTCAAATGCAAACATTCTATCTTGTGCATGTACCTTAGGGAGCTTCCTCATTTCATTTTAAAGCACCATTTTGTGGTTATCATAGTATTTGATGCCACTTGGTATCATCTTGTTTTGAATAATATCGAGGGAGTGATGACTCCATGTTTGTGCACCTTATACTTCAATTCAAATGGAATATGTTGTGCACAAACCTTGGGGAGCTTCTTCATATTATTTAGAGCATTATTTTGGCCTTCTCATAATATCTTTATTTGTTTTGCTATTTGGATCTTTTGATTGCTATCTTCATTTGTTGGAAGTTTAACCATCATGTCATCCTTTTTGTTTGCAATCTTTGATCCTCATTATAGTTTGATTTCCTCCAAAATTTTGTCTTTGGATTTGTGCATGTGTTTTCACTCTTTTTGGGCCATGCACACCTTGAGGAGGAACTCTCACTATTGGCCTTCTAAGCCTTTTCTCCCATTTTGGCAATGGATGCCAATGGGGGAGAAGTTTCGAGGGTTTGAAGGGAATTGTGCTTTGGTTTTGTTCTTAAGCATTTGCCTTGCATGCTTTGCATGGTTGAGTATATATAGTGGAAACTCCACCAACAACTTTGGTTGGCAATATATGCAATGAATTCAAGTTCATTCACATGTGCATAGATTGTGGGGGAGTTTGCTCTATATATGATGGTTCTACTAACATCACATACTTTTGTAGTATTTGATGTTATTGTAACCATCTTAGTTCTTTACATTCATTATATAAACCCTCTCAAAGAGATTGTCATCAATTACCAAAATGGGGGAGATTGAAAGAGCATTTGCCCCCATGTGTGGTTTTGGTAATTAATGACAATTCCTATGGACTAATGTTTGCATCGAGTTATATTTGTAGGACTTGTCCGTAGACAACGCTTGAGCCATATGTTGGTTTCAAGGTTGTAAGAAGAGGCAAATAAAGAAAGTCATGTTTGATCAACACTTCTAGAAGATTATGAAGTGCAAGTTCAATATGATCCATCTCGGAAGATATCATTTGATTGAAGCTTGCAATGGATTATTGAAGATTGAGCTAAGCAAGGCTCTCCCATATTGGTGTATGGGGGAGTATTTTGAGATGTCTTCATGAAGCTCGTGCAAGCAAGCATGATCAAGAAAGGTGTTCAATCTTGAGGGTGTCAAGACCGTCATCATCTAGCTCAAGTGGATTGCACAAGGCAAAGGTTTGTTCTTGATAGGTTTTCTCTTCTACCGGTCTCGTGTGTTAGTTTGGAGACCGGGTTATAGGATTGGTAGCCGTACTATCAAGAGGGGCTCTCGAGTTAGTAGCTTAATCGTATCATTCGGAGAGAGCTCAAACCTTTGCATACTTGGCATTATCTTTCTTGGTTCTTAGTTGGCTTTTATCCATGTGAGGTTCTAGAGCTTGTGGTTATTTCCATGACAAGCTCTAGCTCATCAAAAACGGATTTCGTATGGAACTCTAATTGCATTTTTAGTGTTTGGAGGTTTTACCGGTTCATCTTTATAGCTAAGTCAAACCTTTTATCATTTGGTTTCATCCTCCTTTGTTGGACTATGATGTTTCTATGGATGATGGTGTAGAGCTCATTGTGGTGATTCCAACGAGCCCAAGATCATCGAAAACGGAGTCCGGATGCAAAAGTTATCGCTGTTTTCGTGTTGCTCACTTTTCTTGGGCGGATTATCCGGCCCAGTTTTGGAAAAATCCGGCCCAAATATCCGGCCTTAAATATGAGTGACGCGCACTTTGCCAACTTCTGGTCCTTAGCCATTTTCAGGGGGGGGGGGCGGATTATCCGGCCCAGTTTTGGAAATATCCGGCCGAAATATCCGGACGCCGGATTATCCGGCCCAGTTTTGGAAATATCCGGCCGAAATATCCGGCCCCGGATCTAGACGACGCGCGTGTAGTCCTTAGCAGTTTCTGGGGGGGGAGGGCGGAATATCCGGTCCAAACTTGGACCGGATTATCCGGCCCTGCTGTACATCAACGGCTACATTCCCGGGAGGGGTATAAATACCCCTCCCCTTCTTCAAGCTTGGGTTAGCTCGTTTTTCCTTCTCTCTCCCTCCATTGTTGACCTTGGAAAGCTTGCCCATCTCTCAATTCCTCCCATGATTCTTGCTTATCTTTGAGGGAAAAGAGAGAGGAGATCTAGATCTACAATTCCACCATTCTCTTTCTCCTCTTTGTGAGGGGAACCCATTGGATCTAGATCTTGGAGTTCTTTGTGGATTTCTTCCTTTGTTCTTCCTCTCATATCCCTCCATAGCATTTGTTGCTTTGGTAGGATTTGGGAGAGAAGGATTTGAGCACTTCGTGTGTTCTTGCCATTGCATTTGGTGCATCGGTTTGAGTTCTCCTCGGAGATTCGGTAGTGAAAGTTCGTTGAGCTTTTTACTCTTGGGTTCTAGGAGCCCTAGACGGCTTAGTGGCTTAGTGGTTACTTGGGGATCTCCAATTAAGTTGTGGAGATCTTCCCAAGCTTTGTGGTGCCTCCGTGGCAATTACTTGGGGACCTCCAATTAAGTTGTGGAGATCTTCCCAAGCTTTGTGGTGCCTCAGTGGCGATTCTTGGGAGCCTCCAATTGAGTTGTGGAGATTGCCCCAAGCTTGTACGGGCTCGGTGACCGCCCTCAAGTGTCCCATAGTGGTCGGGTCTTCCATCTTGGTGGGAGGGCTCGAGGAGATTACGGTGAGCCTCCGTGGCATTTGGGGAGCCTTGTGCCTCCACACCGCTCCAACGGAGATTAGCACTCGCAAGGGTGTGAACTTCGGGATACATCATTGTCTTCGCGTCCCTCGGTTATTTCTATACCCGAGCTCCTTTACTTATGCAATTTACTTTGTGATAGCCTTCGTGCTTGAAGTTATATATATCTTGCTATCTCATAGTTGCTTATCTTGTCTAGCATAAGTTGTTGGTGCACATAGGTGAACCTAGTTTGTTTAGGTTTTGTATGCTTGGCAAATTAAATGTTAGTTTTATTCCGCATTTGTCAAGCCACTCGTAAAAGTTTTAAATCGCCTATTCACCCCCCCCCCCTCTAGGCGACATCCTTGTACTTTCACTTGGTAGTTGTTTTTACTTGTTTACTTTCGTTTTGCTGAAATGGCCAATCCTGAAAACACCAAGTTGTGTGACTTTACTAGCACGAACAATAGTGATTTTATCTGCACTCCTATTAAGCCTCCTGTTCCTACTGCAAACTTTTATGAGATTAAGCCTGCTTTGTTGAACCTTGTTATGAAAGAGCAATTCTCTGGTGCTAGTACTGAAGATGCTGCAGCTCATCTCAACAATTTTGTTGAGCTATGTGAGATGCAGAAATATAAGGATGTTGATAGTGATATTATTAAGCTCAAGTTGTTTCCTTTTTCTTTGAGAGGAAAAGCTAAAGATTGGTTGCTGTCTTTGACTAAGAATAGTATTGATTCATGGGCTAAGTGTAAGGATGCTTTTATTGGTAGATACTATCCTCCTGCTAAGATTATATCTTTGCGCAGCAACATTATGAAATTTACTCAGTTTGATAATGAACATGTTGCTCAAGCTTGGGAAAGAATGAAATCTATGATAAAGAATTGCCCCACTCATGGACTGACTACTTGGATGATTATCCAAACTTTTTATGCAGGACTGAATTTTTCTTCAAGGAACCTACTTGATTCAGCTGCTGGAGGCACTTTTATGTCCCTTACCTTGGGCGCCGCAACAAAGCTACTTGACAACATGGTGGTAAATTATTCCGAATGGCACACCGAGAGAGCTCCACAAGGTAAGAAGGTAAATTCTGTTGAGGAAACCTCTTCCTTGAATGATAAGATTGATACCATTATGGCTATGCTTGCTAATGATAGGACTCATGTTGATCCTAATAATGTTCCTTTGGCCTCTTTGGTTGCTCAAGAAGAGCATGTTGATGTGAATTTCATTAGAAACAATAATTTTAACAACAATGCTTATAGGAACAATTTTGCTAGTAACAATTACAGGCCGTATCCTTCTACCAATAGTAATGGTTATGGTAACGCTTATGGTAATTCCTACAACAACACTAGGGCCGCGCCCTCCGAGCTTGAGGTAATGCTCAAGGACTTCATCGGTAAGCAAACTGCTTTTAACAAGTCTGTTGAGGAAAAGTTAGGCAAAATTGATATTCTTGCTTCTAAGGTTGATAGCCTTGCTCATGATGTAGAAATTCTGAAATTAAAAGTGTTGCCTAATGATGTGAAAGAGAACAATGTTTTTGCTACCGCTAATGCTATTCAAGTTGGAATTGATGAAAATATTAGATTGTTAGCGGAATTGCATGCCAGGTGGGAAAGAGAAGATGAGATGGCTAGAGAGATGAAGGTATGTACCATTACTATCTCTAATGATGTTGCTCCTAATGCTAGCAATCCTCTTACTTTGATTGGTGTAGAGAAAACTTCCACTCCTTGTGTTAAAAAGCCTAAAACTGCCAAAACTTTTTCTCAAAAGAGTGCTGGAATTTTTTGGAGTGTGGGAGATGATAGCTCTACTTCTTTTAATGATTTTGATGTTGATGGCTGCAATATATCTGAAGTTATTTTGTTCTTGCAAAAGCTTGCTTTGACTCCCAATGCTAGTTCTTTAAATATTGCTTTTACTAAGCACATTACCAATGCTCTCATAAAAATTAGGGATGAAAAGTTGAAGCAAAAAGCCTCTGTTCCCAAGAAGTTAGAAGATGGTTGGGAACCCATAATTGATATGCATGTTAATGGTTTTGATTGCCATGCTTTATGTGATCTAGGTGCTAGTATTTCTATCATGCCTAGAAAAATTTATGACATGCTTGATTTACCACCACTTGAAATATGTTATTTTGATGTTCCTATTGCTGATGTTGCTAAGAAGAAACCTTTGGGAAGGATTAATGATGTTCTTATTGTGGTTAACAATAACCTTGTTCCCGTTGATTTTCTTGTTATGGACATTGAATGCCATGCTTCATGTCCTATTATTTTGGGAAGACCCTTTCTTCGAACTGTAGGTGCTATCATTGATATGAGGGAAGGCACTATTAAATATCAATTACCACTCAAGAAAGGTATGGAACACTTCCCTAGGAAGAGGAAGAAATTACTTTTTGACTCTATTCTTAGAGCAAATTATGAGCTTGATGCTTCATCACTTGATATTACTTGATTCGCAATTTTCTGCGCCTAGCTCAAAGGCGTTAAAGAAAAGCACTCTTGGGAGATAACCCCATGTTTTATTTTCAGTACCTTTTTCTTTTATTTGAGTCTTGGAAGTCATTACTACTGTAATGACCGCTCCTTATCTTGTTTATTTCGTTTTTGTGCCAAGGGAAGCCTCTAATTTGAGTGAGGTAAAGATTTGGGGATGTTGTTGTCCTGAAACTGTTTTCGGTGCTGCACCGTAAAAATTCGTATAAATTCTCTGTTTATCTTTTGGCCCTGCGATTTCTTGTGCATATGCCCCAGGTTATATCCAAACTTTCGTTAATTGAACACTTTTTGATTTGAGCAACAGAAAAGCCCTCAAAAATTCGACCTTTGTCAGCTGTTCAGTTTTGACAGATTTCTGCCAATATTTGTGTTTGCCACTTTATCGCTTTCTTTTGAGTTCTTTTGATCATGGAACTTTTGGGGAGGTTGCTACAGTAGTATTTGCTATATATGTGGTGGTTTTGAGTTGAAACCTGAAGCAAAAAGAGGTTGATTATATGTTATGCTTACACTAATGTTGCTAATAGAATTGTGTTTAGTTTTGTATGAAGGAAGTTTTCAAGTGTAGGGATTGGAGAATGATGAGATGAGTTGAGGAATGGACAAAAGCTCAAGCTTGGGGATGCCCATGCATCACCCCAAGAAATATCTAAGAAGTACAAGCGTCAAAGCTTGGGGATGCCCCCGAGGCACCCCTTCTTCATCGGCAAAAATCAGGTCACCTTTCAAAACACTATATTTTTATTGCTTCATGCACTATGTGTTTTTCTTGGAGCGTCAATTGTTTTAGTTTTCTTAGTTGGTTTAGTTTGTTTGTTTGCTGCAATAAATGGTTGGACCCCAACAAATTTCTTTTGGAGGAGATGTACTCGCTTTCATTTGCAAAGCACGCTCTAGTTTTCACTCTTATTGAAGATCGAGTGTTCTTCTTTTTCTGCTACTGCTTTTGGTTTTCGTTTTCTCCTTGATTTGCGTTCAGACATTGTCATATCGTTTCATCAAGGTGTATTTTTGCCTCTGATCTTTATTGGTTTTCATCAAAAGAGGTGTTTATAAAAATTTCAAATGGTGTTGGAAAAGAGAAAAAGCTTTGTGCAAAATAGTGGTACAAGAAGGAGCTTGTGTAGACTGCGGCTTAGGCTTTTTCATGTCATGCTTGATGTCTTTTTGATAGTATGCTTAGTGGTTTTGCTGTAGCATGACTTGTCTCAAATAACTGAGATTGCTTAATGAGCCTTTGAAAAAATCATGCGTTGTTTTTATTGTATGGAAGCATTATTTTGGTTTTCTCCTTGATGCTTTATTTGGGTTGACTTGGCGCATGCTCACACATGTTAGACTCTTACAAAGTCACCAATAGCCTTCATGATCATTTAGTTTTTGACTTTTGATGCCATCTTATGCTTCTTTTAATGTCGCTTTGTCGCTTTGCATGATTATGGCCATTATTGCTCTCTTAGTTGGTCGCTCCCAGTCTTTTGCTAGCCCTCGCCTTGTACTGAGTATGAGCTCTACTCGTGCATCCAACTCCTAAAAGCCAAAGTTTTCCAAAGTGTCCACCATACATACCTACTAGCAATTTGCTATTCCAAGTAAATTTGACTTGCTTTTATTTTCTCTTCAAATTAAACTCTTACCAGTGTTATGCGAAATTCGGTCAGTAAAGCTCTCACGAACCGGAAGGCACACTTTACTTTTTCCTGTTCTTAAAAATTTGACATTGTGGTCTCTTATGTTGAGTTGTTATGCTTGCAAGTTGTAAGTTGGATTCTAGCCCAGCCATGCTGTCATGGGCAAGCTTTCAACATTGCACTTCTTATTTGAGTTGATATCGTGATCTTTTGTTTATGGATGCCCGCGGTGTGAAATGAATTGGGAATCTTGTGGGGATCATGGAGTTTGTATATGTGTTAGGGAAACGCCGGGCCGCCAATCTAAGCCATGCATAATTCATGGTGGAAATTTGCAGCATACCCATGGTGAACATACGACGACGCATCTCACAATAAAAAGTTAAATAAAAGGCAAATAAAAGAGATGTCGAGGTGTTCATTGTCTGCTTGTCCTGTCATTTTGGTGTGGGCTTGTTCCATGTCATCGGGCACGGAGGTACCCCATTGGCGGTTCTCAATGATACATATATACTTACAATGACAAGAGCCTTGCTTGGGACTCTAAGTAAAGTAGCATGAGGTTTGGGTACTCGTATTCACGGGGCACGAGGTTTTCAACTTATGATTTGTCAAGCATATGCATCATAATTGTTCTTGCATTAACTTTAACCATTCAAGATGCTTATGATGGGGGCAATGAGAGCTCAAAGCCGGTAAGTACCATAATTTTTGAAGGTTATAAAATAATTGAACCAATAAATAACTTCTCTTCACTATGGTACTCTGAATTACTCTCCTATTGAATAACACTAATCATTGCGTAGGGCTATGAAGCACTCCTTAAAGTTCATCAAGTACTTGACAAACACCACTCATAGAGATATTCAAATCAGATCACAACTCAAGATAGATATTATTGCAACTTAGACCAAGTACTAACACGGTGCACACACTGTCAATATTACACCATGAAAGGAGGAAAAGATCACTTCAATACTATCATAGCGATAATTATTCTCATAATCCATAAGAGATCACAATTGTAGCCTAGACTAAGTACCACCATGATGCACGCACTGTCACCGTTACACCATGGCAGGAGGAATAGATTACTTTAATAACACCACTAGAGTACACATAATATCTGAATAATAACATCTACTTGTTCAACATGATACAAAGCTCACGATCACATAAAGATCACATCATGGGAGAGAGAGGTGAACCACATAGCTACCGGTAGAGCCCTCAGCCCCGGGGATGAACAACTCCCTCCTCATCATAGGAGACAGCAAGGTTGATGGAGATGGCGGTGAGGTCGATGGAGACGGCGGAGACGGCGATGGAGACCGATGGAGATGGCTCCGGGGACACTTCCCCGTCCCGGCAGGGTGCCGGAACAGAGACTTCTGTCCCCCGAAATTTGTCTTCGACGGCAGCGGAGCTGCGGAACTATTCAGGAAATTTCGTCGACTCCTTTAGGGTTTTCCGTCCCGAGGCTTTATATAGGCGAAGGGGCGATGTCAGAGGTGGCCCCAGGTGCCCTCACACCATGGTGGCGCGGCCAGGGCCTGGGCCGCGCCACCCCTGTGTGAGCCTGGCCTGTGGCCCCTCTCCTACTCCTCTTCGGATCTCTGGAAGCTTCCGGGTAAAATAAGACTTCAGGAACTTGTTTCGTCCAATTCCGAGAATATTTCCTGTGTATCACTTCTGAAACACAAAAACAGCAGAAAACAGGGAACTGGCACTGTGGCAACTTGTTAATAGGTTAGTTCCGGAAATCGCATAAAAGTGCCACTAAGTGTAACGAAACAGTAGGCAAATGGTGTAAAAACAAGCATGGAGCATCAAAAAATTATAGATACGTTTGAGACGTATCAGCATCCCCAAGCTTAACTCCTGCTCGTCCTCGAGTAGGTAAGTGATAACAAAAGAAATAATTTTTTAGGTGACATGCACCTACACAATCTTGATCATATATGTAAGCATTTGTGAGCTGGGATCATAAGAACTTAAAACATGGACATGAAAGATATAATCTTGACAATAAGAACTTAGCAACCATGTTATAAACATGAAAATGAACACAAACAAAAGATCATGAAAAATGTAACAATGAAAGTCAAACGTGTGTTCAAATCATAAGGAAAAACATACAAATGGTTTTCACCTTGTCCTTCAAAGAGAGCAAAACATAAATGCATAGGACACCTTCAAGTTTAAGAGGGCGACTAGATACAAATAATTTGAGAACAAGTGAAACCATGATCATGAATCAATCAATGAAAACTTTGGGACAATGCACATTATACTCAGAATGACAACTATGCTCTCTTAATGGTGCATAAAGGTAGAAGGTGGTGACTCAACATAAAAGTAAAATAAGGGCCCTTCGCAGAGGGAAGCAGTGATTAAACATGTGCTAGAGCTTTTCATTTGTAAAACAGAGAGATAAAAATTGGTTTTGAGAGGTGGTTGTCTTTGTCAACGATTGGCAATGGGGTTCTTACTATCTTCCATACAAAAATGAAGTAAGTTTTTGAGAGAGAGATTGGCACTTTTTGTGCTCTTTTATAAAGCTTGGCACTCCTCCCCACCTTTTTTTCTTTCACAAACCATGGCTAACCGATTCCATCGGGTGCCCACCAACATTCACATTCCATGGAGGAGTGCCTTTTTTCTTTTCTTTTTTCCTTTTTTTTCTTTTTGGAATAAGCAATATGGAAGATAGCAAATCCGACCACTACGTCCCCATGAGCTGAAAACAGTGTCACAAAATGAGAAGTATTTTGAAGGTTTTTTGAAAGGTAGCACATGAAAATTTACTTGGAATGGCTTACAAATACCATGCATAGGAATTTATAGTGGACACAATGGCAAACTTGGTTTTTGGGAGTTGGATGCACGAGTAGAGCTCATACTCAGTACAAGGCGAGGGCTAGCAAAAGACTAGGAGCGACCAACTAAGAGAGCAATAACGGCCATAATCATGCATAGCGACAAAGCAACATTAAAAGAAGCATAAGATGGCATCAAAAGTCAAAAACTAAATGACCATAGAGGCTATTGGCAACTTTGTATGAGTCTAACATGTGTGAGCATGCGCCAAGTCAACCCAAATAAAGCATCAAGGAGAAAACCAAATAAATGCTTCCATATAATAAAAACAACGCATGATTTTTTCAAAGGCTCATTAAGCAATCTCAGTTATTTGAGACAAGTCATGCTACAGCAAAACCACTAAGCATACTATCAAAAAGACATCAAGCATGACATGAAAAAGCCTAAGCCGCAGTCTACATAAGCTCCTTCTTGTACCACTTTTTTGCATAAAGCTTTTTCTCTTTTCCAACACCATTCAAACCTTTTTATAAACACCTCTTTTGATGAATACCAATAAAGACCAGAGGCAAAAATACACCTTGATTCAAAGATAAAACAAGATCTGAACAAAAACCAAGGCGAAAAACGAAAGCTAAACGCAGTAACAGAAAAAGAGAACACTCGTTGAAACGATAAGAGTGAAAACTAGAGTGTTCTTGGCAAATGAAAAGCGAGTTCATCTCCTCCAAAAGAAACATGATGTGATCTAACCATTTATTGCAGCAAACAAAACTAAACTAATAATGAAAACAAAAACAACTAACGCTCCAAGAAAAACGCATAGTGCATGAAGCAATAAAAATAGTGTTTTGAAAGGTGACCTGATTTTTGCCGATGAAGAAGGGGTGCCTCGGGGGCATCCCCAAGCTTTGACGCTTGTACTTCTTGGATATTTATTGGGGTGATGCATGGGCATCCCCAAGCTTGAGCTTTTGTCCATTCTTCAACTCATCTCATCATTCTCCAATCCCTACACTTGAAAACTTCCTTCATACAAAACTAAACACAATTCTATTAGCAACATTAGTGTAAGCATAACATTGAATCAACCCTTTTTGCTTCAGGTTTCAACCTAAAACCACCACATATTAAGCATATACTACTGTAGCAACTTTCCCAAAAGTTCCGTGATCAAAAGAACTCAAAAGAAAGCGATAAAGCGGCAAACACAAATATTGGCAGAAATCTGTCAAAACTGAACAGCTGACAAAGGTCGAATTTTTGAGGGGTTTCCTGTTGCTCAAATCAAAAAGTGTTCAACTAACGAAAGTTTGGATATAACCTGGGGCATATGCACAAGAAATCGCAGGTCCAAAAGATATACATAGAATTTTCACGAATTTTTACGGTGCAGCACCGAAAACTGTTTCAGGATAGCAACATCCCTAAATCTTACCTCACTCAAATTAGAGGCTTCTCTTGGCACAAAAACGAAATAAAAAGGATAATGAGCGGTTATTACAGTAGTAATAACTTCCAAGACTCAAATAAAAGAAAAAGTACTAAAAATAAAACAATGGGTTATCTCCCAAGAGTGCTTTTGTTTAACGCCTTTGAGCTAGGCGCAGTAATTTGCAAAGATGCTCATGTGGGCGCCATATAAGAGCTTGAGGCAAAGGCGCCATATAGGAACTTAAAGCAATAGAGAGCATCAAAAAGCAGATATGAAACACATTTAAATCTAAACCACTTCCTATGCATAGGAATCTTGTAAGAAAATAAATCAACGAGGCACATAGTAGCAAGCATGGATAGATAAAACAAGTGCCACTTCAAGATTTGCAACATAAAGAGGGAAAACTTAATATTGTTGAGATCCATCAAACCATGTTTCCCTCTCTCATAATAACTTTCAGTAGCATCATGAATAGAACTAACAATATAACTATCACATAAAGCATCTCTATCACGAGCCACATGCATAAAAGAATTAATACTCACCACAGGAACAATAGTAGTAGGAGCAGATTCAACAGAATAAATATTCTCATCACCATAATCATCATAAATAGGAGGCATATTGTAATCATAACTAATTTTATCCTCAATAGTAGGTGAACTGAAAATATTATACTCATCATCATAGCCATCATAAACTAGAGGTTTAGTATCATCACAAGCTAGAGAACAACTATTTCGCAAAGCATATTCTTCAAACATATCATCATAAGAAGGAACATCACATATGGGAGATAAAATATTATCAGAACAAACTTTCTCCACTAAAGCTGGGGAACTAAAAATATCATGCTTAACAAAACCAGCTTCCCCAAGCTTAGACTTTTCTATAGCATTAGCAACAACGGTGTTCAAAGCATTCATACTAACAACACTATTAGCATGCAAATTAAGCTCCAAAGGTTTTTCAATTTTCTCTTCAAACACTTCACATCTAAACTCAGGAAAAAGACTACAGAACTATTTGTTTTCCATTAAGCCTAACTAGTGAAAATAAAAACAAGAAACAAAAAGATGTAATTGCAGAATCTAAAGGAAATAACTCCAAGCACTCACACAGGAGGATGCGAGTACCTTTTACCTTACCTCCCCGGCAACGGCGCCAGGAAATAGCTTGATGTTTACGCACTTCTATTCTTGTAGACACTTGTTGGGCCTCCAAGTGCAGAGGTTTGTAGAACAGCAGCAAGTCTCCCTTAAGTGGATCACCCAAGGTTTATCGAACTCAGGGAGGAAGAGGTCAAAGCTATCCCTCTCAAACAACCCTGCAATTACGATACAGAAAGTCTCTTGTGTCCCCAATACACTTGTCAGATGTATAGGTGCACTAGTTTGGCGAAGAGATAGTGAAATACAAGTGGTATGGATGATTATAAGTAGTAAATGCAATATGGAATAAAAATGGCAGCAAGCAAACAAGTAATAAAACAGCAAGTAAACGGTGTGCAAAGCTTGGAAACAAGGCCTAGGGATCATACTTTCACTAGTGGACACACTCCCAACAAATATAACATGATTGAACAAATAAACAACTTCTCTTCACTATGGTACTCTGAATTACTCTCCTATTGAACAACACTAATCATTGCATAGGGCTACGAAGCACTCCTTAAAGTTCATCAAGTACTTGACAAACACCACTCATAGAGATATTCAAATCAGATCACAACTCAAGATAGATATTATTGCAACTTAGACCAAGTACTAACACGGTGCACACACTGTCAACATTACACCATGAAAGGAGGAAAAGATCACTTCAATACTATCATAGCGATAATTATTCTCATAATCCATAAGAGATCACAATTGTAGCCTAGACTAAGTACCACCATGATGCACGCACTGTCACCGTTACACCATGGCAGGAGGAATAGATTACTTTAATAACACCACTAGAGTACACATAATATCTGAATAATAACATCTACTTGTTCAACATGATACAAAGCTCACGATCACATAAAGATCACATCATGGGAGAGAGAGGTGAACCACATAGCTACCGGTAGAGCCCTCAGCCCCGGGGATGAACTACTCCCTCCTCATCATAGGAGACAGCAAGGTTGATGGAGATGGCGGTGAGGTCGATGGAGACGGCGGAGACGGCGATGGAGACCGATGGAGATGGCTCCGGGGGCACTTCCCCGTCCCGGCAGGGTGCCGGAACAGAGACTTCTGTCCCCCGAAATTTGTCTTCGACGGCGGCGGAGCTGCGGAACTGTTCAGGAAATTTCGTCGACTCCTTTAGGGTTTTCCGTCCTGAGGCTTTATATAGGCGAAGGGGCGATGTCAGAGGTGGCCCCAGGCGCCCTCACACCATGGTGGCGCGGCCAGGGCCTGGGCCGCGCCACCCCTGTGTGAGCCTGGCCTGTGGCCCCTCTCCGACTCCTCTTTGGATCTCTGGAAGCTTCCGGGTAAAATAAGACTTCAGGAACTTGTTTCGTCCAATTCCGAGAATATTTCCTGTGTATCACTTCTGAAACACAAAAACAGCAGAAAACAGGGAACTGGCACTGTGGCAACTTGTTAATAGGTTAGTTCCAGAAATCGCATAAAAGTGCCACTAAGTGTAACGAAACAGTAGGCAAATGGTGTAAAAACAAGCATGGAGCATCAAAAATTATAGATACGTTTGAGACGTATCAGTCCTATGCATTTATGTTTTGCTCTCTTTGAAGGACAAGCTGAAAACCATTTGTATGTTTTTCCTTATGATTTGAACACACGTTTGACTTTCATTATTTCATTTTCATGATCTTTTGTTTGTGTTCATTTGCATGTTTACAACATGGTTGCTAAGTTTCTTATTGTCAAGATTATATCTTCATGCCCATGTTTTAAGTTCTTATGATCCCAGCTCACAAATGCTTACATACATGATCAAGATTGTGTAGGTGCATGTCACCTCAAAAATTATTCTTTTGTTATCACTTACCTACTCGAGGATGAGCAGGAGTTAAGCTTGGGGATGCTTGATCTGTCTCCAACGTATCTATAATTTTTGATGCTCCATGCTTGTTTTTACACCATTTGCCTATTGTTTCGTTACACTTCGTGGCACTTTTATGCATTTTCCGGAACTAACCTATTAACGAGTTGCCATAGTGCCAGTTCCCTGTTTTCTGCTGTTTTTGTGTTTCAGAAGTGATACACGGGAAATATTCTCGGAATTGGACGAAAGAAGTTCCTGAAGTCTTATTTTACCCGGAAGCTTCCAGAGATCCGAAGGAGAGTAGGAGGGGGGCCACCAGGGCCCCACATGCAGGGGTGGCGTGGCCAGGCCCCTGGCCGCGCGAGCCCCGCGTGAGGGCACCTGGCTCCTCCTCTGACATCGCCCCTTCGCCTATAAAGACCCCCCAACGGAAAAAACCTAAGTACCCAATCACTTTTCCAGAACACATCGCGATCCGCCGCCGCCGTCGACCTGAAGATCGGGAGGGTCCAGAAGCTCTTCCCGGCACCCTGCCAGAGAGGGGAATTGCCACCGGAGGTCTTCTTCATCGCCATGCTTGCCTCCGGAGCGATGAGTGAGTAGTCTACCTTGGACTATGGGTCCATAGCAGTAGCTAGATGGTTGTCTTCTCCACCATGTGCTTCATGTTTAGATCTCATGAGCTGCCCTACATGATTGAGATCACCGTTATGTAATTCTACATGTTTGGTTTGTTGGGATCCGATGAATATTGGTGTTTATGATTGAGTTGCTGTACTAAATATTATCTTATGTTATCTCTATGTTGTTTATGATCTTGCATGCTCTCCGTTGTTAGTAGCTATCTTGGCCGAGTAGTTGCTAGTGACTCCAAGAGGGGGTATTTATGCTCGATAGTGGGTTCATGCCTCTGCTTAACCTGGGGGAGTGACAGAAACCTCTAAGGTTGTAGATGTGCTGTTGCTACTAGGGAGAAAACAACATTCATATGCTCAAGGGCATATGCTTTGTTTACATTACACACTTTGCTTAATGCAATTATCTGTTATTCGCAACTTAATACTCATGGGGTGTTCGGATTGATATCCCCGGGAGTGGATTATTAGTCATAGATGCAGTTGGATGGCGGTCTATGTATTTTGTTGTAATGCCCAGAGTAAATCTCATAGTGATCTTCTTGACATATCACGTTTAGCTTTATTCTATCAATTGCCCAACTGTAATTTGTTTACCCAGCATGTGTTATTTATCTTATGGAGAGACACCACTAGTGAACTGTGGATCCCGGTCCTATTTCCATCATATTGCTATCACCTGTTTACTTTACTCGCACTGTTTACTTTATTTGCATACTCTACTGTTTTCCACTCGATACGCTCATAACCTTTGTTTCAAGCAAACCGGTGAGATTGACAACCTCATCGCAAGTTGGGAGCAAAGTACTTGGTTGTGTTGTGTGCAGGTTCCGCGTTGCTACTGGCCGAAGACGAGTCAACAAGTATCGTTAAACGGCGCCCTTGTTGGAGTGTTATTAAGCCAGTCTGCATCACCTTCAGTCGTCGCTATCTGCTTTTCTCCTGAACAATATTAAACATTGGTTTCTTAACTGAGGGAAAACTAGCTGCTATACTCATCATACCTACCTCTTGGGGTTCCCAACGGGCTGGTCATTTACCACACACAAGGACTGTCTGCTGGGCGCCATCAAACGCTAGCAGGGGTCTTTATAGGCGAAGGGGCATCGTCAGGAGTGGGCCGAGGGGCCCTCACACATAGGGGGCGCGACCAGGGGCCAGGCCATGCCGCCCTGTTGTGTGTGGCCCTCGTGGCCCCACTCCGTCTCCTCTTCGGTTCTCTGGAAGCTTCGGTGAATTTTTGGACGTTCGGCTTTTGTTTCGTCCAATTCCGAGAATATTTCCTGTGTAACTTTTCTGAAACACAAAAATAGCAGAAAACAGGGAACTGGCACTGTGGCGACTTGTTAATAGGTTAGTTCCGGAAAATGCATAAAAGTGCCACGAAGTGTAAGGAAACACTAAGCAAATGGTGTAAAAACAAGCATAGAGCATCAAAAATTATAGATACGTTAGAGACGTATCACCCGCTAGCTTCGCGACAACTCCGGACAATTTATAGGGCGCCTCGTCCGAGCTTTGCTTTGCGAGCGGCAACATGGAACCTGCACACAACACAACCAAATACTTTGTTCCCAACTTACGATGAGGTTGTCAATCTCACCGGTTTGCTTGAAACAAAGGAATGAGCGTATCAAGTGGAAAGTAATAGTAGAATGCGAGTAAAGTAAACAGTGCGAGTAAAGTAAATAGGTGATAGCAATATAAAGGAAATAGGACCGGGGTCCACAGTTCACTAGTGGTGTCTCTCCATAAGATAAAATAACACATGCTGGGTAAACAAATTACAGTTGGGAAATTGATAGAATAAAGACAACGTGCATATGTCAAGAGGATCACTATGAGATTTACTCTGGGCATTACAACAAGATACATAGACCGCCATCCAACTGCATCTAAATAATCCACTTGTGGTGAATCAATCCGAGAACTCCACAAGTATTAAGTTGCGAACAACAGATAACTGCATTAAGTAAAGTGTGTAATGTAAACAAAGCATATGCCCTTGAGCATATGAATGTTCTTTTCCCCTAGTAGCAACAGCATATCTACAATCTTAGAGGTTTCTGTCACTCCCCCAGATTAAATAGAGGCATGAACCCACTATCGAGCATAAATACTCCCTCTTGGAGTCACTAGCAACTACTCGGCCAAGATAGCTACTAACAACGGAGAGCATGCAAGATCATAAACAACATAGAGATAACATAAAATTAAATTCAGTACATCAACTCAATCATAACACCAATATTCATCAGATCCCAACAAACACAACATGTAGAATTACATAACGGTAGTCTCGATCATGTAAAGCAGCTCACGAGACCTAAACATGAAGCACATGGCGGAGAAGACAACCAACTAGCTACTGCTATGGACCCATAGTCCAAGGTAGACTACTCACTCATCGCGCCGGAGGCAAGCATGGCAATGAAGAAGACCTCCCGTGGCGATTCCCCTCTCTGGCAGGGTGCCGGGAAGAGCTTCTGGACCCTCCCGATCTTCGGGTCGACGGCGGCGGCGGATCGCGATGTATTCTGGAAAAGTGATCGGGTCTTTAGGTTTTTCCCGTCGGGGGGTCTTTATAGGCGAAGGGGCTTAGTCAGAAGTGGTCCTAGTGGGGCTCACCACAGGAGGGCACGGGCCAGCCCCAGGCCGCGCCCCCTGGTGGTGTGGCCCACCAGTGGCTCCTCTCCGTCTCCTCTTCGGTTCTCTGGAAGCTTCGGTAAATATCTGGACGTCTGGCTTTTATTCTTCCAATTCCGAGAATATTTCCTGCGTAACTTTTCTGAAACACAAAAACAACAGAAAATAGGGAACTGGCACTGTGGCATCTCGTTAATAGGTTAGTTCCAGAAAATGCATAAAAATACCACGAAGTGTAACGAAACACTAAGCAAATGGTGTAAAAACAAGCATGGATCATCAAAAATTATGGATACGTTGGAGACGTATCAGTAACTCCATTCTTCCTCCTCTTAATCATCACTCTCCTCCTCTTTTTCATCCAACGAGCCTCCAGTTTTAGCAATTTCTTCTTCCATAGGCTCCTTCAAGGCATTAGTCTCTTCCGTTGGAGAGCATCTATTAAGATATTTAAGAATATAGCCATTTTCTTCCTTGTAATTATCAAAGCAAAATGTAAGTATATCATCAACCTCATATTTATAAGGTGCATCATCAGTATTTTCAAGCAAATAAGCAAGTTCGAATGCACCCTTCCAAGCAATAAATTCTTCAATTTGTTCCACATCATAAAAGTCATAATTTCCATTAATATAAGAAGATATGGTAACATCATCATTATACTCACATTGAAAAGGGAGGTGTTTATACCTCCTACGGCAACAAGATCTATCAAAGCAATAAGTAACATTATAAGTAGAGCACATGTTTCTAGTAATGATATATAATTTATCAATTTGTTCCCATAAGTGTTTCCCTTTTTATGACAAGCAATGTTCCTCATAATATTTTTGTTGCTCTTCCGTGAACCCACCTTGCCAAAAAGATTTAGTTTCAAAGAAACCAACCATTGATAGAAAGCATGATAAAGCAAGACAATAACAGACCAACAAAAGTAACAACTATAGTAGGAACTAATAATATTTTTTTTGTATTTTTGATAAAAACGATGCATGTAAAAATAAAGTAAAGCAAAACTTAAAACAAAGTAAAGGATGTTCGTGCGAAACTCCCCTTGCAGAAGTCTTCTTTTTCCCCGGCAACGGCGCCAGAAAAGGGTCTTGATGCGGCACGGTGTTGATGGTTTTTCACCGTCTAGTTGGGAACCCCAAGAGGAAGGTATGATGAGTACAGCAGCAAACTTTTCCCTATGGACTAATGTTTTCATTGAGCTTATTGTGAAGGAATTGTTCATAGGAATTGCTTGAAGTCCATGTGTTGGATTCAAGGCTTGGATGCCATGAAGATAAAGATATATCTTAAGTATTGGCATCAAGATCATTGAATAGAAGAGATGAATTCATTATGATCAAGAAGAAAAAATAAAGATATAGTTCTTGTGTAGAACTCATGTAATCCATGCTCTAGCTTATGTGTTAAGCCAAGGAGTCTCAAGATCTTGAGAGTTTGGTTACATGAGAAGAATTCAAGATATGGCTCTATGTTGAGGTCATGATGATCTCATGAGTTGATATATGATTGACTAATACCTAGAGCATGCAATCAAATGAAGAATTCTTTATGTGGCTCAAGATATTGTGATAGAGCATGAGAAGATTCAAGGTTGACCAAGGCAAAGATCAAAGATTGGATTCTAGTTTGGTCAACACATGAAGCATAAGGAATGTGCCACATGGGACCAATCGGTCTTGTGGTATGGTATGGTTTGTCAATTATGCTTTGTGAACTAACCCATTACATATGTGTGTTTGTGTTGTCTATGTGGGTTAGGTATTGTGTCATGGATATGCATCACTAGTGAGATTTCATATAGACCATGAAAGGATGACATCAAGTGGTGGTTGCCATCAAGGTTGCAAAGTGCAAGTTTCAAGATAAGCATCTCGAGAAGATCATATTCTTGAAGCTTGTCATCTATTTGGTGATAATGGAATTGTGAAGACATGCCTTAGTGAAGGTATCCCATAGTGGTGTATGGGGGAGCATATTGGAAGTCTTCACGAAGCAACAATGATCAAGTGAAGCATTCCGGCTTGACGGAAGCATGAAGCATCATCATCAAGATCAAGCGGGGTGCGCAAGGCAAAGGTTTGTCCTTGCTAGGTTTTCCTTTTACCGGTCTCAAGGTGTTTGTTTGGGAGACCGGGTTATAGGATAGATAGCCGCACTATCAAGAGGGGCTTTCGGTTGGGCAACTTGATCACATCGTCTTAGGGAGCTCAATCCTTTGCATACTTTGCATCTTCCTAGTTTGTTGCTTCTTGGTGTTTCTCCATGTGAGGTTCTTGTGCTTGTTGCTAGCTTTCCAGCAAGTCCAAGTTCATCAAAAACGGAATCCGTATGCATCTTTTATCGTGTTTTCGAGTTTGGAGGTTTTACCGGTTCTTTCCTATGGAAGGTTCTCACCTCTCCTTATTTGATTTTTTACCTCTTACTAATTCTTGGGCTTTATGTGGTTCATTGGATAGATATTTTTCTTAGCTTTTCAAAAAATCCAAGTTTGCTAAAATCGGAGTCCGGATGTGAAAGTTATCGTATTTTTCGTGAGGCTGTTTTCTGCCGGTTCCGAGCTCGGATTGAACCGGAAATTCAACCGGAAATCAACCGAAAAGTTGCAGAACTGTTTTCTTGTATTTTCGGATTTAGGTCCGGTTGGACCGGGTTTTGGACCAGAAATCACCCGAACAAGTGGGAAATGTCCCCAACGGCCATATTTGGCTTTCCCTATAAAAGGGCCTTCTTCACCAATGGTTTTCTAGGGTTCTTGAGCTTCATTTGCACCACCATTGTTGACCTCCATAAGCTTTGTTCCTCACCCATCCCTCCTATGATTCTTGCATATTTTTGAGGGCTTTGGAAGAGGAGATCTTGATCTACAATCTCCACCAATTCATTCCTCCTCTAAATGAGGGGAATCCTTTGAATCAAGATCTTGGGGTCATTGGTTGACCTCCACCCTTGTTCTTCCTCTCTAACTCCTCCATAGCATTTGTTGCCTTGGTGGGATTTGAGAGAGAAGGATTTGAGCACTTCCCCTTGTGTTCTTGCTTTGCATCCTTGCATAGTGTTGAGCTCTGTGACAACCTCAAATTTGATAACAAATTCGAAGTGCCCGTTATGTATTCCACCGCAATCCTAGAACCATTGTTGCGATATACATAACGTAGTTGGTAACCAGTTCCATAGACATTACAATACGATGGTTCAAATACAATGGTCATATAGACCAAGTCATATTACAACACAATATAGCAGCGGAAATAACGTCTTCGGGTCCATGCCTTCACCCTACAGGCAATGGCGACTCACAGAGACAAGCTTAGTTCTGGTACTCTTCCTCATATCCTTCCTCCTGGTAATCTTCCCCATAGTCTGCCCAAGTTGATAGCCAGGGACACAGCCATGAGTACATTGGATGCACTCGCAAACCAGCTTATACTTGAAATGAGGAAATTGATATGCAAGGATTGGTATGGTGGACTAAGCACTAAGTTGATTTGCAAAAGCTAATTTTATTTCCCAAGAATGTTCATTGGTAGAAAAGGAGTTTAATTCTCTAAGTTCAATCTAAAGAGGAAATTCAAGTGTGTCAATATCATGGTCAAGTCAAGTCAATTCAATTCATGTCATTCACCAAGTTCACCATAAGTTGTTTTTATTATTATTGACAAAAGCCAGGCACAGCTTGCCAACCGTCCATGACCGCGGACGCGGCTATTCGAATAGTTTGAAAACCTCTGCAGAGGGGTACACTTTACCCACAAGATTCGATACATCTGCCGGGAGAAATCCACGGTCCGACATACAAAAGTATGCGGGGTTCAGATAATCAAACAAAACCTTTCACTTGCTCACCCTAGTATAGGATCCTTCCCTAGAGCCCGGGGTACGGAATCCCCGCTCCGGCGCCTCTAGTTCTGGCCATCCCGGGTGCCGGGTTGGTGGAGTCCACCTGGTTCAGAAGTAACCGCGCACGGTGTCCTTCCATAAAGATTTGATACAAGGCCTCCCATACTAAGATAAACAAGCTACGGGTTAAGCCCCTTCCCATATAGGGGTAATATGGTTGTACGGTATAATTGGCTCCCATAGTACATCACTCGTTGTCAAATTGAGAAATACATTTCGTAGTTCTTAGTCAAGATTATTTTCTTTCATAAAACCACCATGTAGGAGAAACCTCCAATATCATGTTTCAAGTTTAAGTCACCAATTCTCAACTAGGATTCCCCTTATAAATGACCTCCAATTTTATTAGCAACTAAGCAGCTACATTGAGTGATGACCCCTAAATAGAGTTGGATAAACTCAGCTTGATGCTCTTGTGGAGCAAGAGATTACTATACTTCTATCCTTCTACTCTAGCAATTCAATCATGCAATTTACTTAAAACAAGTAGAATGCAATATTAAAACTGGGCATGGGGAGTATAAATCAAAAGATGGCTTGCCTTGGTTGGCAAAGTGTCCGGGGTATTCTTCTTCTTCTTGATAATAATAATCCCCTCCAATATCCTCCTCGACAACACTAGCGTCTAATCACGAATAAACACAAAGCACACAATCACTACACAATGCTAACAACACACCAAGCACACATCTTTGTTTGCTAACAATAGCATTTATGTTGTATTTTATGGGGTTGGATGGTAAGTTTTTCTTCTAAGTTTTCTTCAAGTGTGCAAGTTAGATTCTCTACTAAGGGTCGTATGGGGTTCTCTTTCTAAGCATGAGTATTGGTTTAGGGGTACTAATGCTAGTTCAAGTGAGAAGGGATCAACTAAGTGAATTGGTAAGAGGGCAAATTAATTCTAAGTGTGCAATAGTGATCTATCATTTTATGCTACAAGATAGGATTGGGTTAAGGTCTAATTGATAACACTAATGGTGTTTGGGGTTGATTAGGGTTGACTAACAGTAAGAGGGGTCATTGGTGAGTTCACAATTTAATTTTTCATGATTTTAGATGGCTTAAATAATTTTCTAGAGATATCCTATGGTTAATAAAGCTAGGGTCACACTATTCATATCTAATTTAATTCTTAACTTATTTTGAATTCTAACCAGTTCTATTGTGGAGAGTATTTTATAAGCTTTCCAACGCATATTTATTTGCTACAAATGGATTTGTAAAACTCTTGGAATTTACATTTGAAAATCACATCTGAAACATATTCAAATTAATTGAAAAAGGGCGGGAGAATAAATAAAAGTGAAACGGACCGAATCTAACTAGCTGGGCCCAATTCAAACCAAACCCGAACGGGCCGGCCTAGAAAACGGTTCGCTTCGGCGGGATTTGTTTTAAAACGAACTGACAGGTGGGGTCGGGGTGTCAGGCGACTTAAGTTACCGAATCGGTATGCTAGCGTTGGATCAAGATCGGACGGCTCGCGCTCATCGTCTTCCTCAGCACGGCGGGAGCTCACCTGCGTTGCAGTGAAGAATGTTCGACGGCGAGGGAGTGGCGTAGAGGACGCAGAGCTCGTCGGCGACGTGCTGGATCGGCTGCGGTGCGTCTCCTCCACCGATTCCCAGCAGCGGCGTGCTCCCAGGTGGTCGAACGCGGCGGCGCTCCGCTTGTCCAGTACCTCGCCGGCGTGGCGAGCGTCGACGAACCAGAGCGAGCTGGGCTAAACGAGCGTGTCTGGGAGGTAGCTGGGAGTGAGGTGAGTGTCTCCGTTTGATCGGCGGGGCCTTTTATAGGCCGGAGCGGCGAGGGTAAGCGCGGCCAGAAGCTCGACGACACGGGGGCCCTGGCAGCGTTTGGAACTCGCTCCGGTCACGGCGGTCTCGGGGGCGTGCTGGGAGGGTGCTGGCTCGGCCGCGGGGTGCTGTGTGTCTGCTCTGGCGCCTCCAAGGTGGTCGGCATCGTGCAGGGAAGGAGATGACTGGGAGGGGGCCCTGGGTGCAAAACTCGTCTCCCCTCCGCTTCTCCTGGCTTGGGTCGGGGCTGGGGGCGCTGGAGTCGATCGAGGCACCATCCAGGAGCATGGCTACAGCGCTGGAGCGAGCCAGAACAGTGCAGCCACAGTGATTTCGATTTGGGTTGATTTGCTTCTGCCAGTGTTCGACGAAATGCCCGCAAGAACTTGAAATTCGAATTTTTGAAATTTTCCAGTTTGAGTGATCAACATATTGGCCAAGGTATCCTATCATATTTTTGTTATGAAGAAAGAAGAAGTTTTGCATAAATCTTATTTCGAATTTTGGTATAGTCACTGTTTCAGATTCAAACTTTGGTTCAAGTTTGGGTGATGTTCTAGTTTGAATTTTGAGTAGATTTTTGTTGGTTGAGTTTGTATGCAACTTGGTTAAGCTCAACTAACAGGCCAAACATGAAGGTGAGTTGTAGATTTCTTAATCCAAGGGCTCAAAGTGGTGTAGTCAAACAGATTTCCTAGATCACCTCAATCTTCTCTTTTTCTTTCTAAATTTTATTTCTGGTTTCTTTGATTCTTATAAACTTTCTCAATTGCTTCTATTGGTTAACCTGGAAGGAACTAACCAATGCACAATCAAAAATAACACACATGAAATCATAGAATACGAATAATAGAAAATACATGTATGTATGAAATAATAGCGAAAAGTTTTATCTGGGTCCAAAATTTGGTACTTTATTTAATAAGAAGTGGATTACAAATTCTGAGTTGTTACAAGCTCTCCATTACGATTTGTTCGAGTGAGAGACCGTGAGCTTGTTACTCTTGGAGGGTGACCTCCTAGTTGGCTTGGCGGTTGGTGCCTCGGTGACCTCTTCGTGGAAGATTGTGAAGAGGCCCGGGCTTCCCCTTCGTGGGAGTTGTGAAGTGGTTGTGGAGCTTGCCATCTCCGGAGTGGAGGAAAAGCTAACCATAAGAAGGGGTCCCTAGCTTCGTGGGGGGCTCGGAGAAGAAGGTGAGCCTTCGTGGTGTTCGGGGGCCTTCGTGGTTACCCGCATCTCTCCAACGGTGATTAGCTTACTTTATGTAAGTGAACATCGGGATACATCTCCGTCTTCGCGTGCCTCGGTTATCTCTATACCCGAGTTTATTTCCTTGTGATAGCCATCGTGCTTGAAGTACTTATATCTTGTTTATCACTTGTGAATTATATCTTGTGCTATCTTGCTTAGCTCTAGTTGTTGTTGGTGCACTTAGTTGAGCCTAGCTTATTTAGGTTTTGTGCTTGTAAAATAAACGTTAGTTTAATTCCGCATTCTTACAAGCCAAATCTGTAATAGTTTTTAAAATGCCTATTCACCCCCGTCTAGGCGACATCTCGTCCTTTCAATTGGTATCAGAGCAAGGTCTCTCCTTGTTTAGGCTTCACCGCCTTGAGAGTAAAGATGTCGGCTAGTTATTTAGTGCACAATGACACAATTATTTTTGATGGCACAAATTATATGCTATGGAGAAATCGCCTGCTTTCTAATCTTCGGACTTTGTGTCCAAATATAGAGCAATTTCTAGATGTACGTTTTTCTCCTCCGATGGATCTTCAAAATCTATCTATTGAGGATGAGAAAAATTTACATCTTGAAGCTCAAGTATCTAATGAAATTTTATTGTCTGTGAGCTCCATAGTTTATGTTTGCTTGATGGGTTCAAAGTGCAAGACGTCTCATGAGATATGGACCAAGCTAGAAGAGTCATTTGGTGGGTCCATTTCACTTGAGGTTGAAAGTGAACCCAAGGAGCTCTCTTCACCTTCACATCATGAAGAGCTCCAAATTGCTTCCACATCCGGTCATGATGATTGTTCAAGTTCTTCCGCTTCACCAACATGTGACTTGTCACAAGGTAATGACACGGTGAGTGAAAAAATCATATATGATGATGGTTGTCTTGTTCTTTGCACCAATAATTCTATTTCTATAAATCCTAATGGTGTAGAGAGTTTGGACCTAAACACTTCTTGCAAGAAATTCTTTACTCATTCTTGTGTTAAAGGTCCTTGCATATCTCCTAAAATTTGCTTGATTAAATTTTGTGATGATATGCTTGTTTCTAGTTGTGACCATACTAAAAATGATTCTATTTCCTCTAGTTGTTGTATGACTAACCATGTAGAGGAAATTAAAGAAAAATTGGGTCAAATAATTAAAGAAGAAATCAATAGAAGAACCAAGAAGGTTTCTATCAAGAGAAGGCAATGCTATGAATGCCACGAGTATGGACATCCCGCAAGAGCTTGTCCTACACTTGAAAATGAAGAATGTGCTTCAATTGATGTTCCCTCATCATCTACCCAAGTTCACATGTGCCTTATGGCAAGCGGCTCAAAGGTAACTCCTACTTTGAATCCCGACACATCTCCTTATGATGAGATTGATGATGATGATGTTAGTGATGATGATAATGAAGCTTTCTTGCATGAGATGGGAATTGTGTATGCCTCTCTTCGGGGTAATAATGATGCTCGTGCTAAAGTGGAACACTTAATGGAAACCTTGTTTGACCACAAGGAGACCATTAAGGAATTGAACTCCCTCGTTAATGAGGGGAAATGGAGATTCAATCTCCTCAAGCAAGAGCTATCCGAAGAGAAGCATACTAATTCTTGCTTATCTCAATATATTAAATCTTATGAGCTTACAAATGCTAAATCTATTAATGATGCTTGTGCTACTAACTCCACTTCTTGTGAAGCATCTATATTAAAGGAGAATGTTGAGCTAAGGGCTCAACTTGAGTTGCTAACAAGCAATTATAAGAAATTGGAGGAAAGCCATGAAAAGCTCTCGGGCTCTCATGGGGATCTCTTAATCTCTTATAATGGGCTAAAGTTAGCTCATGAGGCAAGTATCTCTAAGAAAACATCTTGTGAGCCTCATTTGGACATTAGCACTACTTTGAACCAAAATGCTATATTATCTTGTGCTAGTCCAAGTAATTTGTCTAGGCATAATATTGCTACATCTTGTGATGAATTACTTGCTATGCCTTGTTGCTCTAACAATGAAGCTTCTACTTCCTCTAGTACTTGTATTACTACTAACCTTGTAGAGGAAATCAAAGAGCTCAAGGCCCAAGTCACTAGTTTGGAGAAAGACTTGGAGAATCGTCATGAAGGGAAATCCACACTCGATAATATTTTGAGTGTGCAAAAATCCCCTAATGACAAGAGTGGACTTGGATTCAACTCCAATGACAAGAACAAGTCCAAGAGCAACAAGAAGAAGAAGGGCCAAGACCAAGTCAAGAATTTGGCCAAGATTGTTTGCTTCAAGTGCAAGATTGAAGGGCATCATGTGAGATCTTGCCCATTGAAGAAGAAGCACTTAAGTGAGAAGCAACAAGGGAAGCGGCCACAAGGTCAAGATCAAGCACGACCTCAAGTTGAAGATAGGCCACTTCCCAAGAAGAAACAAGATGAAGCTTCCCAAATCAAGAAATCAACGAAAAAGAGAAAGGGAAGCACTTGTTGCTATATTTGCCGTGAGAAGGGGCACTTTGCTTCTTCATGCCTAAGCGGTACCTTATCTAATCCTATCATTGTTGATGATGATTATTCTCTTAGGAAAGATAAGGATGGCAATGTGTTTGCCAAGTTTGTTGGAACTCAAAGTGGTGTCAAGAAAAGAACCATTTGGGTTGCCAAGCCTATTGTTACTAACCTCTTAGGACCCAACTTGGTTGGGTACCAACAAGCTAAAACTTGATCAATAGGTGTTTATGGAGGGCATTGGAGACTTGGCTACCTCATGAAGAATTAAGGGATCTTCATTAATTTTATTTCATCAAGCCAATTCATTGACACTATCATCTTATATCCAATGTGCCTCTTTGCGGTAACTTGTACTTAACCTCTTTACATTGTAAGTTACTTACCCCTTTGCATGTTTTGGTTTTGTACCAAGTATGTGTTTGTATATGTTGTTCCTTACACCTTCTTAACTTGTGTATTCAAGTAGGTGTTGGTTGTTTGGCACATCATATACTTGTGTGTTTGCTTTGAGCCTCTAATGCATCTTATTGGTATCTTATTTGGCTCTTATTGAGTGATTAATGGAACATCCCATTTTGGGGGAGTGATTTGCCATGGGCACCTCACAATCCTATAAATGCGTGCACATGAGTAATACCACTTAGTATTGGTATTGCAAGATTACCTAGTCTCTATGTGGTATGCCATGCTCATGAGAAATTCAAATTCTATATCTCCATTAATTATCTCTAGTTGGATTTTATTTGCCTTTTGTTGAAAAGATTTTAATATCACATTATGGGGGAGTAATATGCCTTGTGCATATCACAAGCCTAGGAAATGTGAACATTTGAGGTTTTGCCACTTAGAGTTGATATTGTTAATTATCTTGTTCCTAGGTGGCATGTTTGCTCAAACAAGCTCCGTTATTTCTTAAATGATTTTATAGCTCATTTCTTTTGTCTTGGTTTGAGTAAGAATTCTTGGTGCGGTTTCACTCAAATATATTTATATATATATATCATAAGTAGGAAGCCGTTTGCTTCTAGTTACTCTAATCATTGCTTTGCATGATTGTTTGACTATTTTTGGAGCTACCAAGAATCCTTTTTCGTGCATGCTGCTTAATATGAATATTTAACCATATGCCTTTTATTGTGAAGTTGATCTTGAATATCTTTGCAATACACCACCGAAAAATAATTCCAATATGAACTTCTTGTCTTTGACAATTGGTATTCGTATATATGCGTGGTAATTCCTCTAGATCATCTTCACCTTGGAATTTGCCTCTTATTGCCCATATTTCTTGCCAAGAATTTTTTTCCTGACTCCCGTTGTCTTATTACCTTCTTGAGGATCTTTTTGCTTGACTTTGTCTCATCTCTTGATCCCCATCAAGTGTGTTGTTGTTGTAAGACAAACCTTTTCTTTTCGGTACTTGTGCCATTGTGAAAAGTGTAGAGGGTTTGGTTTATTTGTTGGAACCTTGCTCTTTTGGGAGTTAGTTATCTCATTCCTTCTTTTATGATTTATTTGCTCGAATGAGATAAATTGTTGAGCATGCTTTTATTTATTTATTCTTTCATGCTCAATAAGTTGTTAGGTTCATTTGTTGAATTTTATGAATAAATCATTTGTTGATTTGTTCCCTTGATATCATTTGGACAAATAATGTGTTTCACCACACCTTTTTATACCTCCTTGTACTCTTGGTGTTTTTGTCTAAATTGTATCTTCTTTGGATCTTGAAAGATAGGTGCATGCATATTCTCTTTATGCTTAATTTTGTATCTTAGTTGCTTTCTTTGATCCAATATATATGTTATACTCCATCAAATCCTAAATGGCTAAGATGTGCATGAAATTCAAATTTCATCTCTAACTATGCACATATTTATATGGAGTCTATCATATGTATTGTGGTTAGTCTAACCACTTTGGACCCAATAAGTTTGGGGACCAAGATGTACTTGAATGTGTCTTAGGTACATTGGAGATGCAATGGACGCTTGTCTCATTTATAAGGAAGGTGTTATCACCATATGACTATTGGAGCCAAGCTAGGATGATCGGTGAACTCTTATCTACTACATCACACCATTGCTATCTCGGTAACAAGTATAACATTCATGCATACTTTCTAGCATCCCAACTCTTGTAGGTTGGTTCTTGGCATGACAATATTTATTTGCAAATGTTGCGGTTCTTGCAAAGGTCTTATAAAGAAATATTTTTATTTCATATGTGAGCAAGTTGAGATGATTACATATGATGGGAAGTATATAAAATCATGTTTATGATTCACCAATCCCAAATATGCCTTTTTAGCAATTTATTGCATATTAATTCCTCAACGCTCTCTCATGTGCAATATAGATAATGTTGCAAGTTGTACCCTTCTTTATTATGCTTGTTGCCTTTCAAAGCATCCCGACTATCTTTTGATCCCTTATTGCTAGTTGTGATGACTTTGATGATTTTGCGTGGGGAGTTTATTAATATACCATAATGGAAAATGGAGCCTTGAGCTATATATGCTTTGTAGCAAAGCTATTTGGTATATTCTATGACTCTCTCTTGGATATCATGTCTTCCTTAATTTCAACTAACCTCTTGTGCATACATGTTCCTTTGTGGATTGTTCATCATGATTTTTTTGTGCACTTAGAATGTATATGCATAGAAGTGTTAATATCTTCCCTTGATATCCTTGTTCTTTGCCGACCATCTTTCTTATTCATTTGGTTTTTGATGGCATTGGTAAGAACTTGATTTATGAGTGCTTGTTTATTCTTTTTGCTTCTTCTCGCACTCATATCTCGTGAATATTTTTGGACTAAAGTTCTCTTTGATAAGCGTATTGATCCTTTTGTATTCTCTCATGCTCATGTTTTGTTTTAAATGATATAGAGGGAGTGAGGATTCCATGTTTGTGCATAGTATATTCAATTGCAACAAAAAATCCAATTTATGCATGAACCTTGGGGAGCTTCCTTATTTCATTTAAAGCATCTTGTAGCTCTTATCATCACATATTCTTGTGTCCAATTTGTTCTTTGGGTCTCTTGATTGCTTGCTTGCTTCATTCGTTGAAGCTTCTTTCACTATGTCATCTTTTTGCAATCCTTGATCCTCAATATGGTTTGACTTCCTCCAAATACTGTTAATTTGAAAAGTGCATATGATTTCACTCATTTTTATGAGAATTGCACATCTTGGGGAGGAACTCATACTATATTGGCCTTCTAAATTCCTTCATCCATTTTGGCAATCGTTGCCAATGGGGGAGAAGTTTAGAGGGTTTAAGGGAAATGGTTTTTATACTTAAGTTTGGTTGTGCTTAAGTATTTGCCTTTCATGCATCTCTTCTTTGTTAGATGTTTTGCATGGTTGAATATATAGTGTAAACTCCATCAAAGGTTTATCTTGACAATGTATGCAATGAAATTCAAGTTCATCACACGCGCATATATTGTGCGGGAGTTTGCTCTATATATTTTGGTTGCACTCACATCAACCATATTTGTTGTAGTTTATGTGAGTACAATTGATTTTGATATGCGGTTGACAAGGGTATAGCTAATAGAGCCCGTTAGTTGAGTACCCCTAAGGCCCGTGTAGCTAGGCCCAATTGTAATGATAGTCGAATACGAGTTCCTACCGTATGTCGATATTGTAATCTGTATCGGACCCTACCCGATCCTCGAGACCTGGCCACCTATATAAAGGGGCCAGGAGGGGACGGTGTAGGCCAGATTGAAAACAAGCCAGGTTGAACACCCAAGTTTACTTTCGACACACACCTATTTCGACTAACTTTACCTTCGAGTTCATCCGACGCCCTATCTCCCCGATCCTAAGTCCTTCATTTAGGACATTTGTCGAGTTAACCCCTCGTCAATTGGCGCCGACCGTGGGGACTTGGGCGTTGGAATCATGAATTCGACGGCTTTTTCGCTTTTAGCCAACAGCAGTACAGAAGTCGACGAAAATCAGGAGATGGAGTTGACAATTGGAAGTTTGAGCATCCTCATCGGGCCATCGGGTTCATCTCGCCTTTCAGATCCGACGAAACAAGATCCGTCGGCAAGTGAGCCCGAAACAGTAGCAATGATGGAGTATTCCGACGGCTCATCCAGCGAGGTAAACTCGCCGGTCAGCCTAGAAGAGGTGCTAAAAGAAATTGAAGAAGACAATAAAGCAAAGGAAAAACTCGACGCAGGAGTCCAACTCAATGATCTCATGATTTGCCTCGACGATATCTCAGACAAATCAACAAACACATGGAAGACAGGGTTAGAGCTTTCTGAAGATGGCGACTCGATCTTCTCAAGCTTCAATAGTAACATCGACAAATAATGCCAGGTGCTCACCATTGTGGGAGACAACTCAGAAGAATTCGATGAAAACAACAACCCAGTGCTAAACCCAGCAAATATCGACAGAGGAGCAAATCACCTAGCAGAAGGGCAAACAGCAGAATCCCTCACAGCCAGGGAAAAAATTCGACTATCAGTCGGCGAGTGGAGGGTAGTAAGAGAAGCCGTAGAACACGGCACGCCAATACCATCAAATTCCAGCAAAGACATGCTTTTGGGGTATCATTACGCCCTAAGGCAGCAGGCAAAGCAATTAGCAAAGGAGAAAATAGAGATACAAAGAAGAAAAGATTCAGCCATTGCAGCTAGTGAAGCTGCTCGAAAAGCACGAAGCGACGCATCATATAGCAACGCAAGGAAAAATCGTCGACACGGCTCAAGGTACGACAACCTCGAGTACTCCGACAGGCAAAGCATTTCCAAAAACCTCGACTCGTCCTTCCTATCGGTCGACGAGCAGGGAAACATCCTACCAAAAACCCCTCAAGCAGCACTAGTAGCAGCGCAAGCATATCTGCTTACAACTCGACCAAGTCCAGGAGATCCTAGGGAACATATGCATAGGGCAGCATTGAACGGACTCAACATGGTGGGCCACAAGCTATCAGCAAAAGGAGAAGAAGCACATCATCACAAGGAAGTGCATAAAGCAAGATCACCTCACCGTCACAATAGTCCCAGAAGCAGCAAGCACCGATCTCGATCGCCATCACCAAAACAACACGGTGGAACTCGAAGATCGCGATCCCCAAATGAAAAACGCGACTATGAAGATGACGAAAAATAGATGGGGGCATCGTGCTTTACCCACAGGGTTCGCACCACTCCAGTTCCCAAGGGATTCAAGCTACCTCATGATCAGCAAAAGTACGACGGATCACAGGAACCACAATCATGGCTCGCAGATTACTTACAAGCAGTTCAAATATTAGGCGGAACCAAAGAAACAGCAATGCAAAGTTTGCAACTACACCTCACCGGCGCAGCAAGGTCATGGTTGAGCAAACTAGAGAAAGAATCTATTGGAAGCTGGGAAGACCTCACAAAGCAATTTACAAGCAACTTTAGGTCGACATACAAACGGCCAGCATCAATAGAAGAAGTCAAAGCATGTGTGCAACAACGCGACGAAACACTGCGGGCATACATCCAAAGATGGAGCCTTATCAAAAATTCAGTAGTCAAAGTTTCAGACGAAAGAGCAATAGATGCGTTCATCATTGGATTAAGGCGAAGAGACCTAGTCGAAGAGATGGGTAGAATCAAGCCGAAAACAGTGTCAGACCTCATGGACACAACAAACAGATTTGCAGATGGAGAAGATGCGTGCAACAACAAGCGGACGCGATCTCCAGAGGACGACAGAAGAAACAGATATGGAAGTCAAAGGAGACGATCCCGAAATTACGACACCTACGGCTCCCATAGCCAAGTCGCCGCAGGATACAAAGACAACAGCTATCAAGGAAGTGATCGCAGAAGCTCGGGATATCGAAGCTACGGAAAGGAGGACTATAAAAAGTTCCCTACAAGAGAACCCAGAGAGTACAACCCATCGCCAGAAGATATGCTCAACGGACCTTGTCATATACACTTAGCGTTCGTCGATGGGAAGCGAGTATCAAGGCACGCAATGAAAGACTGCACAACATTCTTAAAACTACAAGAGGCAGCACTAAACAAGCAAACCGAAGCAAGGCGACAAGGATTCGAAGGGAGCAACAATCCTCCGACAAACCAGCAAGGAAACAACGGAGCTCCTCAAGGACAAGACCAGCAAAACAAGGGACACGATGACGACGAAGGGTACGTTCCATCAAAAGGACACATCACAGCAATGATACAACCCGTGCCCAAGTCGAACAAAGAAGAAAAGAGTATCACTCGACAAGTCAACCTAGCAGTCATTTCGCCTCCAGCTACAACAGAGTATCTGCATTGGTCAGAACAACCAATTGAGTTCAACAGAGAAGACCACCCTATAACAATACCTCGGCCAGGAAATGCGCCTTTGGTACTCAAAGCTCAAATCGGCGCGTATGATGTCGACAGAATATTCATGGACGCAGGAAGTGGAATTAACCTGATATACGCAAAAACACTCAGGGCAATGCACATATCGTTAGAGTTACTGAAACCAACAGATTGTTCATTCCACGGGATCGTGCCAGGAAGTGCCAATTACCCACTGGGTCGAATAGCACTCAATGTTTGCTTCGGCAACCGACAAAACTACAGAAGAGAAAAGCTAGATTTTGAAGTCATGGACTGGCCATCTCAATATCACGCGATCCTCGGACGACCCGCGTTTTCACGTTTCATGGCAGTGCCTCACTATACATATCTGGTACTCAAAATACCAGGACCAAGAGGTATAATTACAGTCAAAGGGAGTTTTGAAGTCTCAGACCTCTGCGATAGGGAGTTCCACAAGATGGCGCAAAACTTTGGCATGATAGCCAACTATGCAGAGAAGGCGAAGAACACGACTACAGAAGGCATCAAGCTACTCAAAGGACACGTTGCGGAGCCCGAGACGAAGAAACCGTGAGTAGGAGCATCAGGAGAAGACAAAAACGCAGGTGAAGAAGGGAAAGCCATGACGGCATAAGCATCAAAAGACAATAAAGTAGAGTAGAACAGTAAGGCTGTAAAAGCCACGAGTTATACCAGGGGCAATGCCCTCTAGATCCAGAACACAGGTCACAGGCCGGATCTCTTGGGTCACCCCATGTATCTTACATTACAAGTATAATAAAGATGAAACGTTCCTCATATTCGAGTTTACAAGTCTTTCAAAGAGAAAATGCGGCAAATGCACGAATCATACAATAACGCTCTGAGAATAAGTTTCAGACATACAGTCGCGAAATAAAGAAACTCTCGCGTTTCACATACGTCTTACAACATCGGGTTGTCAGAATCATCTACACCTAAAGGGTCTAAGTAGTGAAACTCGCGGAAAAAAGTGGAGTCTTCTTATAACAGCCTGGCTATAATTCGTCGGGCAGGCTGCAAGGTACTCTCTAAGTGTACTCGAAGGCTTGCCCCACCCGGAGGATAGCTCAGCGACATAGAACTATAATTGAGTCTTGGCTGCCACCTGCGTATCCACCCAAGAGCAAAATTGGCACCTGCCACTAAATTCAGTTCTATCAACCGATGGATTCGCTGGCTGGATCTAAAAACATCAAGAAGCAATGGGAAAGTAGCAGGCAGAGGATTGCGAGGAAGCATGACCGAGTGCATAGTTACGAGAGCTCTCCTACAGCCATCCACTGCCTCGCCAATGTGCTGGGCACGGTCCTGAAGCAATACAACAGCACTCCGGCGTCAAGGATCAGACCATAAATTTTCAACACCTGCGGACATTTTTTCTAGAGCCGCACTTTGCTCGGTAACCCGACGATCTTCAGCAGCGAAATCCAAGCAAGTGCCTATAAGGGCAAAGGATATCATAAAAGTAGCAGTGAAGCAAAAAGCGAAGAAAATAAGTCGAGAGGAAACTTACATCGTAACATTTCACAGGCGGATTCGACGATACCAAGAATAAAAGAATTGCATTCTTCGTGATGCAAAATCTTTGCCGTGAAGCTGGACAGTTCATCACCAAGAATCGATACCTGCTTCGTCAGGACAGAAGTTTTGCTAGCTTTATCAAACGCCATCTGAGCTTGGCGTTTGGCTGAAGTCAAGCGAACCTCAAGGTCAGAAATCCTTGAAGAATATGCTGCGCATTGATCGCATCGACTAGGAGGCGACGGAATCCTCGAATTGAACGTACTGGCAGAAAAAGGAGCAGGCCCGCAAGTCAAAGGGTCATCGATATGCGTCAACTGAAAACCAAAGAAGAGGAAGAAGAAACATTTCAGAAAGGCAGCACAAGACTTCATAAGAAGATATATTTACATAAGAGCACAACCCTATGACTAAGGTTCTCGGGTTGCACGCAACTAAAAGTTTTTACATTCAAAAGGATAAACTTGAAGCTACAAAAGAGCCGAGTCTACGCCACCTCAGCATTTTGCTCCGTGGCAGAAGAGGGCACGGCAAATTCCTCGCCAGAAGTCGACGGCGGCACTGGATCTTCCACCACTGGAGGTGGTGCATCAAATGCCGCAGAGGATGCCGAAGGGGAAATAATTGTCACCAATGCAGGTGCCAACTTCTTCGCCTTCTCGAAAAAAGCTTTCATCTCATCGCGGGTGCGGCCATGGGGAGAGCTCACCCTCTCCCAGTCGAAGTCCATACCGTGCGCAAGAGAAAGTGCAATAGCACCCTCGGCGCCACGCTTAATAGAAAGCCCTTTCAGCTGGAGGGTGGGGTCTTCAGTTGTATCGAAGGACTTGGCTAGAGTACTCAAGTTGTCCTTCGGAACTGCTGCCCTTTTCTTCGGCCACAACCCGACAAACAATCGTGATAAAACGCGGTTAACTAACTCAAAAGTCTCCTGGATAGATATCCAGTTTTCCTCGAGTAGGTTAACCGCAGTCATCAGAGGATCATCGTCCGGTGGCAGTGACGACGGAGATACCCCGGTAAATCCTGCACGACACAAAGCAGATAGAAGAGAAACAAAAAAAAGAGAAAAATGTCAGCAAGTACAACAGTACAACCGAAGTCAAAAATAGAAGGCAAGGTGAAGCACTTACTTTCAATAGCAGTAGACATTGTGTGAAGACGCTCTGCCGTGGCTTGCTCTCGCTGGGCATGATCCTTGTTGGCATCGGCCAAAGCTTTTTCGGCTTTCTTCGCCTTGGCAAGCGCTGATTTCTGTGACTTTTCAGCACTTGTTTTGGCAGCAGCCGCAATATCATAAGCCTTCTGCAAAGCGCTAAGCTCGGCTTGCAGCGACGCAATTCGGGCATTGGCTGTAGCTAGAGCGGCTGCAACAGGAAAAGAAAGAAAGTCAAATACAAATCACAAGATAAAGCATAGAGGAAAAGCCACGATTGAGTATAGAACGTACCTTCGGAAGCTTTTGCAACCCTCAAGTACCCAGCACATTCTGTGCCTAAGGCGACAAATCTATTCAACAATGCCTAAGAGAAAGGGCGTGTAAGAGCACACGTATATGCCAAGGAAAGACAAGAAAAAGAGAAGCAAAAGAGGTTGCTCACATCGTCGGGAGAACCCGTCGATGCATGGGCCTCAAGAAAAACGTCGGGTTCTTTGGCCTTCTTTGAGCGTTTGTTGCTTCGAGTTTCCGGAACCTTCTTGACAGAAGCCCTGGTGACCCTCGGTGCGGCAACTGGCTCAGTGGGCTCGTCAGCGGTCACCGGTGACATCAAAGGAGCAGTTGTATCATCTTTTGGCGGCTCTTCGTCATCTCTATAAAGAAGAAAATACGTTATATGCCATACTACAGAAACAAGACAAGAATGGTGCAAGTGAAGAACTCAAATAAAGCACTTACGACGCCAGGAGGTCGAAGAATTCCATATCTTCTGTCAAAACAGGAGATTTCTCCGCAACTGCTTGTTGCAAAGAGGAACTCGAAGAAGCAAATTCGTCGACTCGTTTCCTTTTCTTGTCCAAGCCAGTGTCTTCAGGCCGCACAGGAGGAGACGATGTCGACGAACTAGTATCCTCTTCTGATTCTTCGGCATCATCTCTGTCCTGATTATCATCAGCCTCGGGGGCTTCAGATACAGACATGGCCAGATCAGCTGGAAGGGGCCCTGCCTCTGGAAGAGGGGGGCACGAGAGGAGAAATTGGTGCCCCTGCACGCGAACGCGTTACTAAAGTAAATAAGGAAAAAGGAAAACATAGTTTGAGAAACACGAAATTTGACAACTAGGAGCCAAGAAATAAGCAGATATATACCTCAGGAAGAGGGTGCACAGAGTCGAAGAAATCAGCGGTCAAATCAGCAACCGCATGTTCCTTGGTGAGCTTGGTGAGACTCCTGACTCGCTTGTCGACATCTTCTTTTGATATCAGATCTTCAGATACGCGGGTAGGATCTTCCAAGCCGGAGTAACTCCAAAGTTTGGTAAGGCGGTGTTGTAGGGGTTGAACTCAACGTTGAATAAAAAACGCCATGAGTTGAATACCCGACAGAACGCCTCCTTGACCTCCTTTTAAAGCCTTGATGCGAGACAGAAGAGGAAGAATTTGTTCTACTTCCGCATCTGAGGGGAGCGTATCCCACGACGCCAATTTCTTTACCTCCTGGGACACATCAAAAGGAGGCAGGCCGTATTCATCTTCAGGAGAGGATTTGCGGTCCTTGATATAGAACCACTTTGTCCTCCACCCTTGGACAGATGCGGCCATGGAAAATTCAAGGTATTGTGCCTCAGGGCGCACAGAAACGACGGCTCCGCCCAGTTCGGGTTTTCTAGCCAAAGCAACATTGGGGCGGAGCCGAAAGATTGACCTCCAGAGAAGAAAGTGGGGCTCAATGCCCAAGAATGACTCGCAGAGAGTCACGAAACACGCAATGTGTAGAAGAGAGTTAGGTGTGAGCTGGTGAAGCTGCACACCGTAAACAAAGAGATGCCCACGAAGGAACTTGTGGGCAGGAAGAGAAAGACCACGGAGGAGGAAAGCGAGGAACATTACCCGATAACCACTCGGGGGCTTCGGGATTCGCTCCGTGCTTGGAAACTTGATTGAATCTTGGGCGGAGATGAGGCCGTCCGTGCGGGCCTTCTCCACCTCCTTCTTCATGATGGCAGAGGTCAGCCAGCTGGTCGCGGCGTTCGATTTTCCCTTGGCCATGGCGTTTTTGCTCGCTAGGTGCTTCACGCGCATCTATCAAATCTGTGCCTGGGGGCTACGCATGAAAGGAGAAGGAGGCTAGATCGACAATGGCGGCGGTGGCGGAGAGAAAGAGCCGGTAAACAGTAAAATTCCCCACGATCCCCCTTATATATCTTCTGAGAGAAGGATCGTGGGCTGAGACGTGGCGCAAAGATCGGAAACGGTAAGCCCACTAACGGTCAAAAATCAAGAAATTTACAGTATTGCCCACGCAACGGTTCGCAATGGTACAGAGTGACATACTCATTGATGTCATAGAGAGGATAATATAAGAAAGAAGAAAGATGGCGCCGGCAAATGCAAAATTTATAGAAAAGATTATATGTGAAGGAGTTTCGATTATAGCCTTGGGGGCTACTACCCTCAAAGATAGCGAATGGAACTCTTTACTGGAGTGGTGGACTCGTATTCGACGACAAGATGTCCTTAAAGTATCTCGAAGTTGAAGTATCTCGAAGTGGAAGTATCTCGAAGTTGAAGTATCTCGAAGATGAAGTATCTCGAAGTTGAAGTATCTCGAGTTGAAGTATGATGGACTCCACTATATTTTGAGCCTATACTCGAAAACGTCTTTTTCGACTATAGCCTCGGGGGCTACTCCCACCGGGAGCGCTGAGCGCGCACCCGACGACATTTCTTGGTAAAGCATTGAAGTTGGAGAAGTGCAGGAGTGTTACTCCCGTCGGGAGCGAGTTTTATGGTTGTAGAAACCCGAATATTTTTAGTCAAAATTTGACTGCGACATGAGATTCTCGAGTTACGTTATCGCAACGCAACTCGAATGCCGTGACTTGTCACGAAGGTAAGACCCTGGGATCCGTCCTGTGTGGCCTGGTATACGCACATGGATGCGCTCTGCTGGTATGTATCCGTGTCTACAACGCGAAGAAAATCCTGGTGGACGCACTGGGTACCCTGAGAATCACTGGGATTCATTCTTTGTAAGTCCTAAATGCGGCAAAAGAGTGGGTTTGACCGGTATCCCGAGTTCAAGTCCAAGGGGATTGAATTTGAAGTAGGTGACAAGTATCTGTTCCGGCAGTTAACTGACCTCTTGATCCGTCAGAGTTGTCAGGCTTGTTCATCAAAACCCCTCGCGAAAGAATATCATGAAAATAAGTTGAAAGACCAAGTCGAAGATTCGAAGATAAGAAGAAGTTGAAGAATTGATCAAGTTGAAGATTAGAGATTCAACCCGAATCTGTAATTCTGGTAGAATCTCAGGGGCTACTGACAAGGGTATAACTAATAGAGCCCGTTAGTTGAGTACCCCTAAGGCCCGTGTAGCTAGGCCCAATTGTAATGATAGTCGAATACGAGTTCCTACCGTATGTCGATATTGTAATCTGTATCGGACCCTACCCGATCCTCGAGACCTGGCCACCTATATAAAGGGGCCAGGAGGGGACGGTGTAGGCCAGATTGAAAGCAAGCCAGGTTGAACACCAAAGTTTACTTTCGACACACACCTATTTCGACTAACTTTACCTTCGAGTTCATCCGACGCCCTATCTCCCCGATCCTAAGTCCTTCATTTAGGACATTTGTCGAGTTAACCCCTCGTCAGTGGTAGTAGCTTCGTGTTACTTGACCATTTCAAATACAACCTCTTGTATGCAATTTATTCTCGAATAGTTGCATATTAGTTTCTATCATTCATTATATAAACCCTCTTGTTGAGATTGTCATCAATTACCAAAATGGGGGAGATTGTAAGGGTAAATTGCCCCTAAGTGTGCTTTTGGTAATTAATGACAATCCCTATGGACTAATGTTTTCATTGAGCTTTTTGTGAAGGAATTGTTCATAGGAATTGCTTGAAGTCCATGTGTTGGATTCAAGGCTTGGATGCCATGAAGATAAAGATATATCTTAAGTATTGGCATCAAGATCATTGAATAGAAGAGATGAATTCATTATGATCAAGAAGAAGAAATAAAGATATAGTTCTTGTGTAGAACTCATGTAATCCATGCTCTAACTTATGTGTTAAGCCAAGGAGTCTCAAGATCTTGAGAGTTTGGTTACATGAGAAGAATTCAAGATATGGCTCTATGTTGAGGTCATGATGGTCTCATGAGTTGAGATATGATTGACTAATACCTAGAGCATGCAATCAAATGAAGAATTCTTTATGTGGCTCAAGATATTGTGATAGAGCATGAGAAGATTCAAGGTTGACCAAGGCAAAGATCAAAGATTGGATTCTAGTTTGGTCAACACATGAAGCATAAGGAATGTGCCACATGGGACCAATCGGTCTTGTGGTATGGTATGGTTTGTCAATTATGCTTTGTGAACTAACCCATTACATATGTGTGTTTGTGTTGTCTATGTGGGTTAGGTATTGTGTCATGGATATGCATCACTAGTGAGATTTCATATAGACCATGAAAGGATGACATCAAGTGGTGGTTGCCATCAAGGTTGCAAAGTGCAAGTTTCAAGATAAGCATCTCGAGAAGATCATATTCTTGAAGCTTGTCATCTATTTGGTGATAATGGAATTGTGAAGACATGCCTTAGTGAAGGTATCCCATAGTGGTGTATGGGGGAGCATATTGGAAGTCTTCACGAAGCAACAATGATCAAGTGAAGCATTCCGGCTTGACGGAAGCATGAAGCATCATCATCAAGATCAAGCGGGGTGCGCAAGGCAAAGGTTTGTCCTTGCTAGGTTTTCCTTTTACCGGTCTCAAGGTGTTTGTTTGGGAGACCGGGTTATAGGATAGATAGCCGCACTATCAAGAGGGGCTTTCGGTTGGGCAACTTGATCACATCATCTTAGGGAGCTCAATCCTTTGCATACTTTGCATCTTCCTAGTTTGTTGCTTCTTGGTGTTTCTCCATGTGAGGTTCTTGTGCTTGTTGCTAGCTTTCCAACAAGTCCAAGTTCATCAAAAACGGAATCCGTATGCATCTTTTATCGCGTTTTCGAGTTTGGAGGTTTTACCAGTTCTTTACTATGGAAGGTTCTCACCTCTCCTTATTTGATTTTTTACCTCTTACTAATTCTTGGGCTTTATGTGGTTCATTGGATAGATATTTTTCTTAGCTTTTCAAAAAGTCCAAGTTTGCTAAAATCGGAGTCCGGATGTGAAAGTTATCGCATTTTTCGTGAGGCTATTTTCTGCCGGTTCCGAGCTCGGATTGAACCGGAAATTCAACCGGAAATCAACCGAAAAGTTGCAGAACTGTTTTCTTGTATTTTCGGATTTAGGTCCGGTTGGACCGGGTTTTGGACCAGAAATCACCCGAACAAGTGGGAAATGTCCCCAACGGCCATATTTGGCTTTCCCTATAAAAGGGCCTTCTTCCCCATTGGTTTTCTAGGGTTCTTGAGCTTCATTTGCACCACCATTGTTGACCTCCATAAGCTTTCTTCCTCACCCATCCCTCCTATGATTCTTGCATATTTTTGAGGGCTTTGGAAGAGGAGATCTTGATCTACAATCTCCACCAATTCATTCCTCCTCTAAGTGAGGGGAATCCTTTGAATCAAGATCTTGGGGTCATTGGTTGACCTCCACCCTTGTTCTTCCTCTCTAACTCCTCCATAGCATTTGTTGCCTTGGTGGGATTTGAGAGAGAAGAATTTGAGCACTTCCCCTTATGTTCTTGCTTTGCATCCTTGCATAGTGTTGAGCTCTCCATTACGATTTGTTCGAGTGAGAGACCGTGAGCTTGTTACTCTTGGAGGGTGACCTCCTAGTTGGCTTGGCGGTTGGTGCCTCGGTGACCTCTTCGTGGAAGATTGTGAAGAGGCCCGGGCTTCCCCTTCGTGGGAGTTGTGAAGTGGTTGTGGAGCTTGCCATCTCCGGAGTGGAGGAAAAGCTAACCATAAGAAGGGGTCCCTAGCTTCGTGGGGGGCTCGGAGAAGAAGGTGAGCCTTCGTGGCGTTCGGGGGCCTTCGTGGTTACCCGCATCTCTCCAACGGTGATTAGCTTACTTTATGTAAGTGAACATCGGGATACATCTTCGTCTCTGCGTGCCTCGGTTATCTCTATACCCGAGTTTATTTCCTTGTGATAGCCATCGTGCTTGAAGTACTTATATCTTGTTTATCACTTGTGAATTATATCTTGTGCTATCTTGCTTAGCTCTAGTTGTTGTTGGTGCACTTAGTTGAGCCTAGCTTATTTAGGTTTTGTGCTTGTAAAATAAACGTTAGTTTAATTCCGCATTCTTACAAGCCAAATCCGTAATAGTTTTTAAAACGCCTATTCACCCCCCTCTAGGCGACATCTCGTCCTTTCAAAGGGGCAACGTCAGAAGTGGACCAGGTGGGGCTCACCATAGGGCGGCGCGACCAGGCCCTGGGCCGCGCCCCTGGTGGTGAGGCCACCTCCTGGCTCCGTTCTGTCTCCTCTTCGGTTTTTTGGAAGCTTCGATAAATTTCTGGATGTTCGGCTTTTGTTCCGTCCAATTCCGAGAATATTTTTTATGTAACTTTTCTGAAACACAAAAATAGCAGAAAATAGGGAACTGGCACTGTGGCATCTCGTTAATAGGTTAGTTCCGAAAAATGCATAAAAATGCCACGAAGTGTAACGAAACACTAAGCAAATGGTGTAAAAACAAACATAAAGCATAAAAAATTATAGATACGTTTGAGATGTATCACTCCCCCACACCGCCGAGATGCAACCCGGCCACGAGGCGAACGGTTTCGGCCGCCGGTACCTCCACGAGTGGACGCCGCCGAGATGCAACCCGAGCGCGCGCCGAGATGCAACCCGAGCATGCGCGCCGCCTTGGTCTTTGCGTCAATCTGGACGACAACGAGGAGGAGGACGACGCCGGTCCGAGCTGGCGCCGTCGCGGCGGCGATGGTGGCCAGAGCTGCAGCACCTGGGCGACCAAGGATGAGCCGCCGTCGGACGACGACGACGACGGCGGGGACGAAGACTATGATGTCATCTACCGCCGCCTCGGGATGAATTAGTTTAGGTTTATTTATTTTTTCATTAAATTTTGACTGTCTTTGTAAAATTCGCCATGTTTTAATAAATTTCGTCTAGATTCAAATTTGGGATGTGAGGCGTGGCTGGGAAACCGCCGCCCCCCATACGAAATTCAGCGCCGACGTCCCCCCAAACAGCCTAAAAAACGATTACACTGGTCGCTGTTTGAGGAGGGCAAGTGAAGATACTCTAAGATTTATTCTCGACTCTCTTATAGGAGCTCAACATAACCCTTTTCCATGAAGAAAAACAGACGACACCTGGCGATTGCGACAGTAAGCCAATACTCACGATATAACTAAAGAAAGTACTTACACCATATGGAGTGTATCCCATAACTACTGAGCCTAGTAATTTTCTGGTAGGACCACTCCCAATTTGGACATGATATATCTCGGCCTAGCCAAAAAAGGGAAGCGCTAGACAAAATCGCGCCTCTGCTACCACATGACCTCGTCTGTCCTTTTCTTTGTCTTGCTTCCACGCAACGGAAAGTTCATCACACCGAAAATGATGACGGCACGTGACACGCACACCGATGCGAGGACAGCCAAAATGTGAGAGCTTCCATGTTCCATCGCCGCATCTACACGGTTCGTAGATAAACGCTCGAGCGATGTAGTATCCATTTCAGAACAAACATGGAAGGATCCCTCTGCGAACTGAATAAATAAATACAGTATATCGCAATAGAATTACTTATCCAGAACGGCCACATTTCCTGCACCACCCACCTACCCGCCAGACCCAGAACCTTCCGAGGAATACTAATTTTACCATTTTCATGTCTACCCACATTAGCCACACCAAGCAGATCGGCCCGTGACCTCACATATCAGCAACTTACACAGATCCGTGAGTCTTTAACTTCGGGGTTACTCCCGTCGTACTGCTACCTCTTTTGGTACTCCGCAAAGATCTATCTACTCCACTCGCAGCCCGCACGGATCACCACACGTTCGAATCCCAATGACCAGTGGGCCCGGGACGAGGCGGGTCCCTTTCGCCATGGACTAAACAAGGAGAGAAACTGCAGGCAGGGAGGAAACCGGATCTGCACGTCCCGAGCACGCCCGCTCGTCAACCCCCGACTCCGTCCACTCCGCACCGAGTTTGCGAATTCCAAATTCCCACTACCACTCCTCCTGTCCCAGTTCGATGCCGCCCAAAACCCTAGGGTGAACCCCCCCCACCGCCGGCTGCCCGAGACGCGCGCCATGGCGGAGCCGGCCCTGCTGGAGCACTTCGACCTCCGCCACTACCCGCCCCATCTCTTCGACCCGGACATCCACCTCGCGGACGACGGCCTCCCGCTCGGCACCTTCGCCTGCGGCGGCGGCGGCGACGACTGCGACGACCTCGATTTCGACCTGCCGGCCGACTTCTCCGTCGACGACTTCCTCCTCCGCTCGCCCGACCGGAGCGACTCGGCGGAGGGCTCCGCCTCCGCCGGATCCGGCCCTACCACCGCCGCCTCCCCGTCCTCCCCCACCGCCTCCGGCACCGGCTCCGCCGTCGCCGACGCCAGCTGCGAGGTCAAGCACGAGGACTCGGACTCGGCGAGGACCCCTAACTGGACCCTGAAGCGGAAGCAGGCGAGCCCCGCCGTGAGCTCGGAGGCGGCGGCGACCAAGTGCCGCCGATCCGGAGACGGCGAGGTCTCCCCATCCGCCTCCGCCTCCGCATCAGCCTCGCGCGCCGCCGCGGCGGACTCCGACGAGGGAGGCCCCCACGGCGAGGCAGACGACACCAGGCGAGCGGCGCGGCTGATACGGAACCGGGAGAGCGCGCAGCTGTCCCGCCAGCGGAAGAAGCGCTACGTCGAGGAGCTGGAGGAGAAGGTCAAGTCGATGAATTCGGTGATAACCGACCTCAATTCAAAGATCTCCTTCGTCGTGGCCGAGAACACGACGCTGCGGCAGCAGCTCGCCGGCGGCGTCGGCCCTCCACCTGGTGTGTACCCGCCAGGAGCGATGCCCGGCATGCATTTCCCCTGGGTGCCCGGGTACGCCATGCGGCCCCACGGCTCCCATGTGCCCCTGGTGCCAATTCCCCGGCTGAAGCCGCAGCAGCCGGTGGCTTCGGCCAAGGTCGCGAAGAAATCAGACGGCAAGAAGGCTGCCGATGGCAAGAGCAGAGCCAAGACCAAGACCAAGAAGGTGGCGAGCGTCAGCCTGGTTGGTCTGATGTTTGTTATGCTCATCTTTGGTGCTTTCGTTCCGGGGTTCAATCACAGTTTTGGAATGAGAGGGAGGAGTGACGGTGCGATGCTTAGGAGTTTTGATCAGCCTCATGATAGGGTAGTGACTGTCACTAGCCATGGGAAAATGCCTAAAGGCGGGGTAGACAGTTCTGGTGTTGATTCCGGAAGGACTGATGACAGTGCTGAGCAGAAGCATGGCCCTGTGCTGAACTCGAGTGAGACCTTACCTGCTCTGTTGTACGTGCCGAGGAATGGAAAGCATGTCAAGATCAATGGCAATCTGATTATTCATTCTGTGCTTGCAAGCGAGAAAGCGGTGGCACACAGGACTTCAAAACACAAAAGCGATCACTCAGGTGTAAATCAGAAAGAGACGAGTGTATCCGTTGCACATCATCTGTCACTGCCTGGAAACAATATGAATCCACAGGAGAAATCCCCAGTAGATGGACCATTGCCGCAGTGGTTCCGTGAAGGAATGGCAGGTAAGCAGAGGAATTTTTTACCAATCTTATGTTCTTGTTTATTGAGATACTGCAGTTATGAGTTTTCTTTACTAGCCAAACTACTACTTCTCTTCTGCTATTGACAGTTTGAAACACTGACAATTTGATCTAGAAAATTCTTGTGGTTTCTTGATGTTATACTTAAACCTTACTTTTTGAACATATATTCATTTCCTCCACATAAGGGATAAGAAATACTAGACGAAAAATATGATAAACAGAAGACCGAAGTGATTGACTGTAACTCATTAAGAAAAGTAATATGCATGTTTGTATAGGAAATGAGTTCACTTAGACCATTATATATTATGACATTGCAACCTTTCAGGCATTGGGAACTCAAGTTTATATTTAATATTGCTAAATAAGTTAACATTACACTTTAATAATCCAGAAATGGAAATGGGAATGATATCTGTATTCCATGGTTTTTAAAGCGGCAAGGCGCCCTAAGGCGAAACAGGGGCGCTTTGACGCCTAGGCGACGCCAAAGCGGACGCTTTAGGCGCCTAGGCGCCCAAAGCGGCTGTTTTTCCAAAGCGGAGGGAGGGCGCTTTGACGCCTAGGCGTCGCCTAGGCGACGCCTTACGGACGCTTTAAAAACCATGCTGTATTCAATGCCCTTTCTTTAGCAAGAACATAAGAGATAGCTGAGTAAATATAACATCGCTTTTCATTTGGAAATGCTGAATGTGGCTATTATCATGTGGTCTCTGACCTGAAGTCATTAAGAAAAGTAGTATGCATGTTAGTTAGGAAATGAGGTCACTTAGACCATTTTATATGATATGCAACCTTTCAGGCATGGAAACTCAAGTTTATATTTGAAATTGCTAAACAAGTTAACATTACACTTAATAATACAGGAATGGGAATGATATCTGTATGCAATTCCCTTTATTTAGCAAGCACATAAGAGATAGCTCAGTAAATGTTACATCGCTTTTTATTTGGAACTGTTGAATGTGGTCTCTAACCCACCTGAAGTGACTAAATCCTTGACATAGACTTTCCTGTGCCTTTTGCTAGCATAGAGCAGTTGCTTTTCTCGTAAAACTGAGAAGTCTGCAATTTTTGCACTAAATTGTAGGGAAACAAGTGTGAACTCCTTAGCAATAACTCTTGAGGACGTGGCTTGTGTTTTTGGTGTTATCTTTTGTAATTCCATGCCAACTGCTGAAACTCATCTAAGCTATCATACAAGGATCCTGTTCATGTGGTTCTGTGTTCTGTGACAGACACCTTGCTAGTCAAGTGAATTATTTGAGTAATTCTGTAATTGTTTACAAAAGGCATATCTTATAGAAAACTCAGCTTTCTATTGGTACTCCTCTAGTGTTGACGCACTGATTCTTATGCAACAATTTTCAGGGCCTATCTTAAATTCTGGAATGTGCAGCGAGGTATTTCAGTTTGACATTTCCACTGCTTCTACCAACTCTGGTGGCATAATACCTGCTTCCCCAGTTGTGAACTCCTCAAGTGTTAATGCTACTCAAAATATTTCAACACCAGCTCCTGCTTATTATGGCAAGCTGAAAAATAGAAGGATCATGTACAATGAGGCGATTCCACTCCCTGGGAAAACGGTGAACAACACAGAGCCTTTTAACAGGACTTCTGAAAGCAGCAAGTTACCTGATAAGAAACCAGCATCATCAGTAGTCGTTTCTGTGCTAGCTGATCCCAGGGAGGCTGGTGATGGAGACAGTAATGATCCGAGGATGTCCGCGAAGTCGCTCTCCAGGATATTTGTTGTTGTTCTCCTTGATGGTGTCAGATATGTCACATATTCCTGCAGCCTTCCTTTCAAGAGCTCCAGTCCTCATCTTGTGAACTAACCTATAAAATGGATCAGTGCGGCTTATGATGCTCGAGCAGCTGGGTTGTTTGCCAAATCTGACGGCTGATAGATTAATAATTATCTGAGGCTGTTTTCTAACCAAGGACTGAACTTTCTATACACTCGGCCTGAGGTAATTCAAGTTTGTTGAAGGTTTGAAGTGTCGTTAGTGAGATGGTGGTTCTGCAAGTTTAGATAACGAGTGCAGTTTGTGCTGCTGTGATAATCAGGCTCTTGTGCTGTACTCTAACCTTCAGTGTTATTATGATGTACTATAATACTGTCCGAGGAACTTGACAAAATATACATGTAGTTTCTTAAAATCTTGCTTCCCCAGAATATGCATAGGTTCTACAGATTTTGTTCTTGTGTTGTCTAAGACAAATTGACCTCAGTGTGTGGAAATATTTTTGTCAGCTTTAACCTGGGTATACTCATTAGGTGCACATTTTGACTGAAATAACTTGGTAAGCATTTTTTGCACATTGTAATGATCTCTACGAGAAACAGGTGCAATTTGTGGTTGCTGAACTGGGTTGTGCTGAACTATAATATTGGCAGGGACTCGTACCGATACTTCTCAGGGTGTAGCATATATATGTCATCCCTGTGCCCGTTATATTTTTTTCTGGATTTTCAGCCTATAAATATTGATGCAGCTGATATATCATTTGAATTTACAGAAAGACGTTACACATGAAAAATCTATCGAACAAATGATTTCCTTTGCTGTCTCGTATAAAAATGAGCCTGGAGTAATAAACCAGTCTAAAACCCACGTTATCCGCACGGCGCGGGGGCACGAACCCGCTCTGCCTTCCTTCTCCAGCCCCATCCGCCATGGCCCTGCGCTTGCCCGCCTCGGGCATCAAGCTCCCACCCTTCTCCCTCCCGCCTCCTCACCCTCTGGGCGCGAACCCTAGCCGCAGCTGCTGCAGCAGCCCCTACGCGGCCAACGCATTCCCGCGACGCCGATGCGGCGCGGTGTCCGCCGTAGTGCGCTGCGCGAAGCGCACGGGCAAGCGGCGGTACCCGTCGGAGAAGAAGCGTCTGGATCGGCGCCACAAGGAGCAGCTCAAGCAGACCGCCCCCGAGGAGGGCGGCGTGGCCCGGGAGGCTGGGTTCTGGCGGCTCTCCAAGCTCGCCGTCCCCGCCAGCGACGACCCCGGCAAGGACTTCCTCGGCGTCTCCCCGCCGCTCCTCCAGGCCATTGCCAAAGCCCTCAAATTCCCGGTACGATTTGTACACTGCATTTTCTGATGTGCTGGCATAATGCCATGAATTCGCGAGGTTTAACTGTTTAAGCCTTCTAGGTGAGTGAGTCGTGTTGCTGAAACATAAGTTTAGGTGCATAGGCCTAATCAGCTCTTGTGCAGCGGTGCTCTGGATGTTCAACCATTGCTACTGTTGCGAAAAAAAAAACTTGTCTCGTCCCATGTACCTGACGAAATTTATACCCGCATCTATCTTGGCGAATGCCACAACCTTGAGTTGAGCTAGCTGCTAACCTCCTTGCTCAAGGAGACCGAATGCAGTTTGCCGTGATGATATGTTATGGAAGTTGAGGTGCAATTCGTTCCTTTTGTATTGAGGGATATGTATGAATTAACAACAGTTTTCAATTGAATAAACAGCGCTGCACCTTTCACATATGTTCGCTTTAAGTTTTGATTGTTCACTGCGGTTTACATTTCTTGTTACTCATGTTACACTTTCTCTTGTACTAATTGCCTCTGGCTTGCTGTTATTGCAAAATTCACATGTCTGTGTGCTCATGTTTTATGCTGTCAATGTCACTGTTTGACTCCTATAATTATGAGCCTCTAATGTATTCTCCTGTGCAGGTTGCTTCTATGCTCCCTGAAGAGGCCTTCTCTGTTGTCCGCAAGTCGTTTGACGCACGGAAGGTTCTTACTGGATTGATATCATCTCTCTCTTATTTACTATTTTTCCTCCTGCATAGAGATGGGATGAAAACTTAGTTTTCATAAAATGCTTGATGTTGGAAGAGCTGAAATGATGCAGCCAAACTGGGTTAAGCTTGGTAAAAAAAACTCATGCAGTTGAAAAAAAATTCAATCTCTTCATTATATTTTCCAATTAATTTATCATCCTTTTATTGAAGACTCCACACTTACAAAAGAATAATCTTTATTATCATGCTAAGCTGCAAGCAATTATGGGCAGACTAACACCGACATTTTTGGGGTCTCAGAATCAGTTATAGGGTGTCGAATTTATTGTGATGTTGCGGAATACTTATGCTATTTTGTTCAGATTCTGGTTTTTTCTGCTAGACCCTTTAATCCTGGTGTCTTTCTTCGCTATCATCTTTTGTTTCCCTTGCTTAGTTGATATTTTGTTCCAGCGAGTGTAATTACGCCATGTGTCACACAGCTCGACACTATCTGTATCTGTTTAGAGTAAGGTATTTTCTAATGCTTAATTCTACAGTAGTTGCACACAATATCTGGTTTCGTAAAATATTTGCTCATAATACCTGGTTATTCTAACAATGTTAACCACCAAAAGCTGCTCTCTATCAGAGTTTTTCTTTTATCCAACGCGATCCAACCCAATGTCCTGACATCTCTGGCACACACTACAATGGACACGTCAGTACGAGCAGTCCTTGTTAGTCTGGAAAAATCACATAGGTATTCTTTAGAACACTTCGATACTCCATCTGTTTCATTGATTTTATTTATTTCAATGACACATATAAGCAATCAAGAAAATGAGCGGAGTATGAATTAATTATGAAGATATCTAGTGATCTGTGAATACACTCGAGCAAAGACTACTTGTACACATCGACACCACCTATGCCCAACATGGTTCCTGTGTGCCTGACGTGTCATCTCGCGTGAGGGTAAAATCTAAACCCGTTATAAAGCAGCACGGTATTTGCTAAATTAATATGGTATTGTCTGCAGAGATTTGCAATACCATGTAATTTGTGCAACTGGCATAGATTTAGCCAGAAAAATGTCAGTTTACTCATTTATTTAATGTTGTCTAATACTTTGGTGTACACTCATTTTATTTTGGAACTTTCTGTTGAAGTTATTTTCACCATGTAGATGTTCATATAAATTGAATTGATATGCAATGCAATTGCAATGACTGGTCATTCCCGTGGTTCCATCCTAATTATATTGACTGATATCTGGAATTTGTCATCTTGTTTTTTGGTAGACTGGTCTGTGTTTGCACCTTTTTTGTATCACCCGTGTTGCGAATATGTTCTTGGGTATATATACTGGTGTTGAAAAATAATTTTACAATTGATATGTGGATTTTTTATCACTTTGTCCGCATCCTTTCCTTCTGAATGAGCAAACTATGTTACAGATTCTGAAAGAAGCTCAATTTGTCTATACTGTTGATGTGGATGCTAAGAAGCTTCTGGACATGGAGCCGAGGACATGGGATTTTATTGCTAGATTGGAACCGAAGCTTGGAGCTGTAGAATATATGTCTGATGAGAAGGTAGCAACTGATCTGATCAGTATGCTTAATGTTCATAACGAAGGCTCCGATATTGAACATGGTATCGGGGATACTATTAATAATGGCTCGATCCGTCCTACACAAATGAAACCAAGGGTGGCAATTGTAGGAAGTGGACCATCTGGCTTGTTTGCTTCCCTTGTGCTAGCTGAACTTGGTGCAGAAGTTACCTTACTAGAGCGTGGCCAACCTGTTGAGCAAAGAGGGCGTGACATTGGTGCTCTAGCAGTTAGACGAATTCTCCAGTCAGAAAGCAACTTTTGCTTTGGCGAGGTATACTGTCTGTTCCTATTTTCTTACCAAGGCATCACTGAACAATCACATAATTGATTTGAGCATTATTCAGATAGGTACTTGTTGACAATGTACTTGAATCGTTTAATAGACAACTATTATCTTTTCGTTGCACATGAACATCAGCAATCATGTCATTTGGCAATTACTAGCGCCAGTTTTTTTTTTCAGGCGATCACATGAAATTGTTATAGACTATTGCAAAATTCTTGGTGCATGTATCTTTGAAGAAAGTGGTTCAGTATTTTATATCTTTACTCTGTACGTGAAATAGCATAGGCATTTCCTCTTTGATACATGTTCCAATCAGGTATATTAGCTGGTGGGTGCATTGGTGCATCCCAAGAAAAGGCATATGGTCTTCTAACTATATGACCTGAAAAATGTACAGAGACATAATTTAGACATTACATGCATCTGGCATAATTTGAGATTGCTTTAAATGAATTATGAAGAAACAATCCTGTAACAATCTTCACATTCTTGTACTGCAGAAAAATTAATATAAAAACCTAACTAATACATGCTAGATCTGAACTCACTTTCTTCATAATCTGACTTGCGCTTCTCCGTACATCAGTGTGATGTAGAAAAAGGTTATTTTATCAGATGATCTTAATGAGTTAGGTTGATGGCATATACGGTAACACCTATATTCTTGGAGTATCAATTACCCACAATGGAACAGAAATTGACCAAACTACTATTCGCTTGTTCCATGTTACTTTTAGAGATTTAGTTCACCAATTCTTGATCTTCTGTTCTTAATCATAGCAGGGTGGTGCAGGTACATGGAGTGATGGGAAGCTTGTAACCAGGATAGGAAAAAACACTGATGGTGTTCAGGCTGTGAGAATCTTCCTTCTCCACATCAATGAATAGCTTGAGAATCAGATGCAAACTCTTCCAAAGAACATTATTTCTAATTATTCATGCAATCACGCAAAGCATTAATATCTGTCAGCTACCAGAGTTAAAAAAGTTGCTTCCTTACTGGTCATGGATAGTATGCCAGATTTTGATGATGTTTTGAATTCATAGCTATAAAGATATGAAGTGTTTGCATTGCATAACATTATATTCTAGACTTCCTAGTTCAAAACTGATTATTTCTGTGTTTAAGCTATTCGCCGTTGGGTCTTGTATTTCAGGTGATGAAGACACTTGTTCACTTTGGAGGCCCTCCAAATATTCTAATTGATGGGAGACCTCACTTGGGTACAGATAAACTTGTTCCTCTGTTGAGGAATTTCAGACACCATTTAAGAGAGTTGGGCGTGAGTTGAGCATATCTGTCTTCATTAATGCTTTGTTATTCTTTTGTTATGTATCCATGTACTGATATATGTTATGTTCGGTTGACAGGTTGCCATAAGATTCAATACTAGAGTGGATGACCTTATAGTGGAAGGTGGGCAGGTCAAAGGAGTTGTGGTTTCTGATTCAAGACTACAGCCAGGTTCTGTTGATCAGAAATTACCATTTGATGCAGTTGTATTAGCAGTTGGTCACTCAGCTCGTGACACATACAGTATGCTTCTGAGGCATAATGTTGATATAACCCCCAAGAACTTTTCTGTAAGTTCTCTTATGCTTCTTAAGGTTGTTTCTACTTCCCTGTTACTTGTTCATTTGATGGTCAGATGACAGACAAGCCACAGTGAAAGATTTAAGGCCATTTTTGGGTTGGACATAGGAGGCACATTAGTCTTCAAACCAAACAGAAACGGATATATTAAATGGTGTTTGTTTTCTTCGACGATCAAACTAGTTAACCGTATGCCTTGGGTTGAGAATATCAGTACTTGCCACATAGTAACAATTAACAGATCATTTAACGTTCTGTCATGTTGTATCAATGCATTCTATGTCAACACTATGTAAATATTAGGCTATTAGCGTATCTTATTTTACGCTCGTGTACACCACTAACAATCTAACATAGACCACAGGCCAGTCAACATGAGACAAACACAACAGCAACTGTAGGGTAATAGGTGGACATGTTGGATAAGGACAGCAGCAGCTTGGGACAAGGGGAAGCTGGATCTTTTGGAGTTCATTGGTGGCACACAGGAGTCCAAGATTGCAGAAAAAAGCAGGAGAAGCAGTTCGCACAAGAACAGTAGGAAGAGAACTAGGAAGAGTCCAGGAAGTTATAGGAAAAAACCTACAGAATTAGGAAGTCCTATCGTACTATACCAGGACTTCATATTTTATAAGGAGGCCTAAGGGCCAAATATGATGCCACATACCTCAGAATTAAATCATGCAAGTGTTGGCCTATATCTCTTGATTTATCCCAGCTTTTTTTCCCCTCTCCTCCCGAAACCCTATTCTCATTCAAGCCATGCTGTTTGGCATCCTCTATGAAGTTATTTCGGTAGAACTATGTTCACAAAGAGGAAATGGTTGATAGAATAATGTATTTAGCATATACTAGCTCATCTAGGCATTTTAACGTTTGTGTTATTATTTAATTGGCCGAAAGTTGGACTTCGGTTGTATGATAACTGCAGCGCAGACTGGCTGGACATTGCCCCCTTGTAGCATCAGTCTTATGCTCACGCTATCTTTGCCAATCGCGAGCACTAAATTTCTTGATGATTAAGGGAAGTATACATTCTGTTCAGTCTATGACAACATTGCTTATTCTTACAGGTTGGCTTAAGAATTGAACACCCCCAAGAACTGATAAACAGCATCCAAGTAAGACTTTTATTTCTTTTGTTCACATCAATGTTTTTCTGAATGATACCCTCCTAATATGATTAACTTGAAGGCCACAAAAAATGTGATTAAACTTTTTTCAGGGTTAATATGTAGTTTCCAGTAATATATGATTCTGCATTTCGTGACATCCTCATTGGTGATTGTTCAAGGTGAAACTGAAACTAATAAATCAAGGTTTAGGATGTTAATTACTATGGCATCACGTGGATAAATCCATTTATAAACTCTGAAACATAATAGAAATAACAGCTTGAACACAAGGTGAAGAAGTTCTGTTTTAGTTTTAACCTGTATTCATTTCATTCGCAAAATTGTGATAAGTAGCCATTCAACTATGAACTGATGATTTCTCAGTTACAAAAGCATGTGACCAAGTCTGTCTTGCTGGGTTGTGTTCACCACTGATTTTGAGCATGGATACTCATGCAATCACTGTTTGTTTCAATATTTTTAATATGCACACAATCTTGTGTAGAGCTTTATGTAGGTACTGCTACCAGGCTCATTTGATTTATGGACCTATTGATCCTGTTGTAACTATGTCCTAAGCACTCATTTATTTGCCCGCTTGATACAGCTACACCTTCTATCATTATTCCTGTAAAAAAGACAATTGGTGGCTGGTTTCTCCATCTTTGATTACATCACATGTTATATCTAGCACAAACGGTTAAGATGAGAGCGGACATGGATATTTTGAGTTTGCATTAACGTCTGAAAGATCTTTAACTTACAGTATATTTTTATTTTGAATCCGCCGTATCAATCCATGCGTTCTGCGCTAGTATGAGTATATGACTGTAGCATCGTACTAGATGTAACACTGCTGAAAATCATATGTACAGTCTTTTCACATTATCACATTGTGTTCACATTTTCACAACAACCTTTGATGTGTGATATTGTCATCAATTGCAGTATTCAGAATTGGCTGCTGAAGTACATAAAGGGCGTGGGCGGATACCTGTAGCAGATTACAAGATAGTGAAGTCGATTGGTGAAGGAGATGCAAAGAATGATATAGAGCAAGTAGATCAAAATCGGAGTTGTTATTCGTTTTGCATGTGTCCTGGAGGACAGGTTAGTCATCTCCTTGTTGTTTAACTAACCACTCTTTCATACATTACCAACCATTGCAATCCTGTTCTTAAATAACCGAAACATGTCTGCAGGTTGTTCTAACAAGCACAAATCCATCGGAGTTGTGTGTAAATGGCATGTCATTCTCACGGCGAGCATCTAAGTGGGCAAACTCGGCCCTTGTGGTCACTGTATCATCACATGATTTTAAACCATTTCAATCCCATGGTTCACTTGCGGGTGTTGAGTTTCAGGTACTTGTTACAATTCCTTCAGAAAATAACTGAAATACTCAATATATTGCATTGCCGATTTCCTATCACCATGCACAATTGGCTACACTAGCCCTCTAGATTATGTGCCTTAAAATCATGGTATGGTAGATACACAAAGGTATCAGAAGCACAAAATTATCTAGAGATAACCAGTTGATTGCAATAACTGCAAATGGTCCACTTTAACAAATTTGGTTTTTGGGTGTGTGGTTCCTTTACCTTTTCCAATGTTAGCTGCTTTGCTGCACTGGTCCAGAATTAGATAAGATGTTCTGTTGACAACGGTTGCTGCTTGAATTTCTGGGAAATAAGCTAATTGTTCTTCCTTTAGCGTATGTTATTTCCCATTCCAGTACCCTTGCTCAGATAAGGAAGCTAAACTGCTGCTCTATAACATTTATGGCATATTGGTTAATTTGGCACCCCAAGTAGCATTTTCTAATCCTGTGTAACATTATTTTAGCAAACAAACAACAAAGGCCCGATGGATTGGACCTAGGTGGTTATTGTTGAAGTGTATATGTGGATTGCCTAGCACTTTCCATCAGTTCGGACTTTTGGTTGTGTTGGCTAGTTCATGAAGCTTGACAGTTATATGTGCCACAATGGCAAGAGTTTGGTGTATCTTGATGTGAGCCTTATGATAATTCGTAGTCTGTAGGCTGATTGAAGGTGGACGTTGGCCCACCTAGAATGCTAGATATGCACATAAGACTTGGTCGATCTTAAAGGTCATGCCAGCAATGTGCATGGTTGGTGACTGTATTTGTCAGTTGTACTTGTAGCAATGATCTATCCTAAGTGAAATAGGGTAATGTTATCTACTATTGAAGATAGTATGTGGGTTTCTCTTAGTAATATAGTTACTCATAAATGTAAGATGCCTTTGTCTTGTTTGAACTCAGTAACCATTATTTCCATCTGTACTAGTCTGATGAAAATTTCTCCCATTCTGGTAACTTATGAATAATCTGTAAACTCTTAAAACAGAGAGAATATGAAAGAAGAGCAGCTACGATGGGGGGAGGGAATTTTGTTGTCCCTGCTCAGTGTGTCACAGATTTTATCAGTAACAAACTGTCAGGTACTAATGGTGCTAAGGTCTGTTAGTTAGCAATGATACACATTTCCTTTTATTTACTTTGGTACCTGTTCCAGTTACTACTCTCCCACCATCAAGCTATAGGTTGGGGGTTCGTGCATCCAAACTCCACGAGCTATTCCCTTCTTACATAACTGAAGGTTTACAGCAATCAATACTAATGATTGACAAAGAGGTTTGAAATATTATTTTATTTGCTTCCAGTTTTGATTTTCATCTGTCCTGACCCATCTACAAAATAAAATATTTCCAGATGCCAGGCTTTATTTCTAGTGAGGCCTTACTTCATGGTGTAGAGGTATGAAAATTCTTATGCAACAAAATGGTTTTATTTATTAAGTTATTTGCTCAAAAGTGGTGGTTCTCTTGATAAATTCCTAGACAATCTATTCAAACATCAGGAGAGCCACCATTAGATGTTAACTGGTTAGTCTAGTAGAAACATGTCCATATTCCACATGCTTACAAATTTGTGCTTTAAGTGGTCAATAGCAGACTCTTTGATGCTAGTCTGCTAGCTATCCAATTGTGAACACAGCTTGTGGTGTGTCGATGTAGTCCCTCCATTCACTATTATAAGATGTTTTAGGTTTTTTCGAAAATGCATGTATCTAGACACGTTTCAGTGTGTAGGTTCACTCATTTCAGCCTATATATAGTCCACATTGAAATTATCTAAAGCATCTTATAATAGTGAACGAATGGAGTAGCATTTATTAAGTTCCATGCACCAACCAGTAGAACCAAAAGTCCAAACTGATGGAGAGAAGGTGGGCAATCCACATATACTTTAACACCCCCTCTCATGTGTGACTTGGTGAAGCTTACACGTGATAGAAAGAGGGTAAGAGCAATTTATATTTTTAAATTACAAAGTTGAAATTTGAACCCAAGACCTCCGCTCTGATACCATACTAAGTTTCTTGCACCAACCAGTAGACCCAAAAGTCCGAATTGATTGAAAAGGTGGGCAATCAGCCTATACTTTAACAACATTAATGAATGAAAAAATGTTTCATCTAGAGTTACATGGTGATTTGGGTTCCTTATTAATCATTTGAAGGAAAATTTCTTATCAGGAATGCATTTGGAGCACTAATTTTGTACTCCCTCCGTCCCAAACTATAAGGCATATAAGTTTAGTCAAAAGTCAAACCCTGCTAAATCTGACCAAATATTTACGGAAAATATAAACATTGAGTCCGTAAAGAGAGATCTAAAGGGCTGGAGTATCACCAAAGAACTAGCCATGGACAGGGCTGCATGGAAGTTTGCTATCCATGTGCCAGAACCATGAGTTGGTTGCGAGATTTTATGGGTTTCACCTCTAGCCTACCCCAACTTGTTTGGGACTAAAGGCTTGGTTGTTGTTGTTGTAAATATAAACATCGAGATTTGTATAGACATTTTGAGAAAATATACTCATTGTTAAATCTATTAATATTAATTAACTATTCTAGATTTTTTTTGTATAAACTTGGTCAAATTTAGAAGATGTTGACTTTTGACTAAACTTATCTGCCTTATATTTGTGGGGGGGGGGGGGGGGGGGTATTTAATAGTGAGACACTCTGATCTGCAAGACACCCTGAAAAAGTCCATTTTTTGTTTGTTTTTCAGATATCCCACTTTTGTAGTAATCCCAATATATTAGCCTAAATACTGCTGCTATAATTAGGTTGGTGCTTTTTTAGCTCCTTGATTCACTGCCTCTAGATTCTCTGTCCTAAGTATTGGTAATGTGCAAGACTAAGCTGCATTCCCTTCCACTCAACCTCGGTCACTTTGGTTGTCATATTTGCAATACCTTCGTCTGTTTTCAACAATTTGTCTTTATCCTTCATTCCCTTCCATTTTCGTTTCAAATTCTATGCTAATCTGGTAACCCCCTGTAGCTCCCAACATTATGAATTTTGAGATATTGGCAAGTCATTAAGCGGAGCTAGTATAGGCGAACAATATTTTCAACATCAACCAGAGTGCATCCATTTTTTCGTAATGTTCTTTGACATGTACAAATTATCTGAAAGTTCTGCGCGTGATAATAGGCAGTGTCTACTGTGTATCCACTGAATAAGTTAATATGTTGCAATCTTTTGTCCTATCATCATTTTTTGGCTATTATACCCTTGTAGTAAAGTTATATGTAGTGTTATCTCTGCATCCATCCATCCTTTCCATTAACTTATCATCTTCAATGTTTGTTTCCAGACTAGAACAAGCTCCCCCTTGCAAATTTCACGACATAAGGAGACGTATGAGAGCACGTCACTACAAGGGTTGTATCCTATTGGGGAGGGCGCTGGCTTTGCAGGGGGCATAATGAGTGCTGCAGTGGATGGTATGTATTGCGGTTTTGCTTTAGCGAAACAGCTTTCTCTATTCGCTGGTGATATAGAGTCAATTCTTGGTAAAGCTCAGAAACAAACAGGTTCTGTAAAATATTGAGTACCGATGCCTAGTTATTTGTTCATATGCTTCGTAGGCCCTAGATTGTTCAGAAAATACTCACCATGTTAGCAAATAGCACAGGAAAGTTTTTTCATGGAGAAAACTGATACTTGTATTCATAAGGATATTCGAGGTCTAATGAGAGAGCAGAGATGCTATAGGAGTTAGCACTATGTATTAAGTATGAAAGTTCTTGGCTCTATATAGTAATGTAGTATGGAGCATATGATCCCGGGTGCCAAAACATCACTCCCAGTATGTAGTTGCTATATGCTTATATTGCCAAGTTAACACTGAGATAATTTACGTAGAGAGATTTTACTGTAAACTCTTTAATTAATCTGTTACATTTTTGTGAACCTTTTGTTCCTTTTGCGCATAATTTTCCATTTTGTAAAGGTGTACTGCATTTCCCAAGTTATTTGTTAATTGCACTTTTGCTATTGGACTTCACAAACACTACCCCTGTTGTTTTACAGCACTATTTACCCTAGTAGCTTGTGCAATTTTCTTGTGTATATTTTCTTGATGTACATATACACCACAGGAAACAGTATGCTCCTTGCTTAAGGCTAGAGTTTCCAAATTTACTACTAATATAATACAGCGTTTATGGTAACAGATGAGCGGTGGGAGAGTATACTCTGTTTACTCTTCCCTCTGATGTTTAGAATCTGTGCGGCCTCTTTGGTTCAGACGAGTTTTATTGAAATGGATGATTTAAAAAGTGACAATGAAAGAAATCCCACTTTAGCATCGCTCAGTCATCATCATATTTCTTTCCTCATCTCCAATATCCCACTAAAATTTCAAGGAAGAAATCCCACTTTTCGTCGTCGTTAGTTGATCCTGCTGTTAGTAATGCATGCATGGTCCATTGGTCCTCCTGTGTGCTGTGTGCACGACTACACGACACGTCAAGTGGCGCTAAAGAAACATGTCCAATCAGGTATTGGTCTTGTTACCTTGGCTGCCAACTATATCTTTGCTTACTGTAGATTACTCTTACTAGTAATTAATTGGCTGGCACAGTTTGATTTTACCAGGTAGTGTATAACGCAATTTGGCTGGTAAGCAATGCAATATTTACCATACTTACAGACTATCGATTGTGGCTAGATAGCTTATTTTGAATTTGCTCTTTCCTGATTTTAGTCATGTATGAAAAAGAAAAGGTCTCAACAACAGCTATTTCCGGTGCAGATGTATGTCAGTATGTACCATGAACCAGGTATAGTTCATAGGCATGTTTAGAACCCCAGAATTTGTAGTCATGTTTTACTTAAAAAAACAGTACAATTCACGAGTTTATCCCCTTGCTTCATCAGTTGTAGGCATGCGCCTGCAGGCAGGGGCCGGCCAACTCTTTCGGTGAAGAACTTATTTCCTCACCCACTTCAGCACGAAAGTTACTATCAACAAATTGAAACATCAATAGATTCGTTGAAATGCCGTGGGAACACCCACATATATAGAAACAGAAAATATCGTGATGATGATGGCCACCCTTCGTTCCTTGGATAGGATGCTGTTCGAGTCCCTTGTAACCGGGGGAAAGGAAAAGAAGTGAACATGGAACCATACTTGGCACGCCTTTTGCGCGGTTCAGCTAGCCAGATATCGCCTATGAATCCATGATCCTCCACTGTCCTTACGCCAGTGCGCAGGCACGGTTGGAGCTCCTTCGATTCACTCGATCTCCAATGAGCACGGGACCGATTTGAGTGGCTATTAGGTACCTAGCGCTGACTGCTGTAACCAATTGCCCATGGGTCTTCCATTCGTTCCACTTTGAATCGCATCTAGTTAATACAACTAGAGATAGTGTCACCAACTGTGCTGTCGCTGTGGGTATCATTGCCGATTACACCATTGCATCGTTCCTGCTAAGTGCTATTCCTTCAGTTCCATAATTCTTGACATGGCGAGAACCAACCTGAGGTTAGGTGGTTAGAAGGGTGGTTGTACCTTCTGCCCACCAGAATTTAAACCCCAGGCTTGACATCTGTGTGTCTTATAAAGGAGAATATTTTTTTAGTGGGAAGCGACGTTCCCGTCGATAGCGAGACGCTCGTGGTGACTAATCTCAAGACTTGATCCGCCGGTTCAGTCTTTCGGAGGTGCTCATAGGGATAGGATGTGCGTGTGTGCGTTTATATGGGTGAGTTTATATGCGTGCACGTGAGCGCTTGCGTTTGTATTGTGTTTCTTAAATAAAAATAAAAATTCTTGACATGGCTGTAGTTCAGAATTATGAAACAGAGGGAGTAGATATTTATCTAGCTAGCTGTTGCTCCATACTGTTAACTCTCTGAACTTGTAGACGAGGCGTCGTGTCAGTACTCAGTACCATTGGAGAAATCAGTGCATGGCATCAGGAACAGGCTCGGTCAATTTGAGAGGAATCTGCGGTACCGCCTGGGCAAAGTGTGTGCCACTTTAGGCACCAGAGATGCTGCAAAATATCTTCGCCAACCCCATCATTGGAAACCTAGTCCCAACATACGAAAAGGCCTACGAATGTTCTTCTCAATCGCTGGAAGTGCCGAGGACCATGTAGCAGCAGCAAGTAGCAATAGTGTCTGTCTCTTTTTGTTGCCAGAGAGGCTCACAGGAACGCAGAAAGTCGCGGTCGCCGCGGTGGTGCTGCCACTGCGTGCGTCGCTGTGACCTGCCGAGCCGTCAACATCGCCGCCTCGCCGGTGGTGTAGTGCAACCTGCAGCGCGCCGTGGCGTTGCATTCCCTGCCGCCAGGATGGGAATGGGCCAGCTTGGCCTGCTGGATCGCTGACCCGGCCCAAAAAAATTCAAGGCGAATGGGGCATATGTGGATCGGCCTTGAATGACACTCTTTTTGATCAGAAATAAGTGTCAATAATTTTATACCAACTTAGTATAAAGATTATACTAAGTCGCCGACACTTATTTCCAATCGAAGAAAGTAGTTGGGTTGGTGGCAGCACCTCACAAGATCCGCGTGGAATGGGAAGGTGACATTTGGCGAGACGACAATCCGAGCAAAAGGAGAATGCCATACCTGGCAAGACGGGTGCACATGCCGACCATTCAATGCCAAGCTACAACTTTATATGGCTCTTGAGATCATCCTTAAGCTTGATGAAGCGCAAGATTTTCGCTCCCTTCCCCCATAGAAAATTCATATTTGAAAAAGATTTAAGCGCAAGTCATAAGCTCGGCAGTGCTTGAAAGATCGCATAAGAGGCAATGCACACTCATGGTGAACTGGAAAGAAGAGGATGCCAATACCAAATATTTCCATATGAAGATCAATGCACGTCGGAGGAAAACTTCATTCTTAAGCATGAAGACACCGAGAATACCATCCATTCCCACTACACCGTCCACGAAGAAAGGGTTGCCTTCCGATAATCCTCCACCACCCAGGCTTTGCCCCATGGCGTCTCCGCAATGGTGAGGGGAGGTCGGGCGGGAGGGAAGGTAGAGGCAGCGATAAGGGTTTCTCCCTCAGCATCCACATGTGTTATGTGAGGGAGGCTGATAACAAGGTGGATTGCTTAAACGTATCAATTATGTACATTTTCATGTAAAAACTAAAAAGTTTCATACCTATGAAAAATATACCAAACATTTTCATTCCAAAGTATATTTCTGCATCAGACAACATACCTACTATGCTACTTCGAGCTATGTGTGAGTCAAAATTGAGCGAGCTAGTCTTGGCTCAAACTCAGCTAATATTTTAACCCTACTAAACAAGAAACCCATTTTGTTACTGCATTTCGACGCATATCGAGTCAAGCTAAGAAACGGGTATATCTCGACCGGCTCACCATAATTTTCTTGCACCCATAATTGTCCTTAAATCAACTGCACTATGTATGTTTCCGATCTAGTTTTTATCATAAAAATGACAATCTTCACAATGAATCTACATGCTCTCTACCCTATTGATGATGTTAAAATAAATGCCTCGTCGATCTTGCAACCGATCAGAATGGTGTTGCGATGCCATTTTGATGCGATACAATAACGGTGGAATTATCCAAATCAAATACGGAAATATCCAAATCCGGATGGTGGAAATGGTTGTTATAAATATTTGGATCCATTTTACAAATACAAACAAAACTATTGTGTTAATTTTGAAGCAAATCTGTATATAAATAAATATATCCGTATCCAAATAAATCCTAACCTAAAAAATAATAAAGTGATCAAATTTATTTTTCCGTCTTTGGAATTGAAACTATTATGTATTATATCAGTATATTTATCTTTGTGTCGTTCTATAGTTGAATTAATTTAAGTCACGAGTTACATTTGTATCCGTTCCAAATTGTGAAAACATCTGATCCCCATACGTCTTAGAGCAATATCCGCTCGATATTTCTATTTGACAGTATCGTATTTGTTTTAAAATTATGAAAACAAATGTTGGAAGGGCATAATCTGATCCGCATACAATCTTCCACCCCTACTTCTAATCTTCTATTAGTATCGAAACCGATGACGATATGATCTAAATTGACAATTGTGTCCTGATGCCATTTCGATCTGACTGTAGTGGACGTCGTCACATCTCAATCATCCTGTAGTGGAGCGGATGCGGATGCCTCCCATTTCCAGAGACTTTTTTCTTGCGGTGACGGATATGTCCAACTTAACACCACGTATGCCTTTATATAAAGGTGGACAGACAAGGTAGACACCTCCCATCTGGCTCCATTCTCACGCACGCCACGGGGCTACAGCCAGCCAGCGGCACAGCGCCTAACCGTAGCTCCTAGCTAGCTCTCCCCGACCGCTCCGGTGAAGAGACCGAGAGAATCTGCCGCAGCTGCGAGGCTCCTCCCCGGAGAAGGGAGTGACTGAGGAGAAACAATGGCGGAGGACGGGAGAGGGGGTACCAAGGATGTCGCCGGGAAGAAGAAGGCGAAGCAGGGCGGCTTCAGGACCATGCCGTTCATCCTAGGTGATCGATTCATCTCTTTCCGCCTCCGTATCCTCTGTTCTATCGTAGAGCTTAATAATTATCTGACCTCTGCTCCCACAGATTATCTAGTGGTTTCGCCTCAGGTTATTGAGTTTTACCTCATTTTGTTTGTTTTCTTGTGTTGGGCGGCTCGAGATATAGTGCTGACTATTTCCCTTTATGATTCAGTGGAGGCTGCTCATGAAACAATTTTTGTTAGTAGAACAAAACAAGTTTAACTGGAGCAATGGTTGTATGACACTCCCATAAAAGTTTAATTAAGCTGTAGTTCGTACCTGTAGTTTCTGGACAAAGCTCGTGATCTAGAGACTAACAGCGTGCATTTTTCTTTCGAGTGGAGTAGTACATTGTAGTATGCATTCTGGCGTAGTGCTCAACTGCTCATCTCCATTCCATTCTGCAGTAGGCATAACAACCACTCTTCGGCATTTTATTATTATTATTTTTTGCTATTTCTCAGACGTTTGAGAAATGATTATTTCTAAGATGACGCCACCCGATCTGATTATTAGGATTAATACAACTACAAATGGATTAAGATATTTAATCAGACCATTATGAAGGTGGCCTAAAAAATATATAATAAATTAATTGAGAAAATCCACTCCCTTTAAAAAAATATACTCTTTATTAATACTCCAGCCACCATAGGATATTTGAATTAATTCTTTATAGTTAATTGCATCTTTACCGATTTTTCTGTTGTACTTGAACCCAATACTTGATGAGATCCAGAGGATCTTCAAGGATTCACATACCTTTTCAGGTACGACTCATAAGTCATAACTAAAGAACCCACGGTATTTTTGCGGGAAAATGTACTCCTACTATGCTTCGCATGTTTGAATTTTTTGTGTGGATAATGTTGAAAATATTTTGACACGTCAATACTAGAGGACTTCACATGTTGTACTATTAGGAGTCCGCTACCTGAGCTAGAGCCTAGATTTAGTGCTAAATCAGCGACACTCATTATGGATCAGAGGTAATAGGAGTTACCATTCATCCTGTCACGTGAGTTGTCAAAGTAGATCGAAGGTGGTGTATTCACTTCATTGTCATCTTTACTCAAGCAAGCGCAAACAGAACGAATGATTTTTGCTACACCGGAGTTTATCTCCTAAAACAATTAAAAAAATTGAATGAAATATTCGAATATTTCCAAAATATATTCAATTTTGGGAAATCAACCAAATCGGGATTCACTGAACAGCACACATGACATCCACTAGGCAGTAGGCACACAAACATAGAGAAATCCACCTAGCAACCTCCCCTAAGATTGGTGTTAAATTTCCAGTGCACACAATACGGCCGGGTGTGAATGCTGTTTTCTTGAAGTCAACCTGGTCTATTTTGTTCAAAATGATGTGAGACGACAAGACTGCACCGTTTGATGCAACCTATAGGCAGTAAAATGACGTTTTCTGGAATGACATCGAAGAGCCCAACTCTCTGGGTATAGAAATAAAAGAACACAAGATCTGTGGGCGGGTCCACCAATAGCGGAATGGTTCCCTGGGGCGATCGTGAGGGCGATCGTGTTTAGCTAGGGTTTTCCTCTGGAGGGTGGTGAGTCTTCCCGGCGGCGAGTGGGATTGCGACGACGCGATCATTCTCGGCGGCTGGGCTTGGGATATCTTGGGTCTCGGGCTCTCTGGGATCTGGAGAAGGATGACTTCGCCGGCTAAGGGAGCAAGCAGAGGCGGCGCTTCAAGATCTATCTCAAGATCGCCGCACAAGTCGGGTGATGATCTCGCGGCAGGGCTGTCTGCGAGAATGGGAGATCTTCTACTGACGGAGAAAGAGACCTCTGGTCTTGTGATCCGTGGTGTGGACTCCGGTTCTGTTCCTCGTCCTAGATGGGCGATTGTGGGTAAGGTCTGTTCCCCACGTAAGCTGATAATTGGGGCTCTGGAGCGAGCTATGCAAAGAGCGTGGGGTCTTCACGGGCCAACGCAGTTCAAAGACATCGGTGATAACAGGTTCGTGGCTCGTTTCTCTTCCGAAGGAGATTGGAAACATGTGGTGAGAGGTAGTCCATGGCAGTTTGATTTCAGTGCGATCCTGTTGAAGAACTTTGACGGTTCTGTTCGACCGTCTGATATGGTTTTTGATACACTTGATGTGTGGGTTCGAGTAAGAGATCTCCCCATGGATATGATGAATCGTGTGTATGGTGAACTGATCGGGAGATGGTTAGGGAAGTTTATCTCGGTGGATGTAGACGAGGAGGGGATGGCATGGGGTGAAGAACTGAGAATTAGGGTGGCTGTTCGTGTGGATCAACCCCTGCCTCGTGGGGTGCCTCTGAAGGAATCGGATGATGATGAGGAAAGCAAATGGTTCGACCTGAAATATGAGAAAATTCCTCATTTTTGCTTTGACTGTGGTTGCTTAATTCATGCGTCTGGTGCATGCGCAGCTGGTCCAGAGGCTTCGGAAAAGGGCATCAAACAATGGGGGGAATGGCTTCGTGCCTCGCCCAAAAAGAGCATTAAACCCCCCCAGCAAGCTAGACCTTCTAGGTCAGGCAGTTTCAGCAGCAGATCGTTTGATGGCGAGTCTTCTTCTAGGGGTGGAGCTTATGTTCGGGATATTCCCCCAAGGAGAAACCTTGCTAACGCTTATGACTGTTCGAGTTCGTCTCGCACTGGCGAGTATGAACCGAGGCAGAGAAGAGAGGAGGTTTCAAGCCCGGTTAAGGGAGCTAATCAAAAGACCTCCGAGCGGCTGATTTCTGGTGGCTTCGACTCCTCGAGGCAGTTGGCCAACAAACGGTACACTGGTACCTATGTGAGGCGCCCGAGGAAATCTGATGCAGGGACCCTCCAGATTACGGGTCCGTTGCCTCCTGATTCCCGCAGTAAAAAGAGGGGCTCAAAACAAGTCTAGAGACCCATTCCTGTCCAAGTTATAGGCGAGGAAGGATCAGAGGCGGCAGGGAAAAGGCAGCGCACAAACTCAGTTTTTGACAGACTTGATGGCCCTTCGACTTCGGTGTTTGATAGAATTGAGGATCCTATGAACATATTGGCGGACCCTGCGTTGCAGGGCCGCCGAGATCAATGAATCTCTTGTCCCTAAACATCCGGGGCTTGGGATTGGACCCGGCTGTGGGGGAACTTCGTGACCTGATTAGGTCCTACAATCCAGAGGTGGTTTTTCTGTGCGAAACAAAACAGAAAAAAGGGTTTATGGAGAAGATTCAGTGGAGCATGGGTTTTAGTCACGGTATCTGTGTTGATAGCAATGGAAAAAGTGGAGGTTTAGCGTTGTGGTGGAAAGACGGTATTGAAGTTACAGTAAGACCCTGGTGTCAGTATTTCATAGATGCTAAAATTGTCTCTGATAATGTGGCCTGGTGATTCACTGGAATCTATGGAGAGCCGTGAACCGATCTTAGAGGGAAGACCTGGGATATTTTTCGATTCCTACAAGCCCAAGATGATCTCCCATGGTTGTGTGCTGGAGATTTTAACGAAATATTGAGACAGGAGGAACATTTTGGACAGAACAACAGAAACGAAAATCAGATGATGGCTTTCAGAGATTGCTTGGCGGACTGCCGCCTTGCTGATCTGGGTTATTCAGGCTATCCCTTCACCTGGGACAACAGACGAGAGGGAGACGCAAATGTCCAGGCTAGACTAGATAGGGCAACAGCAACGCCCGATTTCCTTCAGATATTCCCACACACGGCTGTGGAGCACATTGTCACAGAAGAATCAGATCATGCGGCGCTTCTAATTAAAGTGCGGAGCAATGGTGATAGACTATCACATAAACCACAGGGTTTTATGTACGAAGAAATGTGGACAAAACACGAGCAATACGATGAGTTGGTTATGTCAGCCTGGGAAGATGGTCAGGGTTACCGCAGTAATCTGTCTGGCTTATGGTCTCGGCTCCATGATGTATCGAAAGAGCTGAAGAAGTGGAGTTTTGATGTTTTTGGATCAGTGAGTCAACAAATAAAGAAACTCCGATCAGCCATTGGAGAAGCGAAGACCAATGCGATGGTTTCGGGATCTTCACTGGAAGTCCGCGAGCTCGAGAAGCAACTTCATGTTTTGTTTGAACGGGAGGAAATTATGTATAAGCAGCGTTCTCGACAGGATTGGATCAAGTATGGCGATAAGAACACAAAGTACTTTCAGAACAGAGCTACACATCGGAGGAGGAAAAACACAGTGAAGTTTCTGGTACGAGATGATGGGACTAGGTGCCAAACTGATGATGATATGCATGTTTGGGTGCGAGATTTCTACAGCAACCTCTTCAAATCAGAAGGAGCAGCTAACATGGAATCGATCCTGGGCCGAATCGAACCGTTTGTTTCACTGGAAATGAACACAGCCCTGACGGCAATTGTCTCAGACAAAGAAATAGAAGAGGCCTTATTCCAAATGGGGCCAACAAAATCCCCGGGACCTGACGGACTACCAGCCCTTTTCTTTCAATGCCACTGGGCTATGTTGAAATCAGATGTGTGCTCAGCTGTTAGGGATTTCTTGGCTGGAAATGACAGTCCAGTTGATTTTAATGACACTGTTCTGGTGCTGATTCCGAAAGTCAACTCCCCGGTTGATCTGAAATAGTTCAGACCAATAAGCCTCTGTAATGTCTTATATAAGCTGGCTTCGAAGGTCATTGCGAATAGGCTGAAAAAGATTCTTCCGATTCTCATCTCGGAGGAGCAAAGTGCCTTCGTTCCCGGTCGTCTGATCACTGATAATGTCTTTATCGCCTATGAATGCACACATGCGATCAGGACTAGGAAGAGGAAAACTCCATTGTGCGCGGTTAAACTCGATATGATGAAGGCTTACGATAGGGTCGAATGGATATTTCTCGAGAAAATGCTGCTTAAACTCGGCTTTACTGATGGATGGGTTAAGATGATTATGAGATGCATTACTTCAGCGAGGTTTTCGGTCAAGCTCAACGGTGGGCTCTCCGATATTTTTCTCCCCTCCCGTGGCCTCAGACAAGGAGACCCCATCTCTCCGTATCTCTTTCTTTTCTGTGTAGAGGGGTTCTCGGCATTGTTGAAGCAAGCGCAAGAGTCCAATCTTCTGAATGGAGTGAGGTTTGGTGCTCAGGGACCACACATAACACACTTATTATTTGCTGATGATAGCATTGTTTTTCTTGAGGCTACGAAGAGGAGTTTGCAGTCCCTTAAATCGGTACTGCAGAATTATGAGTTGAGTTCAGGGCAGAAGGTCAACTTAAGCAAGTCTTCTATCTTCTTTGGCCCGGGCTGCCGCCCTGAATTAAAGACGGAGCTGAAGAATACGATCGGTATTTCATGTGAAGCACTTTCAGAACGCTACCTAGGACTGCCTACGGTAGTGGGCCGATCAAAGAATGGCTGCTTCCAACACTTTACTGAGAGATCGTGGAATAAGGTGAAAGGTCTAAAAGGACAGGGCATGTCAAAGGAGGCAAACGGAGTGCTTATCAAATCAGTTATTCAAGCAGTCACTGCCTACCCGATGAGCTGCTTTCTGTTCACCAAATCTCAGTGCAGTAAGCTAAGCTCGGTTTCGGCGAGGTTCTGGTGGGGAGACAAAGAAGAGCAGAGGAAGGTTCACTGGATTGGATGGGAAAGGATGTGTAAAAGCAAGAAGAATGGTGGGCTGGGCTTTAGAGATTTTGAAAGCTTCAACCATGCTTTCTTGGCCAAACAGGGGTGGCGTCTTCTCACCGAGCCCGAGTCCCTGTGTGCAAGGGTGCTAAAATCTCGCTACTATAGGGAGAGTGATTTTCTCTCTGCAACTTGTCCAAAGCGAGCTTCTCATACCTGGCGAAGTATTGTCAAGGGTAGAGAATTACTTAGAGAGGGCTTGGTTTGGAGAGTTGGTGATGGGGCGAGTATTAGAGTAATGGAGGATAATTGGATTCCACGGAATAGTGCTCAACATCCGTTGGGATGCAAACAAGTGGAATGCCCGGTCTACCTAAAGGACTTCCTGTTGCCTGGGGGAGGCACTTGGGATGAGATCAGATTACAGAGTTACTTTTATGAACAAGATGTCCAAGATATCCTTCAGATCAAGGTTGGGAGGCCAGGTTGGGCAGATTTCAGAGCGTGGAACTACACAAAAAATGGTCAGTTCTCAGTGAAGTCTGCGTACCACTTGGCAATGCAAAGGAAAAGAGACCAGAGAGGCTCACCGGAGTCCTCTCGATCATGTGATCAGCACAAAGGATGGCTCTCACTGTGGGATGCTCAGATCCCAGGGAAAGTCAAGGTTCACTTCTGGAGATTAGTAGAAAATGGCCTGGCGGTTGGATCAGAACTCAGACACCGACGAATTAAAGACGGTATTACCTGTCTAGTGTGAGGCAAAGATGAGAGTTTAGTTCACCGCTTCTGGTCATGTTCTCACTCTCGGGCAGCTTGGTCGCTGCTAGAAGAGATTACAGGTTCAGCCTTTGAGATGCCGCCAAAACTCCTACGTGGTCACTCGGACTTGCGTGCTTGGCTGCTGCTTGACTGGCTGGGAAGGGCAAAAGGCAAACATGTCTCATTGACAATGATGCTGATCTATAGGCTGTGGCTTGCCCGCAACGACGCCAGGGAAAAAGAGAATATTGCCAACCCGGAGGATATTGTTAAAGGTTCTATAGCCGGGGTTGAGGAGTGGATGAGTATTCACGAAAGAAAGGTGAACGCTGGGAGCAAGGTTGTAGAGCATTGGCTCTGTCCTGATGTCGGCTGGCACAAGATCAATGTCGATGGAGCTTTCCGAAACGCAGAAAAGTGTGGTGGAGGTGGTGTAGTCATTCGTGACTGCCATGGAGGCTTCGTAGTTGGGGCGCACCATTTTTTCCCTCATACTGCCGATGCGGAAGGGGCGGAGTTGATGGCGTGTCGAGCGGGTTTGCAGCTGGCAAATCAAGAACAATGTGGGAATGTTATCCTGGAGACGGACAGTACCGAGGTAGCAGCAAAACTGGTTAGAGAAGGGCAGGACCGGTCTCTCTATGGTCCTTTGGTTAGTGAAATAAAATCCCTTTTCCAAGGTTTTGAAGCTGTCAGGGTACGAACAGTGCGGCGATCGGCGAATGATGCTGCTCATCGAATGGCGCAAGAAGGCTGTGTGACCAGGTCTAGTAAGGTGTGGCATGGGGTTTGCCCCGGATTTCGTTTTTAATCATGTTGTAATGGATGCTGGATTGGTTTAATATATTTGCAGCGTTTGATCTAAAAAAAAAGAAATTATAAACTGCCAAACTGTAGCTCTCAGGTGGTACCAACTAGGGGCAACCTTGTCAAAAAAACACTAGTTGACGAGGGTTAACTTGACAAATGTCCTAGATGAAGGACTTAGGATCGGGGAGATAGGGCGTCGGATGAACTCGAAGGTAAAGTTAGTCGAAATAGGTGTGTATCGAAAGTAAACTTGGGTGTTCAACCTGGCTTGCTTTCAATCTGCCCTACCCCGTCCCCTCCTGGCCCCTATATATAGGTGGCCAGGTCTCGAGGATCGGGTCGGGTTCGATACAGATTACAAATATCGACATACGGTAATAACTCGTATTCGACTATCATTACAGTTGGGCCTAGCTTAACGGGCCTCAGGGGTACTCAACTAACGGTCTCTAGTAATTATACCCTTGTCAGTAGCCCCTGAGATTCTACCAGAATTGCAGATTCGGGTTGAATCTCTAATCTTCAAATCTTCGACTTGATCAATTCTTCGACTTTATCTTCAAATCTTCGACTTGGTCTTTCGACTTATATTGATGATAATTTGCTCGCAAGGGGTCTCGATGAACAAGTCTGACAACTCTGACGGATCAAGAGGTCAGTTAACTGCCGGAACAGATACTTGTCACCTACTTCAAATTCAATCCCCTTGGACTTGAATTCGGGATACCGGTCAAACTCACTCTTTTGCCTCATTTAGGACTTACAAAAAATGAGTCCCAGTGGTTCTCAAGGTACCCAGTGCGTCTACCAGGATTTTCTTCGCGTCGTAGACACGGATACATACCAGCAGAGCGCATCCATGTGCGTATACTAGGCCACACAGGACGGATCCCGGGGTCTTACCTTCGTGATAAATTACGGCATTCGAGTTTCGTTGCGATAACGCAACTCGAGAATCTTATGTCGCAGTCAAAGTTTGACTGAAAATATTCGGGTTTCTACAACCATAAAACTCGCTCCCGATGGGAGTAATTTCTCTTCAATTTGTCGACTACGTAGTCGAAGTTTTGTATGCTTATCCTTCTGCAATTTCAATATTGACTATTTCATCTCTATCGGGTGCGCGCTCAGCGCTCCCGATGGGAGTAGCCCCCGAGGCTATGTTTGGCAACTTGTAGTCAAGCATAGGCTCAAAGTTTAGCTCTTCTTTCTATTGTGGACCTTTTACTATTCGACGAGCCCCCGAGTCCAAGTCGAGGTTTCCATATCACGCGATCATAGTCTCCTGTCTTGTTTTTCTTTATTGATATTATCGTCTGCTGTACGCAGAATTTAACTCCTACTTAAAATTTGTTTGTGGGCTGCACTGTAGCATAGGGGCCCAATAATACGCGCTTATAAATAAAGCACCATCTGGTAAGGATAAAAACCCTAATCAGATCCTTTCCTCCGCCGCATCATCTTCTCTCCTCCATCTAGGGTTTTTCTGAGGTTTCCCTCTCGCACTCATGGCAGATGCTGCAGGCTCCCGTCTGAACCTTGGTTCCCCGGCGGCACCACGAGGTCGAGGTCGCCCTCGCGGTAGCAAGAACAAGAACACCGCGCCGGCCGCTGCAGGAACTTCGTCAGATGCTCCAGTTAAGCGCCGTCCCGGCCGCCCACCTGGTAGCAAGAACAAACCCAAAGTGACTAACATCACTCCAGGTCCAATCGCTCCTCCATCTGTTGCTCCAGCTGCTCCTGCTGCACTTCCCCGTATCTTTTCTTTCCTTTGCATTGCCATGGCGCAGTGCCGTGAGATTCAGCGCTTGCCGCTAGATTTCACGAAGTTTATGGATGGCCGCGAACTGCGAGAGGCGGTTCTTCGTGAACAGTCTGGCGGTGGCATCCCCTATGAGGTGGAGGTGTGGTATGATGGCGACGGCGAGCAGTACTTCAGAGGTGGCTGGTCGCAATTTGCTGAGGACCACGACATCCATCAAGGCTTCATCATGGCCTTCGACTTCCACGTCGGTACGTCGAAGTTTGACGTGAAGATCTATAATGGCACTCTTTGCCAGAAGAAGTATGAAGCTTGAAGCCCTCTTTTATTAGGATCTGTTATCCATGTAATTTCGTTTGACAATGTCCTTCCTGCAATGATATTTGCAATAAATATTCGTACTTTGTGTCGATATCGTTTACTAGTACCATGAGAACAAGTCATGTTATGAGATATGCTTTCCATATGTCGGGTTCTTTGCGAACCAATAAATGTAAAGATGATATCGGGTTCTTTTTATGAACCAAGTTCTCTCTGTATTTATCGGGTTGTGTAAACAACCTTATAGTGAAGGAAAACCTCTCCATCTTGTCATAACGATTTTTTCGTACGACCCACGGGTTGAAGCCCCCGAGCGGAGAGGTAACACGAGAATCGTACAATTTTGTCGAGTTCAACCCAAAGAACCCGACCTGTGGCCTCATGTTTTGGGTCCAGAAGGTTAACTCGAATATATTGATATCTCTATACTTAGTCTACGCGTAAAAACGTCGTAGCTGTTCTGCATTCCACGGGTTGCTTTCGTCCTTCCCAGTCTTCTTGTCTTGTAGTCGATATGCTCCTCCTGGTATTACTTCCGTGACGATGTAAGGTCCCACCCACGGGGACTCCAATTTCCCATGGCTATCTTGCCTGAGTCGCAAAATGAGGTCTCCTACCACAAAGGATCGTGGACGAACTCGACTACTATGGTAGTTTCGTAAGCTTTGCTGATATTGCGTAGCCCTTTCTAATGCTTTGTCTCTTGCTTCATCTAGCGCATCGACGTCGTCTTGCAATGCTTCTGTTGATGTCGCCTCATCATATGCCGTCACTCTTGGAGCCTCGTGTGTAACCTCGACTGGAAGCACGGCTTCTGCGCCATGGACCAGGAAGAAAGGAGTTTCTTGAGTTGCTGCATTAGGCGTAGTTCTTAGACTCCAAAGAACGGAGGGTAATTCTTCTACCCAAGCGCTCTTGGCTTTCTCGAGAGGTGCTAAAAGCCTCTTTTTTATTCCACTACTTATCAGGCCATTGGCTTTTTCGACTTGCCCGTTTGTCTTCGGGTGCGCCACAGATGCGAATTTAAGCTTGATCCCCAGTCCTTCGCAGTAACTTTTGAATTCTTTTGAAGTAAAATTTGTCCCATTGTCTGTGATGATGCTGTGTGGTACACCAAAACGAAAAACTATCGACTTGATGAAACTGATTGCTGCTGTAGAATCTTGAGTTGTTACTGGAGCTGTTTCCACCCATTTGGTGAATTTATCGACTGCTACCAGCATGTAGACATGCCCTCCTGGCCAAGATTTGTGCAGCTTTCCCACCATGTCAAGACCCCATTGTGCGAAGGGCCAGGATAATGGTATTGTTTGTAGCTCCGCTGCTGGTGCGTGCGGTCTGGATGCAAACCTTTGACATGCTTCACACTTTCGAACTATATCTTTTGCGTCATCGATGGCTGTTAGCCAATAGAATCCCGCTCGAAAAGCTTTTGCCGCTATTGTTCTGCTGCTGGCGTGATGGCCGCATACTCCGCCGTGTATGTCTTTCAATATTGTTTGCCCTTCCTGGGGTGTGACACAGCGTTGTAAAACGCCTGTAATACTTCTCTTATATAGTTTTCCTTCAATCACGACAAACGCTTTCGCTCTTCGAGTTATCCTCTTAGCCTCCACTGCATCTTCTGATAGCTTTTTATTTATCATGTACGCAAGATATGGCTGCATCCATGTTTCTTCTATCATCATGACCTCCTCTGGCTCTGTCATAGCCCCCGAGCCTGCCGTGGTAGTCGAACTTTTAGCACTTTTTATTGATCTTTCCGCTATTTCTTCCCAAAATACTCCAGATGGTACAGGTAAGCATTGTGATCCAATATTTGCTAAAGTGTCGGCTTCCTCATTGCTATTCCTGCTGACGTGAGAGACTTCGCATCCATCGAACGTTCCTTCTAGATAATGGTACAAATTCTTGTAGGCCATCATGTTGTCATTGATTGTGTCACACCTGTTCATAACTTGCTGGACAACAAGGTTAGAGTCTCCAAATATCTTTAGGCGAGTTGCTCCACAAGCTTTGGCCATCTTCATGCCGTGCAACAAAGCCTCGTACTCCGCTTCATTGTTAGAAGCCTGCGGGAAGCTCATCCGTAAGACATACTTTAGTTTGTCGCCATGAGGCGATATTAATACTACTCCTGCGCCTGCTCCTTGGACTCGCTTTGAACCATCGAAGTACATTGTCCAAGTACTCGATAAATCTGGTGGTCTCGTGCTTTGCAGCTCGAGCCATTCTGCTGTAAAATCTGGCAAAATTTGTGACTTGATCGCCTTCCTTTTTTCGTACGTGATGTCCATGGGAGATAACTCGATTCCCCACAAAGAGACACGGCCTGTTGCTAAAGGGTTGTTCAATATGTTCGATAGTGGCGCTTCATTGACCACTATAATTGGGTGCACAGTAAAATACTGTCGTAATTTTCGTGCAGTGGTGAAGACACTGTACGCCAGTTTCTGATAATGCGGGTACCTCTGTTTGGTTGGAGATAGCACTTCACTGATGAAATATACCGGTCTCTGGACGCCATGAGCTTTGCCTTCTTCACTTCTTTCGACTACTATAACTGTACTTACCACCTGATGGGTTGCGGCGATGTACAGTAGTAGTGGCTCTTTTTCTTTAGGTGCGACCAGCACTGGCGGCGTGGAGAGCACTTTTTTCAATTGCGCAAATGCTGCGTCTGCTTCTTCTGTCCACTCAAATTTGTCGTCTGACTTCTTCATAAGTGCATAAAAAGGAAGCGCCTTCTCCCCTAGTCGAGCAACGAAACGACTTAATGCCGCGGCTCGTCCTGCTAATTTCTGTACGTCGTGGAGTTTCGTGGGTTTCCCCATTGTTAGAATTGCTTGAATTTTCTCTGGATTTGCCTCTATTCCTCGCGCTGATACCAAGAATCCCAAAAATTGCCCTGCTGAAACTCCGAAGGAACACTTTGTCGGGTTCAACTTAAGCTTGAACTTGTTCAGGTTGTCGAAGGTTTCTGCCAAGTCGCTGATTAAAGATTTCTCCTCTCTTGTGGTGATGACTACATCGTCAATGTAGACTTGTATGTTGCGCCCTATTTGGCTTCCAAGGCAACTTTGCATCATCCTTTGATAAGTCGCCCCTGCATTTTTTAGGCCGAATGGCATCACTTGGTAGCAAAACACCCCATACGGTGTGATAAAAGCCGTTTTTTCCTCGTCCTCTTTCTTCAGCTTGATCTGGTTGTAGCCAGAATATGCATCCAAAAAGGAAAGCCTTGCGCAGCCCGCTGTTGAATCGATTATTTGATCGATGCGGGGTAAAGGGAAGGGATCCTTTGGACAATGCTTATTGAGAGATGTGTAGTCGACACATACTCTTTGTACGTCTGTGTTCTTCTTGGGTACTATTACTGGGTTCGACACCCAACTCGAAGTTTTGATTTCTCTGATAAATCCAGCATTTTCTAATCTGTGCAATTCTGACGCTATTGCCTTCCTCTTGGGTTCATCGAATCGTCGCAGTGGTTGCTTGACTGGTTTTGCCTTGGGATCTACGTTTAGTGCGTGCTCGACGAGTTCCCTGGGGACCCCTGGCATGTCCGATGGACACCAGGCGAAGATTTCCCAGCGCTCACGGAGGAACTCAACGAGCGCGCCTTCCTATGCGGGATCCAAGTTTACCGCAATGGATGTCGTCTTGTTTGGATCCGTAGGGTGGACCTGAATTTTCTTTGAATCTTGCGTTGTGTCGAAAGCCTTATCTGGCAGGGATCGCCCAACGTCGGGTAGCACATTATGATCTGTTTCTCCTTTGAGCCTCTCGTATTCTGCTGTCATGCCGAAGGTTTGCGCCATCTTGTTGAATTCTCTGTCGCATGTGTTGGCTACTTCAAAGCTCCCTTGTACTGTTATTGTTCCTTTAGGCCCTGGAATTTTTAACGTGAGATACGCGTAGTGCGGTACTGCCATGAATTTTGCAAATGCTGGGCGCCCCAGGATTGCATGATATTGTGATGGCCAGTCCATAACTTTGAACTCCAGTTTCTCTCTTCTATAGTTCTCGCTGCTACCAAAGCAGACATCGAGTTCTATTCTTCCCAAGGGGTAGTTCGCTGCTCCTGGTACTATCCCGTGGAAAGAGCAATCTGTTGGCTTCAGACTCGCCGGTGAGATGCACATAGCCTTCAGTGTTCTAGCATATATTAAGTTTATGCCGCTCCCTGCATCCATGAACACTCTTCCGATGTCGTACCCTCCTATTTGTGCTTTTAGAACCATAGGCGAGTGGCCCGGCCTAGGAACTTTCCGTGGGTGATCTGCTCTACTGAACTTGACTGGTTGCTCTGACCATCGTAGGTACTCTGTGGTAGCTGGTGGTGATGATATTGCTAGGTTCACTTGCCTGGATATGCTCTTTCGCTTTTTTTTCGACTTGGGCACTGGTTGAATCATGGCTGATATGTATACTTGCGACTCTAGGTGCTTTGATAATTTTTTAGTTTGATATCCTTGACTTCTACGTTTTTCTCCTTGCCTTCCTTCTTGGCTCGAGCCCATGGCACCTTGCAACCTTAGGAATGTTCTACAATCCTTCATCTGGTGATTTGAGACCCTTTTCCCGTCGAGGTACGCGTAGTGGATTCGACAAGGTCCGTATAGCATATCCTCAGCCGAAGGACCAGAGTATCTTGATTTTTCTGTCCCTTTTACCTGAAACCTCCTGCTTTCGTACCCTTCCTCTTCTTCTAGTACATAACCTGCGGCTACCTGATTTCGCCTTCCTTGGTTATCCCCGCTGCGGTATCGTCTCCTCTGTCGACTTATTCTGTCGACTTCTGGCGAACGTCCTCTTTTATTGTTATACGCGTCCTCTCCATCAGCAAATTTGTTGGCTTGTTCCATTAGCTCAGCTACTGTCGTAGGTCTTGTTCTTCCTATTTCTTCCACAAGATCTAAGCGACGAAGTCCTTCCGAAAAAGTGTCTATTGCTCGTTCGTCGGAGACGTCCTCTGCTGAGTTTTTAATTATACTCCAGCGTTGTATATAAGAACGTAGCATTTCGCCTTTCCTTTGCACACATGCTTTAACTTCTTCCAGTGATGCTGGGCGTTTGTAGGTGGAACGAAAATTTCTTGTGAATCGACTTTCGAGTTCCCCCCAGCTTCCAATAGATTCGTCGGGTAGCGTGTTCAACCAAGACCGGGCGGCGCCGGTGAGGTGCAGCTGCAAACTTTGCATTGCAGTCGCATTTGTTCCCCCTAATATCTGCACCGCTTGTAGATAATCTGATAGCCATAAGGTGGGTTCCTGCGACCCGTCGTACTTATTCTGGTCGTGTGGTAGTTTGAATCCTTTGGGTACCCGCGTTCTGCGAACTCTACGAGTAAAGCATAATGCACCCATATCTTTATCGTCGTCTTCGTAATTCTCTTCCCTCCAAGCATGTCGCGATTTATTTATTCGAGCTTGTGCTATTACACTTCTTGCATCCTCCTTCTTTTTCTGCTGCTTTTTCTCTTCTAATGACTCGCTATAGTCGCTGTCTGTGCGGTTGTATTTGAACTTCTCTTTGTGACTTGTCGACTTTATCTCTAGGCCTTGCTCCCTGATCTTTCCTTCTACTATTCCGAGGCTTCGTATCGCGGCTCGGTGCATATCTTCTCGCGGGTCCCCATGCTCTGGTCTTGTGGCTAATAAATACGCTTGTGCTGCTGCTAATGCCGCCTCTGGCGTTTTTTGTATCAGGTCATCTTCCTCCTCTTCTAACTGTGGGGTGGGGCTCCTCGAGTACCCCTCTTCTCTGTCGCGTGCTGTTGCCCCCCTTCTGTGTTTTGGATCTCTATGCCCCTCTCTGCTATATTCTGAGTCTTCACTGTAGTTTTCCCAGTATTCTTCCCTTGATATGCTGTTGTTGTCTTGAAACATCATGTCTCTTTCCTCCCTTAGTTTCTTCTTGTGTTGGTATAGTGCATACTGATACCCCATTAGAACTTCTCTTCACGATCCCTCGGGTACTTCTGTACCATGATTAATGGTTGATGTAATCATCCTCCACTCACCAGCCGAGACATGGACTTTCTCTTTTTCCTTTTTGTTGTGATTTTTCACTTTGTCGACTTGCCTGTCGACCCTTTTACTCTCTTCGCTGTTGTTTCCTTCTTCTGCTTCAGTGATAATAACACATAACTGATGTACTTTGGAGACGCCGATGCTTCCTACGGCGAAGTCCCTTGCGTTGTTGTGCATCTGACACGCTTTTTCTTCTGAGTCGAATTTTTCCTGAATTTCGTCGCTTTCTGCGATTAGTGCTTTTTCTAAGCTGACCGGCGAGTTTACCTCGCTGGAAGAGCCTTCTGATGATTCCAATGCTTCCTTTGTTTCGGGCTTGCTTGCCGACGGATCTGGCTTTGTCGACTCCGAGAGGCGAGATGAACCCGATGGCCCGATGAGGATGCTCATACTTCCAATTGTCAGTTCTACCTCTTGACTTCTGTCGACTTTTGGAATGCTGTTTGCTAAAAGCGAAAAAGCCGTCGAATTCATGGTTCCAACGCCCAAAGTCCCCACGGTCGGCGCCAATTGACGAGGGTTAACTCGACAAATGTCCTAGATGAAGGACTTAGGATCAGGGAGATAGGGCGTCGGATGAACTCGAAGGTAAAGTTAGTCGAAATAGGTGTGTATCGAAAGTAAACTTGGGTGTTCAACCTGGCTTGCTTTCAATCTGCCCTACCCCGTCCCCTCCTGGCCCCTATATATAGGTAGCCAGGTCTCGAGGATCGGGTCGGGTTTGATACAGATTACAAATATCGACATACGGTAATAACTCGTATTCGACTATCATTACAGTTGGGCCTAGCTTAACGGGCCTCAGGGGTACTCAACTAACGGTCTCTAGTAATTATACCCTTGTCACTAGTACAGTACTGTTGCTACGTGCAGAAATCCAGAATCAAATCTATGACGAACTTTTATGCCTATTGAATGGTTGATTCTACTTGATAGTGAGTGTGAAATGTGAAAATTAGAATTGACATCTCAATGCTACATTTTAAATTTATGTAAAAGACATCTCAACGTTTTTTGCTATTTCTCTGTTTAGAATCTTTAGAAGGAAAGAGACCGGCAAGCATAAGTTTAATTATTCGGACGCTGGAATCTTTTCTTTCCTATTATTGCTGGAAATGAACTTATTCGTGTGAGGTTTGCAAGCGACCAAGAGAATATTAACTGTAGAGAAGAAATCCCCCCCTCTATTGCTGAAGCATCTCCTTTTGTACTTCCGAATATGCAAGGTGTATTGATATCTCAAAGTCGTCACTTAGGGCACGTATAATGGGGTGATGTCAGCCTTTCCTTAGAGGTGCCACAAAGGATTTTTGCTTAGTTGGAGGAGAGAGAAATAAGAAAGAGAATGTTGCTTTCTCTTAGCTAAGGGATGATCTCTTAGAAAATAAGAGAAGGATATTTCATGCATTGTACCATTTGCCTTTCCTTAGCCAATTAATTTCCTACTAAAAATAGCTATTTCTCATTAATTGTTAGAGATAACAATAAGAGACAATGCATTGTACAAGTCATATTTAGTGCTTTCTCTAGATGATGTGGAGGGCTAAAAGAAGGCATGCCTTCTCTACAAACCCTTTCTCATGTTATATGCATGTGGATTACCATTAAGTTTTCTTCTATGCATGGATCACAATCAAGTTGGTCACCTTTCAAAATATTTAGAGCATCTAGCATGTGTCCCAAATAAATTAAAGAAAGATTATGATTCCAAAACTAACCACATTGCTCATGATGAACAGCGAACGACTTCCGATTATGGAAGGTGTATTAATTTGGCATACTATGATTTGAAATTTGACATTTCCCGCCATATGCCCATGATGAACAGCGAACGACTTCTGCGACCGGCTGGCGACGGTGGGGTTCGGCTCGAACCTGATCACGTACCTCACCCTGCAGCTGCACCTGCCGCTCGTGGAGGCCTCCAACATACTCACAAACTACCACGGCACCAGCAACCTCACCCCGCTCGTCGGCGGCCTCATCGCCGACTCCTTCGCCGGCCGCTTCTGGACCATCACCGTCGGCTCCATCATCTACCAGCTCGGCATGGTCTGCCTCACCCTCTCCGCCGCGCTCCCCTCGCTCCGCCCGCTGCCCTGTGCGAAGCACGCCGTCGAGTGCCAGCGCGCATCCACCTACCAGATCGCCGTCCTCTACCTGTCGCTGCTCGCCACGTCCATTGGCTCCGGGGGCACGCGGCCATGCAACATGGCGTTCGGCGCCGACCAGCTCGAGTTGGACGCGCGCAGGCGCCGCGGCACCAACGGGGGCAAGGTCCCTATGTGGAGCTTCTTCAACCTTTACTTCTTTGGCATCGAGCTCGCCAAGCTCACCGCGGTCACCGTGGTGGTGTACATCCAGGAGAACGTCGGGTGGGGGTGGGGGCTAGGCGTGCCCACCATCGCCATGTTCATCGCCGTGATCGGCTTCGTGTCCGGGTACTCGCTGTATGTAAGGATGCCGCCCGGTGGCAGCCCTCTGGTCCGGCTGGCGCAGGTAGCCACCGCCGCGTTCAAGAAGAGGAAAGCCGTCATGACGGACCCCGACATCCTATACGAGGATAAGGTGCTCGACGCTGGGATCTCGACCACCGGCCGCCTTCTCCACACCGAGCAGCTAAAGTAAGTTGTAATGCTACTCTGCTACTCCCTCCGTTTCAAAGAATAAGGCATATATTTTTTCCTAAAAAGTTATGCTAATTAAAGTTTGATCAAACTTTTAGCTAAAACTACCATGAACTATGATATTGTATGGATATCATATGAAAATATTTTTCATGATGTATCTAACGTTGTTGATTTTGAATTGTGCATGTTGATGAATTTATCTAAAAACTTGGTTAAACTTTACATAGTTTAACATTTGGAAAAAAATAAGCCTTATTCATTGGAACGGAGGTAGTAGTGGCTATTTATCAAACTGAACGAGCTAATCAATCAACTTGTTTTTCTTCAATGCTTAGGTTCTTTGACAAGGCGGCGATAGTGATGGAGGGCGACGTGCTGCCGTCCGGCGAGCCGAAGCTGTGGCGGCTGTCGACGGTGCACCGGGTGGAGGAGATCAAGTCCATTGTGCGCATGCTGCCCATCTGGGCGGCGGGCATCCTCATGGTGACGGCGTCCTCGCACAACAGCAGCTTCGCGATCCAGCAGGCGCGCACCATGGACCGCGACATCACACCGAGCTTCAAGATCCCGCCGGCCTCCATGCTCATCTTCAACAACCTCGCCATGCTGCTCACCCTCGCCTTCTACGACCGCGTGCTCGTCCGCGTGCTCCGCCGCTTCACCGGCCGCCCCAACGGCATCACCCACCTCCAGCGCACCGGTGTCGGCATGACGATCGCCATGCTGGGGAACGTGGCCGCCGCGGCCGTCGAGAAGAGGCGTAGGTCCGTGGCCGCCGCCAGCGGGATGCTCGACGCGCCCAAGGGAGCCACGCTTCCCATCAGCGTCTTCTGGCTGGTGCCACAGTACGCCATCCACGGCGTCGCCAACGCCTTCATGGACGTCGGCCGCATGGAATTCCTGTACGACCAGGCGCCCGAGAGCATGCGGAGCACCGCGGCGGCGCTTTACTGGCTCACCATCTCCGCAGGGAGCTACCTCGGCACGCTGCTCGTCACCATCGTGCACGAGAAGACGCGGGGGAGTGGACAATGGCTCCAGGACAACCTCAACAGAGGGAAGCTTGATAACTACTACTGGCTCGTCGTCGGGCTGGAAGGACTCAACCTGATTTACTTCTTCGTCTGCGTCAAGTACTACACCTTTAAGCCATTGGAGACGGTCGGAGGCGACGAGGAGGTCGAGCCCTACCATGGCAATGTCAATGGCACCAACAAAGACAAGAAGGGTGCAAGCATCAAGTGACAAAGCTAGATTGTGTGTTTGGAGCTCTGTCACGAGCTAGAAGATGAGTTGCGTTGGGAACTTGGGATAGAATAATCGTACGCTAACACTTAGAAGGTGTATCTTTACATGGCACAATTTAAAAATATGGCATAAATTAATTACATTTTATAAAAACATTGCCTTTTTCTTTAAGTAATACTCACCATGGCAATGTTCCAAATTATTTTTTCCAAAATGAGCGAAACCACAATGTTCTGACGTCCAAAAGATATGGGAGCCTTATAATGATTAAGTGTTGTGATTTTTCAAAATTATACTAGGCGTGTAATCTTATACAATGGCGCAAATGATAGTTGGAGTTATGTTTGGGGGACTAAGCAGTATACTTCAAGCAAGTACTACAAATTTTGCTTCAGGAATATTATTCCACATCAGGAATTCAAATGGATATAGATGTCAAAATGTACCTCTAGAGTAAAATTCTTCTGCCGGTTACTCTTTTCAAAGAGGTTGAATACCATAAATATGTTGATGAGAAGGCATTTTGTCCTAATCCCAAGTTTCAACTGTTTGATGTATCAAAACCCTCCCAAGGAAATTTTGGAACACATGTTCTTTCTTTTTGTGCATTCAACAAAACCATGATTAATCTCATGGTATTGATTTGGTATTCTATAGTAATATTTTTTTGTACAAAGTAGGTCAAACATTACATGATTTGACTCTTAAAAATTTATATACACTACATTTTAGCAAGGAGGGAGTAGGTTGATGAAATTTAGAGGCTGAGATTTAGATGGTCCATCATAATATCAGTTCAAGCAGAAGCGGGAATTTTTTTTAGAGCCCTCTCCATAGAGGGCCAAATTTGCCACTTCATTTCAACTTGTTCTAGTAACACTTTAAAATACAGTGATCTGCTTGGACTTAACTTGCTCTCCCTCAGCCTACACCATTAAATGGGACCCTCACAAGTCTAAGCTCCTGTCTGCCCATCACACAGCTCATTCAGCCGCTCTACACGTTGCCCCTCACCGCACCACCTCGTAGGCTGACCACGCCACCTTGTTTCATTTGTATCCTATTGACCTATTCATGTCCCACTTTAGCTCATTTTGTTCGCCTAGAAATTTCCAAACCATGCTTTCTGACCTTGCCCTATTCCGAGTTCCGTAGCTCCTCGAAAGTAAAAACATGTTTAAAAAAGCATTTTCTGCCAGACAGAATTAAAACCAAAAGAGAGGGGATTGTTTCAAAAATTCCCAAAATCAATATAAAACATGGATGAAAATATATGGGAATATGTGGCAATAAACTACAGAGTTCATGTATGCATTTTACATGCATAAGCCACCCAGTGTTGTTTGGCCCTCGTGCCTCCGATACCTTCGTCTTGATCTCAGATTGACATGGTTGATCTAAAAACCCCTATATAAAGACTCCCCAAGGCATTCTCGCAAAGAGGAGGCGGAGAAACATGGAATAATAAAATAGAGGCTGGACATGTGAAGATTGGAGGGGGAAACGCAGCTGGAGCCGTCCCCGGTCGCTTCTCCAACCTCTCCGACATCACCAACACCGCCACCATGATGAAGAGGGAGTAGTCCATCTCTGGACTATGGGTTTGTGGCAGTAGCTTGATATATCTCCCTCTTGTGCTATGATGTTTAGATGCCATATGAGCTATCTGTTGTGATTATGACCATATTATGTAATTCCTATGTGTTGGATCCTTAGTTTTATTGGATGATTTATGAGATGTGAACCTTTATTGTGTTCTTGATGTATGAATAGATGCATATTGTTACCCTTTTTTTACTACTTGTTATGATCAAGGATGTATGCGAAAGCACGTGTGGCGAATGGTGTGTATTAGATGGAGTAACATGGTGGTAGTAGTGAATTGTGACAGCAATTTCATATCTGCTACGGTTTTTACCAATCCTTTTGTTACCTCACTAGGGAGAAAAATAATGCATATGCTATAATTCTTATTGATAGCAAAGAATCCTTGCTTACATTCATAAACATTGATCCATTGTAATATGTTATATGCAGTTCAACGTCATGTCAAAGTACTTAAGGCTATGCTCTGTTAATTCTTAAATCTAGATTGCATTGAGTTTATCCCTTTCTAGTGGAGTATAAGTAAGATGTGTAGATAATCTTTATGTTAGGACGTGATGCTCATATGAATTCTTATCGAGACACATGATAAAATCTCATCAATATTTAGTCGTCTATCTTGTTCTTAATGCCACCACAACTTTATGAGAGAGTAAATAAGTGAACCCATGAACCCCGGTCCATTTTAAACCATTAGAAACACCTTTTACTTTCATTTTCTCGCTTTTATATTTTCTACATCATTTAAATCCGAAAACTACAAAAACACTTTTACCTTTTGCAACCATAAACAAAACTAAAAACAACTTTACTTTTTAGCATTAGTTTACTCATTAGCTTAGTTTACTTCCTTGCAATTTACTTTTTATTATTTATTTTATTTCTCTTTACTAATACAGAAGCCTTGTGCTTGACAACCACACGGTGAGTTGGGGGCACAAGACAAATAACTTGTTTTACAGGTTGCTGGACAAGGCTTGGAGAAACTAGTACGACTATTCCCCGGGAGTTTGATATTAAACCCTGAGTCACCCTTGTGAGAAAATTCTCTTGCTACATCACTATGTACTTGGAGTCCCAACATATTGGCACACTTTCTTAGTGTCATCACTAACACATCAATATAATTGTTGTGTTTGTATTTTAATTGAATGTTAACATGTTGATCTCATAGCATCAACAAAATTTGAGCTCTCCCATTGCTAGACACCACAAGTTTATGTGCATAGCCAATTCTCAACTATTAATTATGATAAATGTTTGCAAATATTGATCTAAACATTTTAACAACCTTGCGTAACAACTCTAACAAACTTTCTGACACCAGATCAATCACAACCTTTTTATATTGAGATTTTGCTTGAACTCTTCAATTTGTCGAGCTGGAAGTGCTTTAGTACTTGTTATTAGGTGGAATAAACTGGATTTGGAGTAGCTTGCTTGCTACCTGATACGTCTCCGACGTATCCATAATTTTTTATGCCCCATGCTTGTTTTTACACCATTTGCCTTGTGTTTCGTTACACTTCGTGACATTTTTATGCGATTTCCGGAACTAACCTATTGACAAGATGCCACAGTGCCAGTTCCCTGTTTTCTGCTATTTTTGTGTTTCAGAGTGATACACAGGAAATATTCTCGGAATTGGACGAAACAAAAGCCAGAAGTCTTATTTTTCCCGGGAGCATCCAAACATCCGAAGAGAGGAAGGAGAGGGGCCACAGGCCTCCCTCACACAGGGCTGGCGCGGCCCAGGCCCTGGCCGCGCCGCCCCTGTGTGAGGAGGCCCTGGCAACCCTCTGACATCGCCCCTTCGCCTATAAAAAGCCTCGGGACAGAAAACCCTAGGGGATTCGGCAATTTTCCAGAAGCAGTTCCGCAGCTCCGCCGCCACCACCGACGAATTTCGGGGGACAGAAGTCTCTGTTCCGGCACCCTGCCGGGACGGGGAAGTGCCCCCGGAGCCATCTCCATCGGTCTCCATCGCCGTCTCCGCCGTCTCCATCGACCTCACCGCCATCTCCATCAACCTTGCTGTCTCCTATGATGAGGAGGGAGTAGTTCACCCCCGGGGCTGAGGGCTCTACCGGTAGCTATGTGGTTCACCTCTCTCTCCCATGATGTGATCTTTATGTGATCATAAGCTTTGTATCATGTTGAACAAGTAGATGTTATTATTCAGATATTATGCTACTCCTATGCTTAATTATTATAGTGTACTCTAGTGATGTTATTAAAGTAATCTATTCCTCCTGCCATGGTGTAACGGTGACAGTGCGTGCATTGTGGTGGTACTTGGTTTAGGCTATGATCGTGATCTCTTGTGGATTATGAGAGTAATTATTACTATGATAGTATTGAGTGATCTATTCCTCCTTTCATGGTGTAATGTTGACAGTGTGTGCACCGTGTTAGTACTTGGTCTAAGTCGCAATGATTTCTATCTTGAATTGTGATCTGATTTGGATGTCTCTATGAGTGGTGTTTGTCAAGTACTTGATGAACTTTAAGGGGTGCTTCTGTAGCCACTACACAATGATTAGTGTTGTTCAATAGGAGAGTAATTCAGAGTACCATAGTGGAGAGAAGTTGTTTATTTGTTCAATCATGTTATATTGTTGGGAGTGTGTCCACTAGTGAAAGTATGATCCCTAGGCCTTGTTTCCAAGTATTGCACACCGTTTACTTGCTATTTTGTTACTTGTTTGCTCGCAGCGATATTTATTTCACATCACGTTTGCTACTTATAATCATCTATACCACTTGTATTTCACTATCTCTTCGCCGAACTAGTGCACCTATACATTTGACAAGTGTATTGGGTGTGTTGGGGACACAAGAGACTTTCGGTATCGTAATTGCAGGGTTGCTTGAGAGGGATAGCTTTGACCTCTTCCTCCCTGAGTTCGATAAACCTTGGGTGATCCACTTAAGGGAAACTTGCTGCTGTTCTACAAACCTCTGCACTTGGAGGCCCAACAAGTGTCTACAAGAATAGAAGTGCGTAGACATCAAGCTCTTTTCTGGCGCCGTTGCCGGGGAGGTAAGGTAAAAGGTACTCGCATCCTCCTGTGTGAGTGCTCGAAGTTATTTCCTTTAGATTCTGCAATTACATCTTTTTGTTTCTTGTTTTTGTTTTCACTAGTTAGGCTTAATGGAAAACAATGAGTTCTTTAGTCTTTTTCCTGAGTTTAGATATGAAGTGTTTGAAGAGAAAATTGAAAAACCTTTGGAGCTTAATTTGCATGCTAATAGTGTTGTTAGTATGAATGCTTTGAACACCGTTGTTGCTAATGCTATAGAAAAGTCTAAGCTTGGGGAAGCTGGTTTTGTTAAGCATGATATTTTTAGTTCCCCAGCTTTAGTGGAGAAAGTTTGCTATGATGATATGTTTGATGAATATGCTTTGCGACATAGTAGTTCTCTAGCTTGTGATGATACTAAACCTCTAGTTTATGATGGTTATGATGATGAGTATAATATTTTCAGTTCACCTACTTTTGAGGAGAAAATTAGTTATGATTACAATATGCCTCCTGTTTATGATGATTATGGTGATGAGAATAATTATTCTGTTGAATTTGCTCCTACTACTATTGTTCCTGTGGTGAGTATTAATTCTTTTATGCATGTGGCTCATGATAGGGATGCTTTATGTGATAGTTATATTGTTAGTTCTATTCATGATGCTACTGAAAGTTATTATGTGAGAGGGAAACATGGTTTGATGGATCTCAACAATATTAAGTTTCCCCTCTTTATGTTGCAAATCTTGAAGTGGCACTTGTTTTATCTATCCATGCTTGCTACTATGTGCCTCGTTGATTTATTTTCTTACAAGATTCCTATGCATAGGAAGTGGTTCAGATATAAATGTCTTTCATATTTTCTTTTTGATGCTCTCTATTGCTTTAAGTTCCTACATGGCGTCTTTGCTTCAAGCTCTTATATGGCGCCCACATGAGCATCTTTGCAAATTACTGCGCCTAGCTCAAAGGCGTTAAAGAAAAGCACTCTTGGGAGATAACCCATTGTTTTATTTTCAGTAATTTTTCTTTTATTTGAGTCTTGGAAGTTATTACTACTGTAATAACCGCTCCTTATCCTTTTTATTTCTTTTTTGTGCCAAGAGAAGCCTCTAATTTGAGTGAGGTAAAGATTTGAGGATGTTGCTGTCCTGAAACTGTTTTCGGTGCTGCACCGTAAAAATTCGTATAAATTCTCTGTATTTCTTTTGGACCTGCGATTTCTTGTGCTTATGCCCCAGGTTATATCCAAACTTTTGTTAGTTGAACACTTTTTGATTTGAGCAACAGAAAACCCCTCAAAAATTCGGCCTTTGTCAGCTGTTCAGTTTTGACAGATTTCTGCCAATATTTGTGTTTGCTGCTTTATCGCTTGCTTTTTGAGTTCTTTTAATCATGGAACCTTTTGGGAAGTTGCTACAGTAGTATATGCTTTATATGTGGTGGTTTTGAGTTGAAACCTGAAGCAAATAGAGATTGATTATATGTTATGCTTGCACTAATGTTGCTAATAGATTTGTGTTTAGTTTTGTATGAAGGAAGTTTTCAAGTGTAGGGATTGGAGAATGATGAGATGAGTTGAAGAATGGACAAAAGCTCAAGCTTGGGGATGCCCAGCACCCCAAGAAATATCCAAGAAGTACAAGCATCAAAGCTTGGGGATGCCCCCGAGGCACCCCTTCTTCATCGGCAAAAATCAGTTCACCTTTCAAGACACTATATTTTTATTGCTTCATGCACTATGCGTTTTTCTTGGAGCGTCAGTTGTTTTAGTTTTCATTATTAGTTTTGTTTTGTTTGCTGCAATAAATGGTTTGATCACATCATGTTGTTTTGGAGGGAGATGAACTCCGTTTTTCATTTGCCAAGAACACTCTGTTTTTCACTCTTATCGTTTCAATGAGTGTTCTCTTTTTCTGCTACTGCTTTTGGTTTTCGTTTTCGCCTTGATTTGCGTTCAGATCTTCTTATATTTATTTATCAAGGTGTATTTTTGCCTCTGGACCATGTTGGTTTTCCTCAAAAGAGTTGGATTAAAAAAGTTTGAATGGTGTTGGAAAAGAGAAAAAGCTTTATGCAAAAAAGTGGTATAAGAAGGAGCTTGTGTAGACTGCGGCTTAGGCTTTTGCATGTCGTGCTTGATGTCTTTTTGATAGTATGCTTAGTGATTTTGCTGTAGCATGACTTGTCTCAAATGACTGAGATTGCTTAATGAGCCTTTGAAAAAATCATGCGTTGTTTTTATTATTTGGAAGCATTTATTTGGTTTTCTCCTTTGATGCTTTATTTGGGTTGACTTGACGCATGCTCACACATGTTAGACTCAAACAAAGTCGCCATTGCCTCTATGATCATTTGGTTTTTGACTTTTGATGCCATCTTATGCTTCTTTTAATGTTGCTTTGTCGCTTTGCATGATTATGGCCGTTATTGCTCTCTTAGTTGGTCGCTCCCAGTCTTTTGCTAGCCCTCATTTTGTACTGAGTATGAGCTCTACTCGTGCATCCAACTCCCTAAAACCAAGTTTGCCAAAGTGTCCACTATAAATTCCTATATATGGTATTTGTAAGCCATTCTAAGTAAATTTTCATGTGCTACCTTTCAAAAAAACATTCAAAACACTTCTCGTTTTGTGACACTGTTTTCAGCTCATGGGGACGTAGTGGTCGGATTTGCTATCTTCCATATTGTCTTATTCCAAAAAGAAAAAAAAAGAAAAAAAGAAAGAAAAAAGGCACTCCTCCATGGAAAGTGAATGTTGGTGGGCACCCGATGGAATCGGTTAGCCATGGTTTGTGAAAGGAAAAAAAAGGTGGGGAGGAGTGCCAAGCTTTATTAAAGAGCACAAAAGTGCCAATCTCTCTCTCAAAAATTTGCTTCATTTTGTATGGAAGATAGTAAGAACCCCATTGCCAGTCGTTGACCAAGACAACCACCTCTCAAAACCAATTTTTATCTCTCTGTTTTACAAATGAAAAGCTCTAGCACATGTTTAATCACTGCTTCCCTCTGCGAATGGCCTTTCTTCTACTTTTATGTTGAGTCACCACCTTCTTTCTTTATGCACCATTAAGAGAGCATAGTTGTCACTCTTAGTGTGATATGCATTGTCCCAAAGTTCATTGATTGATTCATGATGATTGGTTTCACTTGTTCTTAAATTATTTGTATCTAGTCGCCCTCTTAAACTTGAAGGTGTCCTATGCATTTATGTTTTGCTCTCCATGAAGGACAAGCTGAAAACCATTTGTATGTTTTTCCTTATGATTTGAACACACGTTTGACTTTCATTGTTTCATTTTCATGATCTTTTGTTTGTGTTCATTTTCATGCTATAACATGGTTGCTAAGTTCTTATTGTCACGATTATATCTTCATGCCCATGTTTTAAGTTCTTTGATCCCAGCTCACAATGCTTACATATTTGATCAAGATTGTGTAGGTGCATGTCACCTCAAAAATTATTCTTTTGTTATCACTTACCTACTCGAGGACGAGCAGGAGTTAAGCTTGGGGATGCTGATACGTCTCCGACGTATCCATAATTTTTGATGCTCCATGCTTGTTTTTACACCATTTGCCTTGTGTTTCGTTACACTTCGTGGCGTTTTTATGCGATTTCCGGAACTAACCTATTGACAAGATGCCACAGTGCCAGTTCCCTGTTTTCTGCTGTTTTTGTGTTTCAGAGTGATACACAGGAAATATTCTCGGAATTGGACGAAACAAAAGCCAGAAGTCTTATTTTTCCCGGGAGCATCCAGACATCTGAAGAGAGGAAGGAGAGGGGCCACAGGCCTCCCTCACATAGGGCTGGCGCGGCCCAGGCCCTGGCCGCGCCGCCCCTGTGTGAGGAGGCCCTGGCAGCCCTCTGACATCGCCCCTTCGCCTATAAAAAGCCTCGGGACGGAAAACCCTAGGGGATTCGGCAATTTTCCAGAAGCAGTTCCGCAGCTCCGCTGCCACCACCGACGAATTTCGGGGGACAGAAGTCTCTGTTCCGGCACCCTGCCGGGACGGGGAAGTGCCCCCGGAGCCATCTCCATCGGTCTCCATCGCCGTCTCCGCCGTCTCCATCGACCTCACCGCCATCTCCATCAACCTTGCTGTCTCCTATGATGAGGAGGTAGTAGTTCACCCCCGGGGCTGAGGGCTCTACCGGTAGCTATGTGGTTCACCTCTCTCTCCCATGATGTGATCTTTATGTGATCGTGAGCTTTGTATCATGTTGAACAAGTAGATGTTATTATTCAGATATTATGCTACTCCTATGCTTAATTATTATAGTGTACTCTAGTGATGTTATTAAAGTAATATATTCCTCCTGCCATGGTGTAACGGTGACAGTGCGTGCATTGTGGTGGTACTTGGTTTAGGCTATGATCGTGATCTCTTGTGGATTATGAGAGTAATTATTACTATGATAGTATTGAGTGATCTATTTCTCCTTTCATGGTGTAATGTTGACAGTGTGTGCACCGTGTTAGTACTTGATCTAAATCGCAATGATTTCTATCTTGAATTGTGATCTGATTTGGATGTCTCTATGAGTGGTGTTTGTCAAGTACTTGATGAACTTTAAGGGGTGCTTCTGTAGCCACTACACAATGATTAGTGTTGTTCAATAGGAGAGTAATTCAGAGTACCATAGTGGAGAGAAGTTGTTTATTTGTTCAATCATGTTATATTGTTGGGAGTGTGTCCACTAGTGAAAGTATGATCCCTAGGCCTTGTTTCCAAGTATTGCACACCGTTTACTTGCTATTTTGTTACTTGTTTGCTCGCAGCGATATTTATTTCACATCACGTTTGCTACTTATAATCATCTATACCACTTGTATTTCACTATCTCTTCGCCGAACTAGTGCACCTATACATTTGACAAGTGTATTGGGTGTGTTGGGGACACAAGAGACTTTCTGTATCGTAATTGCAGGGTTGCTTGAGAGGGATAGCTTTGACCTCTTCCTCCCTGAGTTCGATAAACCTTGGGTGATCCACTTAAGGGAAACTTGCTGCTGTTCTACAAACCTCTGCACTTGAAGGCCCAACAAGTGTCTACAAGAATAGAAGTGCGTAGACATCACTATCGAATGCACTTGAATTCTTTTTTGCACTGTGGACCACTCTTTATTTGTTTCATTGTTTGAACTGGGATTATAACTGTACTAGTTGAATGCCCGTGCATTGCTACGGTCCTCTTAATTTTTTTTTTGCATATGTGCACAGTATGCTTTCCTAAGAAGCTATAAAAAGAAAAGAAAAAGCATCTACTATCAAGAAATACCTCTGTCACATCTCTAGTGCAGTTCATCTCTCTTTTCTACTCAAATTATTTAATAAATTAGTTAGGTTGTTATTTGCTAATGAATATTTGGATTCCAGTGAAGCTGGCGACGAGCATCCGGAAGAACGGGACTCGAGCTCCGCCGATCTAAAGGACCGACACTGCAAACAAATCAAGAACACCTCGTCAGTGAGCCATTATAGTCCAGTTGAATACAACACGAACAACTAATATAGGCTATAAGTTGAATTCATAATATAGGCTAGATATACTTCCATATACAAAGCTGAGTACCATGAACGAAAGGACTACATAGAAGCATACTCTTGCAGAGAAATAGGAACACATCGCAATTGTATACTTTGAGAAAAAAATTACTGAAAAACTACACTAATATGAGAAACAAAACCATGAGGTACATATAGCTGCATGTACTCGCAAAATATTCTTCATATATATAGAAAGGAACATAATAGAAATTCTTACTCAATATGAACAAAGTACTGGGCATCTAACACTGCCTGAAGTAGTAAATCACATATGCTAAGAATGCTGGAATACTATGTTATACAAGAAAAGGACCAAGGGATTTCATTCTATGATGAAGTTTGCCTTTCTCAAAACATCCACACAAAAAATTCAAATGGAAGGATTTTTAGGATGTTGGAACATCTAGAATGCAAGGAACACGAAGCTGTTCAAAACTGAAAGATCATCCATCTATAAGAGTTTTGTTTTAATAACCCATGCTACCTTTGCTTTGCTTTTTTTTTTCCGGACACATTTGGCATGGCACGCCACCGTATATGTGAACAATGATATATTGCTGCTATTAGACCAGCCTTGTCCAGGTTTCCAGCGGTAGAAGAAATCCCATCTCTACCTATGTAGGCAATCATGAGAGCTCCTATCTCTACCTATTTGCATTAGAAGAACTCCTACAGTTCATCACCATTACATCGGTCATACACCAATCCAGTGGAGAATCATGCTGACTATGTGTGATAGTTTAATAGAATACATCTGTCACATCTCTAGTGCAGTTCATCCCTCTTTTCTACTCAATTTTTTTAATAAATTTCTTAGGTTGTTATTTGCTAACGAATATTTGGATTCCAGTGAAGCTGGCGACGAGCATCCGGAAGAACTGGACTCGAGCTCCATCAATCTAAAGGACTGACACTACAAACAAATCAAGAACAACCTCGTCAGTGCACCATTATAATCCAGTTGAATACAACACGAACAACCAATAAGATGATCACCAAAATGAAGGAGACTGTCGTCCCAAGTAAAAGAAAGCTGAAGGGAGTGTAAGAGGTTAATTAATGTAGATGACATGGCAAATATTACATAAGCATGATAACACACGATTTAAGATCCTCAAGGGATTTTTTTTACGAAAAACTATAGGGATTTTTGTTTTGCAAATAAACTTCTTCAGATGACGAATTGAATTTAACAAGCAGTTCAGATTTTAAGAACAACCTCAGAATCAATTTTATCCAGTGAAGACTATAGTGGTTCAATTTCAGCATCCAGCGGAATTGTGTTTAAAATAACCAAAGTCGCATCTTGTTATTTAAAGAAACGATGCGTTAGTGACCTACATACTAAAAATGTTTCGGCAATCAGCAAGAACTTAAACAAGAAAAACTCAAGTGAAACAACCTTTGAACATTGTCTCCCGTCGCTCCTCCTCTGTCAAGCTCACCTCCTTTTTCATCCATTCGATGTATGCAACTTGGGACAAGAATCACACGGTGATATTAAAATTAAAGGGCAACATAGTGTATGAACTCTCAGGATCCAAAAGGAAGCAGAACCACATACCCAAACTGTCACTCCCCAGCGCAGAAACGCTAGAGTCCGAGCGCCTGCATATCCACCTACAAACATAGCAACGAAAACAAAAACATCAACCTGTAACCCGTAGTGATGCTAATGTATGGGTCTCCTTAAAGAAAAACCATAGTCACTCCACGCAGCAAATATTGGTTAAAAAGTATTTGACATCCTTAGCCATATAATGGCACACATCTGAACAGACGCCATGGGTGATTTAATGACATTGCTAAATAGCAGGTGTAATGAGCACAAAATCTGAACTTAAGTAAGTACATATGTACGTGGATCTTCAGAAAGGCATAAGGTTGGGAAAAAAAATATTACTATGTGTCGTTGGAGCTCTAGACTTAAATGTCAGAGCTACATGGCTACCTGCACCTCCAAAATCTAAGAAGAGAACATAGACTTTTAGCATAGGTACGAAGCAAAAGATTGGAGAATGTGTGTCAATCAAATCATGCTCGTATAGTTATAGGTGCTAATTGCAGAATCTTTGCTGGTCCTCGGCTCGCATAGTTACAAGTGCAACTTAGCAATAATCAATTCAGTTCTAAGCTGTTAGGAAAAAGATCTGACAGTACTTCCAGAGATATGTGCTGAAGTTAATCAATCGTTAATAAGATTGATATGCATTAGCAAGAAGTGCACTTGGTGAGATGAATCCAACTCGATTATGCTCGTGTGGCAACTCATGCTTCTCTATAAAACTGAACTTGTTTCTAATTAGCACAACACAAAATCAGATGAACCTGCATGGTACAGTTAACCAGAGAAAACTGAGAGATAGGGATGGGAGGCAGAAAACAAAGGTAAGAACGACAGGGGAGATGCGCCGTTGTTCACCCACGACAGGGGCGACCTCGGGCAACGCCCGCCCTCTGCGGGCCTCAGGTGACCCTTCAGGCCTCCCGCGCGCACCTCAGGCCACCGCAATTAGCAAGCTTCCACCAGTGCGCATGTGGTCGTTGTTCGGGCGTTTCCTCAGACCACGGGGCACCCATGCCGCCTATTAGTTCGAGCAGAGAGGAGCACATTGAGAGGAGACAAGAGAGACCGCACATGAGATGAAAATGGAGATGGGATTACCTCGATCTGGCCACTCTGTTTACTGTCAGCCAACATCGTGGTCGCTTGGTCTGGTTGCAGTAAAAGGGCAGGCTGCAGGCAGCGCGGAGGACGATGACCATCAGGACGAGAGCCATGGGCGTGGGGAGCAAGAGGCGAAGGTACCTTTCCAAGAGACACAGAAGACGAACCAGTTGAAGAAGTCGATCTGGCCGCACGTCCACCTCTTATGGCGCCGCCAGAATCGGGCTGGATGCCACCACCACGCGTCTGGCTCCATCACCTCCCGCGCCGCCGCGGTTCTCGTCCGGCTCCATCACCTCCCGCGCCGTCGTGGTTCTCTCGATCGAGAAATGGTGGGGAGGGAGTTCGGGATCGAGGGCAGAACCGCAGCTCCAATGCTGGGTACGGGGAGGCGGCGTGGTCGCATGATCCAGTCGTGGGCAGGGGTTGAGAAGAAACTTGGCAGGCGGTTTATTTTATTTTTTATCTATTGTTTTATTGGGACGATGCGAAAATGGGATGCGGGGAATTTTTTCACGAGCGGGGAGCCGGCAATGGATTAGGAAGACGTACCAACTACAATCGGACACCACCTCTAGCCATTTAATATAATTAAGATTCGGATTATTGTTGTATTCTGTGATTTTTAAATAATAATAAGTCTGATTTATATTGATGTTTATTGAGAGATTGTTTCAAGTATACATACATATTCAACTCACAAATAGATGAAAATTGTTTTTATAGTATGAATTTTGCAGTATATGATCTGGCGGTGCTCATGGAATACTGTAAAAAAAAAATTTACTATATGGATTTTATGGGATCTAAGCCACGTCAATTTTAAGAGATTTAGAGGTGCTCTTAAGCTTGAATCAAACTTGTCCCGTCACTAAGGGCCCGCTTGTTTTGCCGTTTAGTAGGGAAAACGGCCAGCTAAAATTCCGGACGCAAACTTTTCCGTAAGCATCGTTTGGTTGGTCGTAATTTTGGTGGGTTCATATTTTTCGTCGGCCGTTGCATGCATGCACGGACTGGAAATATCGACGAACCCGAAATCCCTTTTAGGCGAGCGATCGCATCGCGTGACGCTCGCATGCGCGCCCTGCGCATTTGCTAATCACAGGCTGTCTTTTTTCGCGACGTACCGCTTCAATTCTCTTTATGTGCAGCGTCGATCGATCAATTTTCTCTCGCTAATCACAGTGCATGGGATTTCTCTTGCTAATGATCCTTGGCTTTGCATGTTGCTTTTTCGAGATGGTACGGTGCATGCATGCTCCTAGCTCCAGCTAGCTAACCCATGATAGCTTCAATTCTATTCTTCCTAGGCGGTAATTTTTTTTGTATATAGCTAATCAAAGACAGGGGCATGTACGCACTTTGGTAGTGACAATTCCCTTTCTTTGCTGTCTAGCTTTTGAGATTAATTCCCTATTTCTCTTGCTGCTATTATTTTTTGTACCAATATGTATATTATTTGGACTACTTTTCGTGCAAATTCCCTACATGCGCGACTATTTTGGTTTCAATTCCCTTTACGTGCAGCGTCGATCGATCAATTTTTTTTCAATTCCCCTTTTTTCTTTTTGTATAAAATTGCATAAATAATTGGATTACCTTTTTAATTCCCTTTTCTATTTTGTGCTATTGTTTAGTATCTATATTCATATTATTTAGGCTACCTTTTTCCTAATTCTCTTTTGTCAATTCCCTTTTTGCAATTTCTTTTATTATTATTTTGTAGCAAAATCCATATTAAATAGATTATTTTTAATTCCCTTTTTCGGGCCAATGATTTTTTAGAGGGGAAATAACGGGTGGGAAAAACCACTTATAACTCAATGAAAAACCACATACAACTCAAATGAACTACCAATTTAACATAAATGAATTAACACTTTAAAGAAGTTGTTCAACTCCCTTTTGTCAATTCACTTTTTTAGTTGATGTAATAACCAACATGCTGCTGATATAATTACCAAGGTGGTCGGTAGCTAGTCACCAACACTATATTTGATGTAGTTATCAATATGTTTTGTGTCACCAACATAGTTTTGATATAGTTATCAAAGTGTTCGATAACTATCACCAACACTGTGTTAATTTATTTACTAAGGCGTTCAGTAACTAGTCACCAACATGGTACTGATATAGTTATCAAAGTGTTCAATAACTATCACCAACTCTGTGTTAATTTATTTACCAAGGCGTTCAGTAACTAGTCACCAATATGGTACTGATATAGTTATCAAGGTCATTACTAACTAGTCATCAATAGTCAACATATTCAGGTGATGTAGTTATTAAGGTGTTTATATGAAATTAACTTTTTTAGGTTGATAACTTTCAACATTTACTGTTGATAACAGACATGCAGGGGGTTGATAACTTATGACATTTATCGTTGATAGCAGACATGTAGGGGGTTGATAACTCACTTTTGGAGGGGTTGATAACTTTTTAGTCCAAAAAAAGGTTAACAAAACATAACAACATGGGTGCTAGTTTTGAAGATCTTGTCAAGACTGATTTATTGGTGAAAATAGATTTTAAATCAGAGTTATGGTTGAAGAGATAAAATGTGTTCAATTTTTGAATTAGGATAGAATTTATGTGACATCATTTTTTCTCATCGTGCATCCAAAACTTTTCGTAAAAGGAGAATTCTAACAGGAAACAACCACTAAACGATTTAATAACTTGTGAGAAAAATCCAATAAACTAACTTTAGGGTTGATAACTTCTTACATTTACCGTTGATAATTCATATGCAGAGGGGTTGGTAACTCACATGTAGTGGGGTTGATAACTTATAGTCTGAAAAAAGTTTATCGAAACATATCAACATGGGTGCTAGTTATGAAGATCTCGTCGAGACTGATTTATTAGTGAAAACAAATCTTAAATCAGAGTTACCGTTGAAGAGATAAAATGTTTTCAATTTTTAAATTAGAAGAGAATTTATGTGACATCATTTTTTGTCTCATAGTGCATGAATGCAAAAAAATTCATAAAAAAAAATTCTAAAAGGAAAAAATCACTAAAACGGTTTAATATCTTGTGAGCAAAAATTTTTATAATAAAACTACTTTAGGATTGATAACTTCTTACATCTACCGTTGATAAATCATATGCAGAGATGTTGATAACTCACATGTAGAGGGGTTGATAACTTATAGTCCGAAAAAAAGTTTATCAAAACATATCAACACGGATGCTAGTTTTAAAGATATCGCCGATACTGATTTATTGGTGAAAACAGATCTTAAATTAGAATTATTGTTTGAGAGATAAAATGTTTTGAATGTTCTCAATTTAGAAGAAAATCTATGTGGTATTTATTTTTTTGTCTTATAGTGCATGTATGTAAAACTTTTCGTCAAACTAGAAACTCTAACCAAAAAAGTTGCCAAAAATGAGGCTAATAATTTGTGATCTAAAAAGTCGGCCAAAATTCCCATTAAAATTAAATTTTAGGGTTGGTAACTTATTATATTTACCGTTAATAACTCGAGTGCAAACGGGTTGATAAATTTTAGCTTGAAATTTTTTTTATCAAAATATATCAACATGGGTGCTAGTTTTGAAGATCTTATCGAGACTAGTGTAATGGTGAAAACGGATCTTAAAACGGAGTTATCAGTTGAAAGATAAAATGTTTTGAATATTTGAAATAGTAAAGATTTTTGTTAACGTCGGTTTTTGATCCGTAGCGTTTACATGCAAAACTTTCCTAAAATAGTAATTTTGGACAGATTTAATTTACCAAAAGTAGAAAGGAAAAAGTGATCGCTCGGGAGGCTATGGACAAGCGATCGCTAGCTAGGGCTGCCCCACCCCTGATGAGACCCCACTAAAAATACTTGTATACAACAAAACAGGCCAGAAAATGAACCGGAGCAGAAAAATGAAACAAGATTCGAAGCGAGGCCCAAAAGACTTACTTTCTTTTGTTAATACGTTAAATTACCGGGTTGTTTCAAAATAAAAATGTTAAATTACCGGGCTATGGAGTATGGAGACAGTACTTTGGCCAGTTTCACTTTTTTTCCCAGCTCATTGGGTCTTCTTACTTCGTCACTGACTATGTTCCCAACAAAACAAAGGCTAGTTCTAAAAAAAAGGATGTCCACCGCATTTTCTCTAAGAGAAACTTAGGGTGTGTTTGGTAGTTTGTATGGACTATCTCATCTCATACATGCTCAGTTTAGCTATGTTAACTGCATACAATTACGGGTATGTTTGGTAGCCTGTGCCACTTCAGATTTACTCTCCCACTTGAAATATCTCACCTTATACAAGCTGGTTTGAGATTTTTGGTGTATTTGTTAGCCTGCATGTGTTGAGAGAAGATGCAGAGGCTGGGCTCCTTCCCCGTTTCAAAAAAAAAAAAGAGTATCGATAAAAGACCAACTAACCTCTTGACTAAGAGTCTTTTATTAAACAGCTGTGATCTGTCGTCAGATCTAAGTTCTGAAGTGAACTCGGTGCTTGCTCCGGTCTCCGACGCAGTACCGTTGCTTGTTGTCTCCGATGAATGCTTTGCTGTTCCACGTGAGTCCCACGTTCAGTTAGTTCACTCACTAATCAGTACTGTAATTACTAACGAAATATATTGCCACTTGCCATTCGCAAGTACCGAGTCCTCTCTACATATTCCACGCGCTTCTGCTTCAGTAGTCACATCGAGACCACGTACTGCGGCAGTAAGAAAAGACTAGAGTGAAATCCATCCAGCAATGGCGGGTGCAGCACCGGCTGACGAAGATGGGTCGCCCAAGAAGACGAAGCAGGGCGGCTTCAAGACTATGCCCTTCATACTAGGTGAGATTGCTTGCCTCTTCTTAATTTCATTCAGTACTGAACAGCATTCAGATCGCCAGTGTTTTGATTACAATCTCTGAATGTGTGCGTCGACGAATGCAGCGAACGAGGTATGCGACAGGTTTGCCACGGCCGGCTTCAACGCCAACATGATCACTTACCTGACGCAGCAGCTCCACCTGCCGCTGGTGGAGGCCTCCAACCTGCTCACCAACTTCATGGGGACGGCGGCCTTCACCCCGGTCTTCGGCGCCATCATCGCCGACTCCTACGCCGGCCGCTACTGGGCCATCGCCTGCGGCGGCGTGCTGTACCAGCTCGGCATGCTCGGCCTCGTCCTCTCCGCGCTCATCCCTTCCCTCCGCCCCGCGACGTGTATCAATACCGCTACCGCGTCGACGGCGACGTCGTGCCAGCGCGCGAACAGTGGGCAGCTCGCCGTGCTCTACGTGTCTCTGCTCTTCACCGCGCTCGGCTCAGGCGGCATCCGGCCGTGCGTTGTGGCGTTCGGAGCGGACCAGTTCGGTGTGGGAGGGAGGCGCCCCGGCGGCGAGCAGAAATGGAGCTTCTTCAACTTCTACTTCTTCACCATGGGGCTCGCCGTGCTGCTGGCGCTGACGGTGGTGGTGTACATCCAGGAGAACGTCGGCTGGGGCTGGGGGTTCGGGATCCCGGCCATCGCCATGTTCGTCTCCGTGCTGTCGTTCGTGGTCGGGTACCCTCTCTACGTCAGGGTCAAGCCCGGAGGAAGCCCCTTCGTGAGGCTGGTCCACGTCATCGTCGCGGCGATCAGGAAGAGGAAGGAGACCGTGCCGGAGGACGCCGCCATGCTGTACCAGAACAAGGAGCTTGACGCCCCCATTGCCGTCGACGGGAGGCTGCTCCACACCAACCAGCTGAGGCAAGTAACCTCGAGTTGGTACACTTGGTTCCAATGTCCATGTGCATCACTGCGTCCTTTTCCTCATGTGGTTCCTTTGTTTATCGATCGATTTCGGCGCAGTCCAACTTGTCAATTATATTAAGCATAAGCTCCTTACTTGCTCCACGTGAAGGTTCTTGGATCGAGCGGCCATAGTGACAACGACCGATGCCGTTGACTCCGGCGCCGAGCCGAACCCGTGGCGGCTGTCGACGGTGCACCGCGTGGAGGAGCTCAAGTCCATCGTCCGCATGCTGCCGCTGTGGGCGGCCAGCATCACGCTCATCGCCGCCGCCTCCCACAACTTCACCTTCGCCATCCAGCAGTCCCGCACCATGGAGCGCCGCCTCACGCCGCGGTTCGAGATCCCGCCGGCCAGCATGATCATCTTCACCACGCTCACCATGCTCGTCAGCCTCTCCCTCTACGACCGCGTCTTTGTCCCGCTCGCGCGCCGCTACACCGGCCGGCAGTCAGGCATCTCCTACTTCCAGCGCATGGGGGCCGGGCTGGCCGTCTCCGTGCTAGGCGTCCTCGCGGGGGCGCTCGTCGAACGCAAGAGGCGTGCGGCAGCGGCGGAGCACGGGCTCTTGGACAGCCCCGGCGCCACCGTGCCGATCAGCGTGTTCTGGCTGGTACCGCAGTACGCGCTCCACGGGGTCAGCGACGCGCTCTCCACGGTGGCGCACATGGAGTTCCTCTACGACCAGTCGCCGGAGAGCATGCGCAGTTCGGCGGCCGCGCTGTTCTGGGTCGCCGGCTCGCTCGGGAACTACCTCGGCACGGTGCTAGTCACGGTGGTGCAGAGCGCCACTGGAGGGGAATGGCTGCAGGACAACATCAACAGGGGCAGGCTCGACTACTACTACTGGCTCGTCACCTTCCTCATGCTCCTCAACCTTGTGTACTACATCGTTTGCTTCCATTTTTACACCCTCAAAACGTTCGAGGTGGACGCCGCAGAGGAGGCACAACGCCAACAAAATTTCGGCGGTGAAGGGCCAAGTGTAGATCGGGAGAATGAGCTGTGTGCTGGGCAGACAGGAGTTTCGAGGAATTGTGAGGGTCGTCCCATTTAAGATTAACGGTGTCGCCGTATCTGTTCCTGCTTGTTGCGGATGTTCTCCAGCAGATGATTCGTCAGGACCCAGCCTGTGCCACCCTCTGTTACCTGGCTCGCCGTGTCCGGTCCTGCAGTATGCGGACGATACACTCATCATCGTGCGTGCTGATACCACGGGTGCAGTCCGGCTGAAAGAGATCCTCGAGCAGTTTGCTGCAGCTACGGGGCTAACCATCAACTTCCAGAAGAGTACTTTGGTCCCCATGCATGTGCCTGAGCTTGACTTGGCCTCGATCCGCGACGCCCTTGGCTGCCGGGTGGAGGGGTTCCCACAGACGTACCTCGGGCTCCCTCTCTCGTCGGAGAAGCTCAAGATTGCCCAATTCTCCCCGCTGATCGCAAAGATTGATAAATACCTGTCCGGCTGGGCTGCCGTCCTGCTCTCTGCGGGTGGGCGCATCGTCCTCCTGAACGCGGTGCTCGACGCCCTCCCCACCTTTGCCATGGGGGCTCTGGACCTGCCACCGGCCCTGCTAAAGGCCGTGGAAGGGCTCCGCCGTGCGTTCCTGTGGGACATCAAGGACAAAGTCAGTGGTGCCAAGTGCCTCGTCGCCTGGGACGCGGTCTGTCGGCCCAAGATCGAAGGTGGGCTCGGGATCAAGTGCCTCGCGGTGAAGAACGAAAGCCTGCAGCTGAAACTGGTGCACCGGCTACATGCCGACCGCGACGCCCCCTGGCCTCGCTGGGTGTGGAACGCGGCTGCTGGCTGCACGCCCACTGGGCACCACTGGAGCGCTCTGGAGAAGCTAATGCCGATCTACAGGGGCATCACCACGTATGTGGTGGGCGACGGGCGGCGCACGGCCTTTTGGCTCGACGCCTGGCTGGACAAGCGCCCGCTGTGCTCGCTTTTCCCCGCCTTGTTCTCTCACGTCGTCGACAACGAGAGCTCGGTGATGGAAGTCATGGGCCGTGGGGTGCACGCGGCTCTTGTTCCCCGCCTCATGACGTGCGGCAAAACGCAACTCCGGTCCTTGCTCGCCCTCCTCGACGGGGTGGTGTTGCGAGGCGACACCCCCGACGTCCGTGTTCTCACAAGGTGCAAGCGGAAGGATGGGGGCTTCGATGCTGCGGCGTACTACCAGCTGCGGTCATGGGGGGGCGTCCATGCTCCGTTCCATGACTTTGTCTGGCACAATCACGCCCCCTCCTGTGTCCGCTTCTTCGCCTGGCTGCTGTCCAGAGATCGGCTGCAAATCCGTGCGGCTCTGCTGCACAAAACCATCCTGGAGAGAGCTGCAGCCTTTTGCCCCATCTGCCAGGACCCGATCGAGACGGCCAACCATATCTTCTTCGAGTGTGGTTTCGCCAAAAGCTTCTGGGCAGCCGTCGGCTGCCGTTTTCCCGTGGATGCTCGCGTCAACCTGCTGCACTCCTACCAGGGAGCTGCCCGGGTGGCCGCGGAGACTTCCTCGACCTTCACTCTGCTCTGTTGTTGGAACCTGTGGAAACACAGGAACGCCGTCGTGTTCAGGGAGCAGAGCCCCTGCCTGCCGCTTCTCCTTAAGCGGTGCCGTGAAGATGCTAGGCTCTGGCGTGTGCGCCTCCCGCAAGCTCGGGCGGCGGATGTCGATGCTTGGCTGTTTTGCCTCGGTGTAACCTAGGCCCTTAGCCTTTTCTCCCCGCTTTTTTCTCCTTGTACAAAACAGCCCTTGGGGGTGCCTTATACAAATAAAATTCAGGTGGAGGGTTTTCTCCCTCCCCCGGTGACCATAAAAAAAACAGTGTGTAGGCTTCACTGTATTTTGAAGTGTTACACAAGTTCTTAGATCAAAAGCTTCAAATGGAGCTCGGGCACCATGGAGCATGTTTCTTTTATTTTCTTTGAAGTTTACAAAATTCGAAAACAAACATTTTAAAAAAATTCGAAAAAATACCATGACGTAGACAATGTTGCACTCTATCATTCTGTAAATGTTCAGAATGAAATATGTTCCTTGTCCTAGAGCTTCAGGACGGGAGAGGGGGTACCAAGGATGTCGCCGGGAAGAAGAAGGCGAAGCAGGGCGGCTTCAGGACCATGCCGTTCATCCTAGGTAATTGATTCATCCCGCCTCCGCATCCTCTGTTCTGTCCTAGAGCTTGATAATTATCTGATCTCTGCTCCCACATATTAGCTAGTGGTTTCGCCTCATGTTATTGAGTTTTACCACATATTGTTTGTTTTCTTGTGTTAGGCGGCTGGAGATATAGTGCTGACTATTTTCCTTTATGATTCAGTGGAGGCTGCTCATGAAACAATTTTTGTTAGTAGAACAAAACAAGTTTAATTGGAGCAATGGTTGTATGACACTCCCATAAAAGTTTAATTAAGCTGTAGTTCGTACCTGTAGTTTCTGGACAAAGCTCGTGATCTAGAGACTAACAACCACTCTTCGGCATTTTATTATTATTATTTTTGCTATTTCTCAGACATTTAAGAAATGATTATTTCTAAGATGACGCCTAAGAACCACTCGATCTGATTATGAGGATTAATGCAACTACAAATGGATTAAGATATTTAATCAGACCATTATGAAGGTGGCCTGAAAAATATGTACTACTAAATTAATTGAGAAACTCCACTCCCTTAAAAAAAATACTCTTCATTAATACTCCAGCCTCCATAGGATATTTGGATTAATTCTTAATATAGCTAGTTGCATCTTTACCGATTTTTCTGTTGTACTTGAACCCAATACTTGATGAGATCCACATGATCTTCAAGGATTCACATACCTTTTCATGTACGACTCATAACTAAAGAATCCACAATATTTGTGCGGGAAAAATGTACTCCTACTATGCTTTGCATGTTGATTTTTTTTGCGGATACACATGTCAATACTAGAGGACTTCACATGTTGTACTATTAGGAGTCTGCTACCTGAGCTTGAGCCCAGATTTAGTACTAAATCAACGACACTTATTATAGATCGGAGGAAGTAGGAGTTACCATTCATCCTGTCAGAGTTGTCAAAATATCGAAGGAGGTGTATTCACTTCATTGTCATCTTTACTCAACTAAGCGCAAACACAACAAATGATTTTTGCTACACTGGAGCTTATTTCCAAAAACAATAAAAAATCGAATGAAACATTTGAATATTTCCAAAATCTATTCAATTTTGTCTGAAATCAACCAAATCGGGATTCACTGAACACCACACATACAGTGACATCCACTAGGCAGTAGGCACACAAACATAGAGAAATCCACCTAGCAACCTCCCCTAAGATTGGTGTTAAATTTCCAGCGGACACAAATACGAGTGTGAATGCTGTTTTCTTGAAGTCAACCTGGTCTATTTTGTTCAAAACGACGTGAGACGCCAAGACTGCACCGTTTGATGCAACCTATGGGCAGTAACATGACGTTTTCTGGAATGACATCGAAGAACCCAACTCTTTGGGTACACAAATTATAAACTGCCAAACTGTAGCTCTCAGGTGGTACCAACTAGGGGCAACCTTGTCAAACAATACTAGTACAGTACTGTTGCTACGTGCAGAAATCCAGAATCAAATCTATGACAAACTTTTATGCCTTTTGACTGGTTGATTCTACTTGATAGTGAGCGTGAAATGTGAAAATTAGAATTGACATCTCAATGCTACATTCTAAATTTATGTAGAAGACATCTCAATCCTACGTTTTTTTGCTATTTCTTTGTTTTAGAATCTTGAGAAGGAAAGAGACCGGCAAGCTAGCTAATTTCAACATAAGTTTAATTATTCGGACGCTGGAATCTTTTCTTTCCTATTATTGCTGGAAATGAACTTATTCGTGTGATGTTTGCAAGCGACCAAGAGAATATTAACTGTAGAGAAGAAATCCCCCTCTATTGCTGAAGCATCTCCTTTTGTACTTCCCGAATATGCAAGGTGTATTGATATCTCAAAGTCGTCATTTATGAACCCTTTATCATGTTATATCCATGTGGATAAGTTTTCTTGTATGCATGGATCACAATCAAGTTGGTCACCTTTCAAAATATTTAGAGCATCTAGCATGTGTCCCAAATAAATTAAAGAAAGACTATGATTCTAAAACTAGCCACATACAATTTCAGCGGTAGTTAGCAAAAACAAGAGTAAACTGCGAGAGCGAACAAATGGTAGCCGAGCTCCATGGAGCTCATTTTATGAATATTTTATAATGGCATTTGAAAGTTTCAAAAAAAATAAGATCGTTGACATCTATTATCCCGTTTTATTTAGATCCACTTGTTGGGATGACATGCTTGCTTATTAGGCAGACAAGTGAGACACTTATTTGTTAGGAGCATTACATGTTGAATGTCTCTTAGACAAGAAAATTATCCATGTCCAGTCGGATTGGGGGGGGGGGTGAATAGCATCGTCTAAACAAGCTCTTTACTGATCTTGGTATTTCACATCGAGTTTCTTGTCCTCATACATATCAACAGAACGGCACTGCTGAATGCAAACATAGACACATTGTTGAAACTGGTTTAACTCTTCTTGCACATGCCTCGGCGCCGTATCGTTTTTTGGGTGATGCTTTTTCCGCACCGTGTTTCCTCATTAATCGCTTGCCTAGCCGTGTCATTAATATGGAGACTCCTCTTGAGCGCCTCCTTGGAGAGACGTCTGATTATACTTTTCTCAAAGTCTTTGGTTGTGCATGCTGGCCGCATCTCCGCCCATATAATCGTCACAAGCTTGAGTTCCGTTCTAAACAATGTGTCTTCCTTGGTTATAGTTCGATCCATAAAGGCTACAAGTGTCTCCATATTCCTACCAACCGAGTGTATGTCTCTCGTGATGTTGTTTTTGACGAGACAGTTTTTCCCTTTGCTCACTTACCACAAAACTCCACCATACCGTCTACTATTACAACTCCTCTAACTCCTGACCAATTTGTTGATGCTGCATATACACCGTCTCTTTTGCCTAACCATGGTGCAGATGTTGGAAGATGAGCTCGTCTTGAGCTATTGGATGATGAAGATCCAGTCGACGTCGTCCGTGATCACATCGATCACATGCATGGTGCTGCCCATGCACCCAAGGCCGGCCCGCCCCCGCCCGGCTCGCCTCTAGCTGGGCCGCCGTCTGCCGGCCCGTCTACGCCCGAGCGCTCACCTGGTACAGCGGCCTCCTCCACGTCGCCCACCTTGTCGTCGGTCATGCCGTCTGCGACGCCATCAGCATCACCTGCCTCTCCTCCTGGTATGACCACCAGACTTATGCATGGTGTTCGTCAGCCTAAGAAGCGGACAGATGGTACCGTCGCTTGGAATGCATCTCGGGCTGTTGATCTTGTTCATAATGAGCCCCGCAATCATCATGATGCTATGACTTGTGCTCACTGGCATGCTACTATGGAGACTGAATATTCTGCTCTCCAAGCCAACAAGACTTGGTGACTCGTTCCTCCTTGCCATGGAATTAATATCATTGACTGCAAGTGGGTCTTCAAGATCAAGCAGAAATCTGATGGTACTATTGAGAGATACAAAGCACGCTTGGTTGCAAAGAGGTTTAAGCAGAGATATGGAATTGACTATGAGGATACCTTCAGCCCTGTTGTCAAGCCCACTACTATTCGGTTACTGCTGTCTATGGCTCTTACACGTGGATGGCATCTTTGGCAGCTCGATATTCAGAATGCTTTCCTGCATGGCGTTCTTGAGGAGGAGGTATACATGCGCCAGCCCCCTTGTTTTGAGGATTCATCATGTCCTGGTTATATTTGTCGACTTGATAAGGCTCTCTATGGACTGAAACAGGCTCCTCGTGCTTGGCATGCTCGGTTGAGTGATGTTCTTTCTGGTCTTGGGTTTGTTGCATCTACTGCTGACACTTCCCTCGTTATTCTTCGGAGGCCTGAGATCACTATTTTCTTGCTTGTCTATGTTGATGATATTATTGTGGTGAGTTCCTCCTATACTGCTAGTGATCGCCTCCTTGTCCAGCTGGGGTCCTCGTTTGCTCTCAAGGATCTTGGTGAGCTCCATTATTTTCTTGGCATTGAGGTGAAGCGTTCCCATGGTTGTCTTCATCTTAGTCAGCAGAAATATGCTTTGAGCTCCTCCGGCGTGCTGGTCTATTGAAGTGTGCCCCCGTGACTACTCCTATGACTTCTACTGATAAGCTGAGTTCTCTTGATGGCACTTTACTTTCAGCAGAAGAGTCTACTCGTTATCGCAGCATTGTTGGTGGCTTGCAGTATCTTACTATGACCAGGCCTGATCTTGCCTTTGCGGTGAATAAGGTGTGTCAGTTTCTCTCTGCTCCTCGTTGTACTCACTGGGCAGCAGTGAAGCGTATTCTGCAATATGTTCATGGTACATTGACATATGGTCTGCACTTGAGACGGCCTACGTCGCCTCCTGATATTTTATCCGCTTTCTCCGATGCGGATTGGGCTGGTAATTTTGATGATCGGCGATCAACCGGGGGATATGCCATCTTCTATGGTGGTAATTTGATTTCTTGGAGTGCTAGAAAGCAAGCTACAGTATCTCGTTCTAGTACTGAATCTGAGTATAAGGCGATTGCTAATGCCACTGCAGAATTGATATGGGTACAAGCCTTGCTAGCTGAACTTGGTATTCCTCAATATTGTCCACCGGTGCTATGGTGTGACAATATTGGTGCAACGTTCCTTTATTCGAACCCAGTATTTTATGCACGAACTAAACACATTGAGGTGGATTTTCACTTTGTTCGAGAAAGAGTTGCGCATAAGCCCTTGGAGCCACCGCTGTCGACAAAGCCGCCACCGCCCGCAAAGCCCTCGGAGCCGCCGTCATCGTTGCCACGCCGCCCCCATTTCCCTTTTTAGTTTTTTAGATGATTTATGTGTACTTTATTTAGATGATTTAGATGTATGTGTAGTTTATTTAGATGATTTAATTATATATAAACTAGCATGGTGTCCGGCATCCATTATTTTCTTCTCTTTCTCTAAATATTAAAATTCATAGTTCTATGTATATCAAATAACTTGTGCTAATATTTATTAGTTGTTGTTCTATTATCTTTGTCTAAATCTCAAATTTCATGGTTAACTTAGAAATAACTTCACAAGTACATTTTTTCTTTCAGAGAATGTGATAATTATGTCCGAGTCATGAACATCTACGGCATATAAGCGAATACACCACCTTTTATGCTCTTATCTCTCATTCTCACACGATAGAAAGTTTTTTTAGTTTGAGGTTATAATATGCATTAAAAATACACGTGACATAGTTTATTTGTATTTGTTATCTAGCTAAACATAGTTTATTTATTATATGAAGTGACATGTTTAATAAAAAACTATTAAAGCAACTTTTAGAATATTTTCCTTGAAAGAATTCATTGGGGGCAGATTTGAAATTCCCCATCACTTTTGGCTCGTCGAGCCGATCGAAACTAATACATGGTTTTATGATTTTTAACTCAACTGTTAAAAAGAAAAAATAGGATATTTAATTAGATTATTTTCTTAAAAGAATTCATTGAGTGCATATTTTAAATTTCCCATCACGTTTGGCTTTCTGAGCTGATCGAAAGTAATACATGGTTTTACGATTTTCAACTTAGCTGTAAGAAACTGTTAAAAAGCCAAATATATTAGTTGCTTACGTCATGGATATCAGCACATGCATGTGTATGTCAAATTCTCCTTTTTCTTTTTCTTATTTTGACACAACGTCGTCCCGTGCATTGCATGTTTGATTAGGAATCTAGTTTTTTTCCCGACAATTTCCTTGCCTTATATGTATGGACTCTCCTCGTTTATTTTTAAACTTTGGACATGATCTACCCTACCATGTCAAACAACTATACGTTACATAGTACGATAATTAATAAGCTTTCATTTAATCGTAGCCACTAATTATAGATCTAACTGTTAATATAATTTGGATGATGTGGCTTAACATGGTAGGACTATTAGACATCCGTATATTGCTTTTAGTATATATACTACCTTAATCCCAAGGCTTAAGGCTCATTTTTTTGAAAAGTCAAACTAACTAAAGTTTGACCAAACTTTAGAAGAATCTATCAACAAATATGATATTGTGTAGATACTACATGAAAATATATTTCACCAACTATTGAATGATATTAATTTTGTATTTTGTATGTTAATATTTTTTTATAAAAACTTAGTCAAACTTGACATAGTTTGACTTTTTTAAAAATATAAGCCTTAAGCCTTGGGATGGAGGTAGTAATGGATGTGTAGTTTACTTAGATAATTTAGATGTATGTGTAGTTTGTTGTGATGATTTTGATGTAAATATGTAATTTATTTAGATAATTTAGATGTATGTGTAGTTCATTTAGATGATTTAGATATATGTGTAGTTTATTTAGATGATTTAGATGTAAATGCATACTCCCTCTAACATTAAAATATATCTAGATACATCTGTATTTGCGAAGGGTAATATAGGTCGGAGGGAGGTTTATGGGGTGTGGTTTATTTAGTTGATCTTACTGAAGCACTTCCATCTTGACATCTTGAAGAGTTCAAGCAAAATTTTAACATAGAGAAAGTTGTGATTGAGTAGGGGTGTTAATTAGAAAGTGTTTTTAAGGGTTTTTAGGCAAGGTGTGAGCAATGTGTAGATCAAGACTTGCAAACAACAATTGTTTATAAAATTGAGTGGTTTATGTGATAGACGTGTACGTTGTAATCCGATCTAGGAGATCAAAACCATGTAGTCCTAAACACTTTGCCCTCCTTATAAACTCGCAAGTGGCTCGAGTCCAAGGGTAAGACACGGTTAACCAAAACACGTTTGTTAGCTTATAGGTGGTCATATCATCTTGATGCAACTTTTGAATTAATAGAAAACTCCTTTTATCGAAATAAATTTTGGCAAGCTGCAGTTGGTTTTATTTCTAGCTACAATTTTGCAGTGTGGTTTCTTGTATCCACCAACGTGTCATTTAAGAAACCCTCTTAACTCGTTAATAGATAGGGTGTAGTGATTGTACATATTTAGAAGTACATGCAACTCCGTACATGAATGAAACTCATGATGATCACTGTAATCTGGGATGTAGCAAGGTAGGAGAAAGGAGAAAAAAAGCTAACAGTGGGCCTTCTAGTGGAATATTCAGTAATATGCTCTTTTGCAGTTTCTTTTTGCGGGATTTGCTTCGTGTGACTCATTTTCAATCTTCAAAACTTGTTTGCAGTTTCATTTATCTATGTATTTACAGGCTGCGAGGTATGGGGTCTGCTAGAGTTGTCCTTAACTCAGCAATAGACAGGACAGGGTGTAGTGTTTGTACATATTTAAAATACATACAACTTTGTACATGAAACCCACAATGATAGTGTTTGTACATATTTAGAATTTTACAACTCTGTACATGAAACTCACAATAATAGCGTTTGTACATATTTAGAATTTTACAACTATGTACATGAAACTCACAATGATCGCCCTAATCTGGGTTGGGCTCTAGGCAGTTGCACTTATGGCTCCTGGCCCAGCTTCAATATGTATAATTCTAGTCTTTTGTTTTCTTGTCATCTTTGTCCTCTTTGCTGGAGCTGTCATCTTCCTCCTCGTCGTCATCTTCGGTTTTGTCGTCCTTCTCCGATCCGGCCAGAGCTTTGGCCGATGCTTCCTCCTTTGCTTCTTTGAGTGCCTTAATGAGCTTACCCAGGCAGGCGCCCACGTCTTTGGTTTTCGACTTGGGCATGAGGTTCTCGGCCACGTCGGCGGGCGACATGTCAACCTCCGCCAGAAGGTGTCGGATTTCATGGAAAAGCTCATGGTCGGCGATGTGCAGGTAGTTCTTGGCGAGCACTTTGAAGGACTCGAAGCAGCAGTAGGACATCTCGATGTGCGAGTCCATCCTGCCCCGTCGGATAAGCGCCGGGTCGAGCTTCTCCTTGTGGTTGGTGGTGAAGACGATGATCCGCTCGCCGCCGCAGGCTGACCACAGCCCGTCGATGAAGTTGAGCAGCCCGGACAGCGTCACCTTGTTTTCTTCATCCTTGTCGACCGGCGGTGTCGTCTTCTTTTTCTTGCTGGTCTTGTCCTTCTTCTTTTTGTTGGCTTTGCGTTTGCCGGTGAGATCGATGGAGCAGTCGATATCCTCAATGACGATGATGGACTTGCCGGTGGTCTCTATGAAGAGCCGCCGTAGCTCGGTGTTGTTCTTGACCGCCGTGAGCTCGAGGTCGTAGACGTCGTAGTCGAGATAGTTGGCCATGGCGGCGATCATGGTGGATTTGCCGGTGCCGGGCGGCCCGAAGAGCAGGTAGCCGCGCTTCCACGCCTTGCCGACGGAGGCGTAGTAGTCCTTGCCGTCGCGGAACATGTCGAGGTCGTCGATGATGTCCTGCTTCTTGGTGGGGTGCATGCCGAGCGTGGCGAAGGTGGAGGGGTGCTGGAGCTTGACGTGGCTCCAGATGCGGCCGTACCAGCCGGACCAGTCGCTGCTGGGGTTGTTGGTGAAGAGGCGGCGCTGGCGGTTCCTGACGGTGGCGGCGCGGCCCTCGGCGAGGACGTGCGGCAGGTAGACGGCGTCGACGAGGCGGCGGTGGGTGTGGTGGAAGGTGAGGCAGTAGGTGCGGCGCTCCTCCTCGTGCGCGGACCAGCTGATGACGTTGGTGCGGGGGAGCGTCTTGGTCTTGCGCCACCAGAGCTTGGCGCCGCGGAAGACGTCGACGACCTCCTCGTGGTCGTCGACGGCGACGCTCATGCGATCGCTGCCCTCGGCGAGGTCGGCTCGGAGGCGGCGGGCGTCGGAGGCGCAGGTGGCGCTGAGATAGGCCTCGGCGGCGAGGTAGGCCTCGCTGCGGCTGAAGGAGTCTGGGACGTGCTCGTCGATGGTGATGGTGATGTAGGGGGACACGGCGGCGTGTAGACGGCGGGAGAGGGTGGTGAGGTAGTCCTCGAGCTGGGCGGGGACGTACTGCTGCACCATAGACCAGAGGAAGATGAGGCTGGCCACCGCCGACCACAGCCCGGCCCAGCCGTAGCCGTGGACGTGGGCGTCGCCGCCGATCGTTTCCATGTCGCGGTCGCGGTGATCTGTACCTGGTACTACTGTTCTGCACTTCACTGAACACTGCACATGCTTCTGTTGGTTTTATAGCAGCATTAGTGAGACACACGTTTGTCGCTACTGGTCAAATCCAGCAATCTTTTTCCAACCATCTTTTGATGAATTATTACTCGTGTAAACTGTAAATTATGGCAATAATTTACAACCAACGTTGTTTCGCAGAACCATCCAATGTGTAATCCTGAAGGATGCCAAGAACTTCCTGAATGGACCGGAAGCAACAAAGCACATAAGAACTTGCCGGCCAAGTTTCCCTGTCGACCCACAAATGACATGTGCTTCACATAAATAAATAAAGTTTGAGAATCAAAGGGAAAACACGCTTCGACCCGCTCACGCGTCATGAAGACGTGATACCCGGTGCGTGGACTGAACAGCGTCATCGGGGCCAATGTTGACGTGTGATCTTTATAGTTCCAAAAAAACGCAAGACAGTGACGCCACAAGGAAGGAGAATGCAGCTACTTGATGGATATTTCTCATAGTTTTGGGTTAGCGTTTCCGAGATCTTTAATTATGTGTTGTTAGTACGGTTTCAAGGTGTCGAGTGATTGTGGTTGTAGGAGTTGTAGTCCGTATTGTAAAAGATCAGGTAGATTGATTCTACTCGGATGCACAATCGAGTCTTTTAAAAAAAAACTCGCGAGAGAACTGTGCGTCTTTGTATTAAACTGATAAGAGAAAACCACACGAGCTACAACATCACACACATCCAAGACACTGGCTTGCAACACAAAACCTACAATATCAAGACGACAAAGCTTGCCTTGTCGAACTACAACCAAGAATGGCGAGGAGGCTGGACACCAAGCCTGAAGACCGCATCACGACCAAAGCCAAACACCACCATAGCACTACCACAACTCTGAGGCAGCATGGACCAACGTACCCCCACTTATGTGCCTAGAGAGTTGGCAAGTAAAGGCACGGTCCGGACAGACTTGAAGAAGATGTCGACTAGCAAGCGTCGGTGATGACATACATTGCGCCCCAGAGGCTCGCACCTTGAGAAGTTGCCACCACTTGTGACCTATCCCCACAAATCCTCGCTGGCAGACACCGACGGAGCCACCATCTCCAAATGCCACACCGGGAACTCCCCTGGCAGCCTAGGCATCACCTCCAAGAAGGGAATGACATTGTGGCGCCACAACTGCCCGGTCTGGCAAACTGGACCTATGGTTTCCCCTGTGTCGAGGGTAAGGAATGGTCAGGCCCAAGACCACGCCTCCAAGGAGGACACGACACCCACAGGCGTCGACATGGTCAACATTGGAAGCCACCAAGCAAGGTTTTCACCCCGGCCTAAGACCAAGACCCCAGCAAACCGGAAACAAGTGGACAAGGAGACAGGTCGTAGGCTTGAACCACCATCGCAGAAGGCACCTCGTCGTTGATGGAAGAGCGTTGACCACCAACCACCACCGCAGCAACCACCCCTACTCTACAAATCGGGGACCAATATGGCCGAATCAGAGAGTGGAAGGCCTGCTGCTTCTACCGGAGCAGCAACTCCGGCCACCACTAGCCTTGGCGGAGGACCACCTCGTCGACCACCACAAGCCAGATCTAGCATGCAACCTGCAGCAACGAGGCAACTCCACTGCCCTGCAGGCAGCGAGTCGACGCCAGGTCGCCACCAGCACGAGGACACCGGAGGGCCGCATCACGGCGTGCTTCGCCCAAGTCGTCGCCATGGCCACCCCGAGGGCGAGCGCTGATGCCTGCAAGAACACAGGTTTGTCAGAGTACTCTCGTGGAAGTATGAATTCTGGTTTAATATCGATCCCAATGAGGAGCTAAGGTGAATGTTTATCAGCGGTGTTTCTGTTGCACTCAAGGTGTCACTAGTCTTGAGTGAATTGATTGCAAGTGCTAAAGGGGGAATGGTGAGTTTAATGGAGTTTGAGATTGTAGTGAATAATGCTTTAAAAATAAATAACATAAAATTAAATAACTAAATAAATAAAGTAAACTAGAGTAAACGAGTATGGTTGTGGAGGAGTGAAATATGATTAAGGAGTCCTCGGGGAATATTGGTTCCACCGCTAGCATGTTTATTAATTATGATTGGGATAATCTAGATCTTTCTTCATGCGTGTGTACCGGGTGAAGCTCCATAAATGGATGAGTGCGGATCAGCCATCAACTCCTCATCCCTCATAACCACCGTAGCGATTGTGAAAGGAATATGCCCGAGGGGCAATAATAAAGTTGTTATTATATTATTCCGTGTTCATAATAGATGTTTATTTCTCATGCTAGAATTCTATTAATCGGAAATATTAATACTTGTGTGATTAATAAACTAAAAGAGTTCCTAGTAAAGCCTCTCTTTTATACTAGCTTGTTGATTAACCGATGATCAAGGTTTCCTAATCATGAACATTGGATGTTGTTAATAACGGGGTCATATCATTAGAAGAATGATGTGATGAACACTCACACCCATAGTACGAATAGCAATACGATCAAGTCATCAAGTTCTTTGCTATATCAAACTCATACGAAATAGTTCTAATCCTTAGACCATGAGATCATGTTAATCACTGATACCGGAAGAGTGCTTTGATGATATCAAACGTCACACCGTCACAGGGTGATTATAAAGGTTGATTTGGGTGTTCTGAAAGTATTAGTTGAGGCTCATGGATCAAGAGTGGAATTTGTCCGACCCGATGACGCAAAGATATTCTCTGGGCCCTTCTCGGTGATATTGCATTAGAATCGCTTGCAAGCATGTGACTAGGTCACAGGAATGCATTATCATGGAATGAGTAAAGAGACTTGTCGGGAACGAGATCGAACTAGGTATGGTTGATACCAAATGATCGGATCTCGGACAAGTAATAATATCGCGAGACAAAAGGAATTAACTATGTTCGTTACTGGTTCACACGATCACTAGTTCATCGTTGAGTAAGTGGGAGTCATCATGGATTTCCAGATCCCGCTGTTGATTATTGATCGGAGAGGAGTCTCGATCATGTCCACATTATTCACGAACCGTAGGGTGACACACTTAATGTTCGCCATCCTTTTTGAGTGGATAGGATACTCCGATCGAATTACAGGACAGCATGAGGGTTATTTCTGAAAAGCACCGAAACTGTTTCGGATATCGAAATAACTCAAGGGTGTATTTGTTAATGTTTGTTAATTAAATGAATTAACAAATATTAAAGAAATAAAAATGTTTTATTAAATCAATAAGTGTGAATTTTAATTAGCATGAATGTCATGCATTAAAATGGGGGTTACCTCATGTTGATGAGGGGGTTACCACCATGAAGGGAATGAAGAGGGAGGTTACCACCATGATGAGGAGGAGGAGCACCTCCTTGGGGCCGGCGCACCCCCCTTGGGGGCTGCCCCCTCCTCCCCTATAAAACCCCCTCCCTCTCCTCCATGTCTCACACTTCTTGTTCCTCCCTTCCCTCGCAAAGTTGCTGCCCAATTTCTGTCTCTACTTAGCGAAGCTCTGCCGGAATTATAGTTTGTAGTTCATACACTTGGAGAAGTGTGTGGTAGAGTGTCCGGCGGATCCCTTCTTCCGCTGCCCCGCTGGACCGAGGGCGTGGAGGAGTCGACGTCGAGCTGTACGTGTGACCGAGCACGGGGGCGCTGCCACTTGTGGCGCCGTGTACACGATCTTGTGATCGTCAAGTGAACAACTACGTCGACTACATGCGTCTTCACCGACTCTCCATCGTCAACGTTTGTGCGGGAACGTAATCCCCGCTTACGGTCATCGAGGGTTAGTCTCCGTTGCTACCACCTCGTAGAGTATCTTGGCTAGTTTATGTGTTCTTGCGTAGGAATTTTTTTGTTTTCTATGCTACGAACCCATCAGTGGTATCAGAGCCATATCTATGCGTAGTTGGTATGCACGGCTAGAACACATGTGGATGTGGGCGTTGATGATCATGTTATTGCAAATTTTTTGTATTTTGGATCATAGTGGCATAGTGGGATTGAAGCTGCCCGAGACTAACCTTACGTGACCGCGTTCACGAGACTTGTCCCACACTTGACATGCTTCGGCATATGTGGCTTTGCGGGTGTACGTTTCTCCCACTATAGTTATGATCTATTTTACAAATAGTTGTTAATAATATTTTTTATCACCGTTGTGGTTTCATGTTCGTAGGTAAGAACGGTTCTTCCTAGAAAGCCCCAAACCACGTAAAATATGCAAGACAAATTAGAAACGTCTAACTTGTTTTTGCAGGGCATGTGATGTGATATGGTTAAATTGTTTATGTTACAAATTGTATGCGATGATCCTTTTTGTAAGTTATAAACAACCGGCAGGAGCCATATGGTTGTCTTTACCTTTAAATGGCCTGCGTGCCGAATATATATATCCAAGTGATATATTGTAATGGAGGAAGACAACCAAGGTGGCGCGCCATGGACCTTGGTGCTACGCCGGTGGAATGATAGAGATCATACCATGACGCACAAGATGGAGATCGAATGCGTGAAGGACCATATCATATCACATTATATATGCATGTGATGTTTATCCTTTTATGCATCTTATTCTGCTTAGATTTGATCGCGCGGTAGCATTATAAGATGATCCCTCTCACATAAATATCAAGATAAAAAATGTGTTCTCCCATAACATGCACCATCAAGAAAGTTCGTCGTTTTGAGACACCTCGTGATGACCGGGTGTGATAGACTCTACGTTCACATACGACGGGTGTAAGACAGTTTTACACACGCAAATGTTATGGTTCTACTTGGCGAGCCTAGCATGTACAGACATGGCCTCGGAACACGAACCGAAAGGTTAAGCATGAGTCATATGGTTGATATGATGAACATGGTGATGTTCGCCTTTGAAACTATACCGTTGCACGTGATGATCGGTTGCGGTATAGTGGATTTGGTTCATATAGTCACTTAAGAAAACTAGGAGGGATGTTGTTTTTTAAGTGGGAGTTCACGTAGAATTTGATTTAACCTAAACTCATTCTATTATGAACTTGGTCTAAATTAACTTTGCAAATAACTTGTAGATCATGGAACCACCGGCTCTAAATTTCAATGCGTTCATGGAGAAAGAAAAACTAGCCACCAACGGTAGCAACTTCACCAACTGGGCACTTAACTTGAGGATCCTCCTCAATGCCTCTCAAAAGGGCTATGTGCTTGAGGCACCGCTAGGTAACCCGCCTGCAGAAGATGCTCCCGATGAAGAGAAAAATGTTTTTCTGACTCGTAAGGAGGACCACAGTTTAGTTCATTGCGGCATACTGTATGGAATTGAGCCGGAGCTGCGAAAACGTTTCGAGAACAGCAACGCTTATGATACAATGGGAGAGTTGAAACTGATCTTCGACTCCCATACTGCCGTAGAGAGTTATGATGCTTCAGAAAAGTTCTTTAGCTGCATGATGGAAGAGAACAGCTCCGTTAGTGAGCACGTACTCAAAATGTCTGGGTACGCCGATAAGCTCATCTCTTTGGGAATAACGATTCCCAATGAGTTGGGAATACATCGGGTTCTCCAATCTCTCCCACCTAGCTTCAAGGGCTTTGTGATGAACTACAACATGCAGGGCATGAGGAAGTCTCTCCCCAAGCTTCTCTCAATGCTTAAGACTGCAGAAGTGGAGATCAAAAAGGAACATCAAGTGTTGATGGTCAATAAGACCACTAGTTTCAAGAAAGGTAGAAAGGATAATAAGTCCAAGGGTAGAAACAAGAAGGATGGCAAATCTGTTGCCGGTTCTGAGAAGAAACCCAAGGCTGGTCCTAAACCTGAAACTGAGTGCTTCTACTGCAAGGAAACGGGGCACTGGAAGCGCAACTGCCCAAAGTATCTGGCGGATAAGAAGAACAGGAAGATTAACAAAGGTATATATGATATACATGTTATTGATGTGTACCTTACTAGTAGTCGCAATAGCACCTGGGTATTTGATACTGGTTCGGTTGCTCACATATGTAACTCAAAACAGGGGCTAAAGAATAAGCGGCCACTTGTGAAGGACGAGGTCACAATGTGCGTCGGCAATGGATCAAAAGTTGATGTGATCGCCGTCGGGACGCTGCCTCTACATTTACCATCTAGATTAGTTTTAAACCTGAATAAATGTTATTTGGTGCCTGCATTGAGCATGAACATTATATCCGGATCTTGTTTAATGCGAGACAATTATTCATTTCAGTCTGAGAACAATGGTTGTTTGATTTATATGAATAATATCTTTTATGGACATGCACCTGAGAAGAAAGGTTTATTTCTTTTGAATCTTGATAGTGATGAAACACATATTCATAATGTGAATGCCAAAAGAATTAAGTCAAATGATGATATAGCCACATACATGTGGCACTGCCGTTTAGGTCATATTGGTGTTAAACGCATGAAGAAGCTTCATTCAGATGGACTTCTGGAATCACTTGATTATGAATCATTTGAGACATGCGAGCCAGGTCTTATGGGCAAGATGACTAGAACGCCGTTTTCCGGTTCAATGGAATGGGCGACAGACTTATTGGAAATCATACATACCGATGTATGTGGACCTATGAGTGTGCCGGCGCGTGGTGGATATCGTTATTTTGTTACTTTCACTGATGACTTAAGTAGATATGGGTATATTTACTTAATGAAACACAAGTCTGAAACGTTTGAAAAGTTCAAAGAATTTCAGAGTGAAGTAGAAAATCATCGTAACAGAAAGATTAAATTTCTATGATCTGATCGTGGAGGAGAATATCTTAGTTACGAGTTTGGTGCACATATGAGAGAATGTGGAATAGTTTCACAACTCACTCCCGCTGGAACGCCACAACAAAATGGTGTATCCGAACATCGTAACCGTACCTTATTGGATATGGTTCGGTCTATGATGTCTCTTACCGATCTGCCACTATCTTTTTGGGGTTATGCGCTAGAAACAGCCGCTTTCACTTTAAATAGGGCTCCATCTAAATCCGTTGAAATGACACCGTATGAATTATAGTTTGGAAACAAACCTAAGCTGTCATTTCTAAAAGTTTGGGGATGCGATGTTTATGTGAAGAAACTTCAGCCTGATAAACTCGAACCCAAAGCGGAAAAATGCGTCTTCATAGGATACCCTAAAGAAACAATTGGGTACACCTTCTATCACAGATCCGAAGGCAAAGTGTTTGTTGCTAAGAACGGATCCTTTTTGGAGAAGGAGTTTCTCTCGAAAGGTGTGAATAGTAGGAAGGTAGAACTCGATGAGGTTATTGAACCTCCTCTTCATGAATTGGCGAGTGGCGCAGCGCCGGAAACCGTTCCGGTGGTGACTTCACCAAATGAAGTGGGAGCTAATGATGAAGATCATGAAACTCCAAAAGAGGATGCTACCGAACCTCGCAGGTCGACAAGAACACGTGCCACTCCTGAATGGTACGGTGATCTTATCGTAAATGCCATTGTTGAGAATGATGACCCTGCAACGTATGATGAAGCAATGATGAGCCCAGATTCCAACAAATGGCATGAAGCCATGAAATCCGAAATGGAATCCATGTATGAAAACCAAGTATGGACTTTGGTGGAACTTCCCAATGACCGAAAGGCCGTTGAGAATAAATGGATTTTCAAGAAGAAAACAGACGCTGATGATAATGTGACCGTCTATAAAGCACGACTTGTCGCAAAAGGTTTCCGACAAATTCAAGGAATTGACTACGATGAGACTTTCTCACCCGTAGCGATGCTAAAGTCTGTTAGGATTATGTTAGCAATTGCTGCATTTTTCGATTATGAAATTTGGCAGATGGATGTGAAAACCGCGTTCCTTAATGGTAACATTGAGGAAGAGTTGTACATGGTACAGCCCAAGGGTTTTGTTGATCCTAAGGATGCTGACAAGGTATGCAAACTTCAGCGATCCATCTATGGACTGAAGCAAGCATCCCGGAGTTGGAATCTCCGTTTTGACGAAGTTATCAAAGGGTTTGGATTTGTCAAAACTTATGGAGAAACTTGTATTTACAAGAAAGTGAGTGGGAGCTCTGTAGCATTTCTAATATTATATGTGGATGACATATTGCTGATTGGAAATGATACGGAACTTTTGAAGAGCGTAAAAGATTACTTAAACAGTAAGTTTTCGATGAAAGACCTTGGTGAAGCGGCGTATATTTTAGGCATCAAAATCTATAGAGATAGATCAAGACGCTTAATTGGGCTATCACAAAGTACATACCTTGACAAGATTCTAAAGAGGTTTAGAATGGAGGATAGTAAGAAAGGGTTCTTACGTATGTTGCAAGGAAAGATCTTGAGTAAGACTCAAGGTCCGGCTACAGCTGAAGATAGAGAAGAGATGAATAAGATTCCCTATGCCTCTGCCATAGGCTCTATCATGTATGCCATGTTATGTACAAGTCCAGATGTGGCACATGCTATTAGTTTGACTATTAGGTACCAATCTGATCCAGGTTTGGAACACTGGACGACGGTCAAGAATATCCTTAAGTACTTACGAAGGACTAAGGATATGTTTCTCGTATATGGCGGTGAATAAGAGCTCGTCGCAAGTTGTTACATCGATGCTAGCTTCGACACTGATCCGGATGACTCTAAGTCTCAATCCGGGTACGTATTTGTTATGAATGGAGGAGCGGTAAGCTGGAGAAGTTCCAAGCAAAGCGTGGTGGCGAGATCAACAACAGAGGCGGAATACATTGCTGCTTCAGAAGCAGCGGAGGAAGCAGTTTGGATGAAGGAGTTCATATCCGAACTGGGTGTGGTTCCGAGTGCATTGGATCCAATGGTTATCTATTGCAACAACAATGGTGCCATAGCCAATACTCAGGAGCCAAGGTATCACAAGAAATTCAAGCATGTAAAGCGCCGATTTCACTCCATCCGTGAGCATGTCACGGATGGTGATGTAAAGATTTGCAAAGTACACACGGATCTGAATGTGGCAGATCCGCTGACTAAAGCTCTCCCCAAGGCAAAACATGATCAGCACCAGAACTCAATGAGTGTTAGATTCATCACTATGTAATCTAGATTATTGATTCTAGTGCAAGTGGGAGACTGAAAGGAATATGCCCGGGAGGCAATAATAAAGTTGTTATTATATTATTCCGTGTTCATAATAGATGTTTATTTCTCATGCTAGAATTGTATTAATCAGAAACATTAATACTTGTGTGATTAATAAACTAAAAGAGTTCCTAGTAAAGCCTCTCTTTTATACTAGCTCGTTGATTAACCGATGATCAAGGTTTCCTAATCATGAACATTGGATGTTGTTAATAACGGGGTCATATCATTAGAAGAATGATGTGATGAACACTCACACCCATAGTACGAATAGCAATACGATCAAGTCATCAAGTTCTTTGCTATATCAAACTCATACGAAATAGTTCTAATCCTTAGACCATGAGATCATGTTAATCACTGATACCGGAAGAGTGCTTTGATGATATCAAACGTCACTCCGTCACAGGGTGATTATAAAGGTTGATTTGGGTATTCTGAAAGTATTAGTTGAGGCTCATGGATCAAGAGTGGAATTTGTCCGACCCGATGACGGGAAGATATTCTCTGGGCCCTTCTCGGTGATATTGCATTAGAATCGCTTGCAAGCATGTGACTAGGTCACATGAATGCATTATCATGGAATGAGTAAAGAGACTTGTCGGGAACGAGATCGAACTAGGTATGGTTGATACCAAATGATCGGATCTCGGACAAGTAATAATATCGCGAGACAAAAGGAATTAACTATGTTCGTTACTGGTTCACACGATCACTAGTTCATCGTTGAGTAAGTGGGAGTCATCATGGATTTCCAGATCCCGCTATTGATTATTGATCGGAGAGGAGTCTCGATCATGTCCACGTTATTCACGAACCGTAGGGTGACACACTTAAGGTTCGCCGTCGTTTTTGAGTGGATACGATACTCCGATCGAATTACAGGACAGCATGAGGGTTATTTCTGAAAAGCACCGAAACTGTTTCGGATATCGAAATAACTCAAGGGTGTATTTGTTAATGTTTGTTAATTTAATGAATTAACAAATATTAAAGAAATAAAAATGTTTTATTAAATCAATAAGTGTGAATTTTAATTAGCATGAATGTCATGCATTAAAATGGGGGTTACCTCATGTTGATGAGGGGGTTACCACCATGAAGGGAATGAAGAGGGAGGTTACCACCATGATGAGGAGGAGGAGCACCTCCTTGGGGCCGGCGCACCCCCCTTGGGGGCTGCCCCCTCCTCCCCTATAAAACCCCCTCCCTCTCCTCCATGTCTCACACTTCTTGTTCCTCCCTTCCCTCGCAAAGTTGCTGCCCAATTTCCGTCTCTGCTTAGCGAAGCTCTGCCGGAATTATAGTTCATAGTTCATACACTTGGAGAAGTGTGTGGTGGAGTGTCCAGCGGATCCCTTCTTCCGCTGCCCCGCTGGACCGAGGGCGTGGAGGAGTCGACGTCGAGCTGTACGTGTGACCGAGCACGGGGGCGCTACCACTTGTGGCGCCGTGTACACGATCTTATGATCGTCAAGTGAACCTCTACGTCGACTACGTCAAGTGAACAACTACGTCGACTACGTGCGTCTTCACCGACTCTCCATCGTCAATGTTTGTGCGGGAACGTAATCCCCGCTTACGGTCATCGAGGGTTAGTCTCCGTTGCTACCATCTCATAGAGTATCTTGGCTAGTTTATGTGTTCTTGCGTAGGAAAAATTTTGTTTTCTATGCTACGAACCCATCAGATTGATAGGCAGCCACTCCAATCCGACTATAATTAAGGGTTACCCCGTGGTTATGGATAGGCTTAGTGAGTCCCCTCTTACTGCCTTGTCTAGATGAATGAAGATCCGATGCATATGTCACTTAGCACCATCAACCTCACCCACCTAATCAAGAGTAATTCCCTCTCCTGTCCCGTAGGAAAATGTTACATGGTGCACTTCATATAACATCAAGAGAGTTATCTAATACACACATCATGAATGGAAAACATAGATCATCTTTATTTCAAGACATAATATTTGCTATGGTTTCCCCATAATTCCCCAAGGACAAAGGAAACTACTCACACATGAAGGTAATCAACATCATCTTAATTATATGACTTGGGGAACCCTAGGGATGAGTGGGGGCCGAAACCATGAAAAAAGCCTAAAAAATGGAGGCTTTCGTTGTTCTCGACCCGCGATACAGGGAGGGATACGACCAGGATGTGCCCGTATGGTTGCTCTTTAAACATTGGTCATCATTTCCTCATACGGACTCCGTTTTTGGTGTTCTTTGGCTCGTTGAACTCGTATGGACGAGGACTACATCACCATGGTCTTGAATTTGTATTTTGTGATTATGGAAAATTCACTTTTTCCAACCTCCAAATGGCTGTCCAGTGGCTGCAACTCTTCCATATTGTGTCCTCTTTGCTCCCCTTGCCTTCCCTTAGTCATAAATGTGTCTTGCACCTACAGACATGAAAAGGCAAGAGAAAGGTAATAAAATCCTAATAAAACTAATAATTGTGCAATACTCATATGATTGTGAATGAAAGCTGGAAATAAGACATAATGTGCATAATTAGAGCTAGATAGAGCATGAGATAGATGGTAAATGGTTTATTTCATCTGCCTAAAAAGTGTTGCATTTACCAGCTATCAACATCCCCAAGCTTAGACGTTGCTCGTCCCTGAGCAACAAAATTCGATAACTTTATCCTATCATCTAGCTTATAACTTAATGATCAGTGCCTTGTGTCCTTATTTTTGCTACAAGCTCATGGTAAGATAGAATGTAATTATGCAGGGAAATATAAGCTCAGTTATCTAGTTTCCAAACCACTAGAGATCAATCAAAACTTCTATGATCCATGTCAAAAGTAGATCTTGCTTGGAAGCAAACTTGTGATCCTCCTACTGTATCTTTTATATCTTGTATCATGCTAGCCAGTCAAAGCTCTCAAGTGCAAACATTAGTTATTGATCTTTCAAAAAAGATGTATCCTTTAGTAATGAGACTTATGCCAAAAGGAAGTGTGAGATCATGTCAAAAGGAGCATAGCATTAGAGAAATCATGGCTATCAAACACTTCTTTTCTATTCTTTGTTCTTTTAGAACTTCAGTTCTTTAATAACGAGATCATGCCAAATCTTTAGTGTGTTTAATCAGGCTATGTAGGAGTTGGCGCACACTGATTGTTCATTTTATTAGAGGAGCATAGCACCCAACACTTGGAACGCAGACCCATGAGGATGCCAATGTTTTCCATTATAGCAATTGCTTGCTACAGATGCGATTCAACTCATAGCTGAAATCTAGAGGTTTCCTCCATAGGGGATATTCGTTAGCTAGCAGAGTCATTAGCATCCATGGAGTGGGACAGTGTTGCAGACACACATAAAGCAATATCATACTTTAATCAACAGTGTTGTAGACACTTATAAAGCAATATCATACTTTAATCAACACCTGCAATATTCATAACATTTCACATATTTTCGAGAGGCGGCAATGCAGCAAGCAGCAGCTGATACGTTGCAAATGTATCTATAATTTTTGATGCTCCATGCTTGTTTTACACCAATTGCTTTATGTTTTGTTTACACTTCGTGGCGTTTTTATGCATTTTCTGGAACTAACCTATTAACAAGATGCCACAGTGTCAGTTCCTATTTTCTGCTGTTTTCTATTCCAGGTTTTTACTGAAGGAAATATTCTCGGATTTGGACGAAACAAAATCCAAAGTGCCTACTTATCTGACATGAAGACGGAGTCCAAAGGAGAGACGGAGACCAGCCAGGAGCCGGCCACACCTGGTGGTGGCGCGGCCCAGCCCCTAGCCGCGCCAACCCATGGTGTGGGCCCCTCGGGTGCCCACCGACCTCGCCCTTCCGCCTATAAATTCACATCTTCGGGAAAACCCTACAGCCCAGAGCCTCCATCCATGAAAAGTGCTGTAAGCCGCCGCCATCGTCGACCCTAGTTTGGGAGGGTCTAGAAGCTCTTCCCGGCACCTTGCCGGAGAGGGGAATCATCACCAGAGGCCTTCTTCATCACCATGCCTACCTCCGGAGTGATGCATGAGTAGTTCATCTTTGGAGTACGGGTCCATAGTAGTAGCTAGATGGTTGTCTTCTCCTATTTGCGCCTCCATGTTTAGATCTTGTGAGCTGCCTATCATGATCAAGATCATCTTATTGTAATTCTACATGTTATGTTTGTTGGGATCCGATGAATATTGAGTACTTTCAAGGACATTTGTATTGTTTACATTACACACTTTGCTAAAGGCGATAATCTGTTGCTTGCAACTTAATACCCAACGGTTGTTTGGATGATATCCGGCGGGTGGATTATTAGTTATAGATGCAGTTGGATTACGGTCTATGTATTATGTTGTAATGCCCAAGTGAATCTCATAGTGATCCTCATGACATGTACATGCATTGTTTTGCATTCTTTATTCTGTCAATTGCCCAACTGTAATTTGTTTACCCAACATGTTATTTATCTTTATGGAGAGACACCTCTAGTGAACTGTGGACCTCGGTCCATCTTTTACATATATTACTTTCTATTGCAAGCACTATTTACTTTCTACAGTTATTTATTTACTTACTGCAAACAAATATCATCTTCCACACATTACGTTTAATCCTTTGTTATCAGCAAACCGGTGAGATTGACAACCTCACTGCAAGTTGGGGCAAAGTATCTTAGTTGTGTTGTGTGCAGGTTCCACTTTGCTACTGGCGCAGATACCTCGACATCAAAGACTCCTTCTGGCGTCGTTGACAAAGTCAGCTAGCAACAACCTTCGGGAGTGATTTCTTTCTCCTACTGGTCGATTAAACCTTGGTATCATAACCGAGGGAAGATTTACTGTTGTGCTCATCATACCTTCCTCTTGGCGTTTTCCAACTGGTCCTGTGAGACATCAAGACAATTTTCTGGCACCATTGTCGGGGAGAAAGAGGATTTCTGCAAGGGGAGTCTCTCACTTCCAATATATTTACTGCGTTTATTGTTTTGCTTAGTTTATTTACTTTATTTTTGTTTGCATCTTTTTATCAAAAATACAAAAAAATAGTTCCTTTTATAGTTGGTATTTTGTTACTCCTACTTTTAGTTCATTATGTTGTTCCCTAAGTACGTTCTGGAAGACTTATCAATAGGTAGTGGTTCTATAATTGGAAAAGATAACATTGAAGAGTTCTTTAATCATGTCAGTAAGCACAAAGATATTGAGGATAGATCTTTAGCCGAACTTGCTCCTAGTTATGAAGTTGCTTCTGCTTACTTAGTTCACATGTTGGAGGCTAGGTTTGTTAACCTTAATCCCTTTATGCAGCAAATGTTTCTTAAGCTTCATGATATTGAATACTCTGAAAAGAGAGATTTTATTTTGGAGACTTTGCGTAAAGAATTTGGAGAAGTAGTTATAGAAGCTAGGGAAGTTTTTGAGCGTTTTAATATGATTGACTCACGTGTAGATGTTGTTGGTACGAATAAGGAAGAAATCAAAGTACCAATACCTTTCAAACTCGTAGGAATGCATGAAGCTTTGGAAAAAAAATTGATTGGATTGTTCCTCAAAACCCTTTTGATGAAAGTAGTAAACCCAAGAGTGTTCATAGAGGATCTTCTAAAAATCATTTGGATAAAATACAATTCCTTGTTGAAAAGACTTCTGCTATTGATCTTAATGCTTCTCCGCTTGAAAATACTTGATTCTCACTTTTTGCGCCTAGCTCAAAGGCGTTAAAGAAAAGCACTCTTGGGAGATAACCCAATATTTTCTTTTCATTAATTTTTATTTTTTATAGTTTTGGAAGTTATTACTACTGTAATGACCTCTCCTTATCATTTTTATTTTTATTTGTGCCAAGAAGAACCTCTAATTGGAGGAAGGTAAGATTTGGGAAGTTGCTGTCCTAAAACAGATTTCTATGTTGTACCGTAAAAATTCGTGAAAATTCCCAGAACATTATTTTGATCTGCAATTTCTTGTGCACATGCCCCAGGTTATTGTCTAACTTTAATTATTTTTGCACTTTTCGATTTGAGCAACGGAAGATTTTTGAAAAAATTGATCTTTACCAGCTGTTTTGTTTTGACAGCTGCCACTATTTGCATTTGCCTCTTGATCTCTTTCTTTTTTAGTTCTTTTGATCACGGAAATTTTTGAGGAAGTTGATACAGTATCTTATGTGTTAATATATGTTATACTTGAGTTGAAACTGAACCAAGAGTGGATTTACTATCTTGCATAAACTAATGTTGCTAATGAAAATTGTGTGAAGTTTGGTATGAAGGAAATTTTCAAGTGTAGGGAAAGGAGAATGTGAGATAAGATGAAGTATGGACAAAAGCTCAAGCTTGGGGATGCCCATGTCACCCCAATAAATATTCAATAAGTATAAGCGTCAAATCTTGGGGATGCCCCCATGGCACCCCTTCTTTATCAACAAAAATATCAGGTCATCTTTTAAGACACTATATTTTTATTGCTTCATATGCTATGTGTTTTTCTTGGAGCGTCTTTTATTTTTGCTTTCAGTTTTATTTTGTTTTGTTTTCTGCAATAAATGGTTGTACCCCAACATGTTTCTTTTGGAGAAGACACACTCCGTTTTCATTGCCTAGAATACTCTAGTTTTCACTTTTATCATTCAAGGAGTGTTCTCTTTTTCTAGTACTGCATTTAGTTTTTATTTTCTGCCTTCTTTTTTGTTCAGAATTTGTTAGTTATTTGTAGCTAGGTGTTTTTATACCTCTGGTATTTGTTGGTTTTCATCTTTGGGAGTTATTTCAAAAAGGTTGATTGGTGTTGGAAAAGAGTAAACCGTTTTATGCTTATAGTGATGCAAAAAGGGAGCTTGTTTAGACTATTGCTTAGACTTTATCATGTAATGCTTGATATTATTTTGATTATATGCTTAGTAGTTGTTGTTGTAGCATGACTTGTCTCAAATAACTGAGAGTGCTTAATGTGCCTTTGAAAGAATCATGCATTGTTTTTATCTTGTAGCAGATTTTTGTAGTATTCTCCTTTGATGCTTTATTTGGGTGACTTGGCGCATGCTTACACCATGTTTGACTTTAACCAGTTGCCTCAAGCCTCTATGATCATTTGGTTTTTGACTTGCGATACCACTTTATGCTTTGGTTAATAATGTTTTGTCGCTATGCATGATTATGGCCGTTATTGCTCTCTTAGTTGGTCGCTCCCGGTCTTTTGCTAGCCTTCACCTGTACTGAGAGGGAATACTTCTCGTGCATCCAACTCCCAACAACCAAAGTTTTCCAATGTGTCCACCATATCTACCTATTAGCAATTTGCTATTCCAAGTATATTCATGTTGCTTTTATCTATCTTCCAAATTAAACTTTTGGTTATGAGAAAATTAGTTAGTAAAGCTGTCACAAACTTGATGGCACATTTACTTTCTTGCACTTAATAAACTTGACCATTGTGGCTCTCTTATGTTGATTATATGCTTGCAAGTTGTAAGTTGGGAGTTAGCTCAGCCATGTTGTCATGGGGCACGCTTTCAACATTGCACTTATTCTTATTTAGTTGATATCATGATCTTTTGTTTATGGATGCCTAGCGATGTGAAATAGGTTGGAAACTTGTGAGCTCATGGAGTTTGTATATGTGTTAGAGAAACGCCTGGGCCACTAATCTAAACCATGCATCATTCATGGTGGAAATTTACAGCATAACCATAGTGGATATTCGACGACGCATCTCAAAATAAAAAACTATACCCAATGGTAAATAAAAGAGATGTCGAGGCGTTCATTGTCTGTTTGTCCTGTCATTTTGATATGGGAAAGCTTCCGTATCCACGGGCAAGAGGTACTCCATTGGCGTTCTCAATGATACATGTATGCTTACAATGACAAGAACTTGCTTGGGACCTAAGTCGAGTAGCATGCGGTTTAGGTACTCGTATTCACGGGACAATGAGAACGCCAAGATGCCTATGAAGGGCCTTTCTTTTACTTTTATGTTGAGTTTTCATTTTCTACCTTTATGCACCGATTAAGAGAGCATAGTTGTCATTCTGAGTATAATGTGCATGGTCCCAAAATTTATTATTGATTGATTCATGATTATGGTATTGCTTGTTCTCAAATTATTTGTATCTAGTCACCCTCTTGAACTTTGAAGGTGTCCTATGCATTTATGTTTTGCTACTCTATGAGGGACAAGCTGAATACCACTTTGCTATGTTTTATATATGCTTCAAACAAACATACACCTTGATTGCTATTGATGGCGCGGTAAATAACCGGCCAATTGGGAAACCCCAAGAGAAGGTTTGATGAATATAACAGCAAGTTTTTCCCTCAGTAAGAAACCAAGGTTTGTCGATCCAGTAGGAAAAAGCCAAACTCAAGAAGGTGATGCTTGCTAGCTTCGCGACAGCTCCGGACAATTTATAGGGCGCCTCGTCCAAGCTTTGCTTTGCCAGCTGCAACACGGAACCTACACACAACACAACCAAATACTTTGTTCCCAACTTACGATGAGGTTGTCAATCTCACCGGTTTGCTTGAAACAAAGGGTATGAGCGTATCGAGTGGAAAGTGATAGTAGTATGCGAGTAAAGTAAACAGGTGATAGCAATATAATGGAAATAGGACCGGGGTCCACAGTTCACTAGTGGTGTCTCTCCATAAGATAAAATAACACATGCTGGGTAAACAATTTACAGTTGGGCAATTGATAGAATAAAGACAACATGCATATGTCGAGAGGATCACTATGAGATTTACTCTGGGCATTACAACAAGATACATAGACCGCCATCCAACTGCATCTATGACTAATAATCCACTTGTGGCGAATTAATCTGAGAACTCCAGAAGTATTAAGTTGCGAACAACAGATAACTGCATTAAGCAAAGTGTGTAATATAAACAAAGCATATGCCCTTGAGCATATGAATGTTGTTTTCTCCCTAGTGGCAATAGCACATCTACAACCTTAGAGGTTTCTGTCACTCCCCCAGATTAAATAGAGGCATGAACCCAACTATCGAGCATAAATACCCCCTCTTGGAGTCACTAGTATCTACTCGTCCAAGATAGCTACTAACAACGGAGAGCATGCAAGATCATAAACAACATAGAGATAACATACGATAATATTCAGCACATCAACTCAATCATAACACCTATATTCATCGGATCCCAACAAACACAACATGTAGATCTACATAACGGTGATCTCGATCATGTAAGGCAGCTCACGAGATCTAAACATGAAGCACATGGTGGAGAAGACAACCAACTAGCTACTGCTATGGACCCATAGTCCAAGGTAGACTACTCACTCATCGCGCCGGAGGCAAGCATGGCAATGAAGAAGACCTCCGGTGGCGATTCCCCTCTCCGGCAGGGTGCCGAGAAGAGCTTCTGGACCCTCCTGATCTCGGGTCAACGGCGGCTGCGGATCACGATGTATTCTGGAAAAGTGATCGGGTGTTTAGGTTTTTTCCGTCGGGGGGTCTTTATAGGCGAAGGGGCATCATCAGAAGTGGACCGAGGCGGCCACACACATAGGGGGCGCGGCCTAGCCCTGGGCCACGCCGCCCTATTGTGTGGGCCCCTCGTGGCCCCACTCCGTCTCCTCTTCGGTTCTTTGGAAGCTTCGGTGAATTTCTGGATATTTGGCTTTTGTTTGGTCCAATTCCGAGAATATTTCCTGTGTAACTTTTCTGAAACACAAAAACAGTAGAAAACAGGGAACTGGCACTGTGGCATCTCGTTAATAGGTTAGTTCCGGAAAATGCATAAAAATGCCACGAAGTGTAACGAAACACTAAGCAAATGGTGTAAAAACAAGCATGGAGCATCAAAAATTATAGATACGTTAGAGACGTATCAGCATCCCCAAGCTTAACTCCTGCTCGTCCTCGAGTAGGTAAGTGATAACAAAAGAAATACTTTTTGAGGTGACATGCACCTACACAATCTTGATCATCTATGTAAGTGTTGTGCGCTGGGATCAAAAGAACTTAAAACATGGGCATGAAAGATATAATCTTGATAGAAGAAACTTAGCAACCATGTTATAATATGAAAAAGAACACAAATGAAAGATCATAAAAATAAAACAATGAAAGTCAAACGTGTGTTCAAATCATATGGAAAAACATACAAATGGTATTCAGCTTGTCCTTTATGAGAGAGCAAAACATAAATGCATAGGACACCTTCAAGTTTAAGAGGGCAACTAGATACAAATAATTTAAGAACAAGTGAAACCAACATCATGAATCCATCAATGAAAACTTTGGGACAATGCACATTATACTTAGAATGACAACTATGCTCTCTTACACGGTGCATAAAGATAGAAGGTGGTGACTCAACAGTAAAAGAAAGGCCCTTCACGGAGGGAAGCAGTGATTAAACATGTGCTAGAGCTTTTCATTTGTAAAACAGAGAGATAAAAATTGGGTTTTGAGAGGTGGTTGTTTCATGTCAACGAATGGCAATGGGGTCTTACTATCTTCCATAATAAACAAGTGAGAGCGGTTCCGAGTTCTTTGAAAATTTGGCACATTGGTGCTCTTTTATAAAGCTTTGGCACTCCTCCCCACCTTTTTTCCTTTCTCAAACCATGGCTAACTACCATGGAGGAGTGCCTTTTTTTCTTTTTAGAATTAGATTGCAATGGTCTGACCAGCTCTCATGCAAAATTAATGATGAGCAGATGAAGCTGCCTAGTCGAGGGGTACTTAATTTAATATGGAAGATAGCAATTCCGACCACTACGTCCCCATGAGCTAAAAACAGTGGCACAAAAGGAGTAGTTGAAAGTTTTGAAAGGTAGCACATGAAAATTTACTTGGAATGGCTTACAAATACCATGCATAGGAATTTATAGTGGACACAAATGGCAAACTTGGTTTTTAGGAGTTGGATGCACGAGTAGAGCTCATACTCAGTACAAAATGAGGGCTAGCAAAAGACTGGGAGCGACCAACTAAGAGAGCAATAACGGTCATAATCATGCAAAATGACAAAGCGACATTAAAAGAAGCATAAGATGGCATCAAAAGTCAAAAACAAAATAATCATAGAGGCTTATGGTGACTTTGTATGAGTCAAACATGTGTGAGCATGCGCCAAGTCAACCCAAATAAAGAATCAAAGGAGAAAACCAAAATAATGCTTCCAAATAATTAAAACAACGCATGATTTTTTCAAAGGTTCATTAAGCAATCTCAGTCAATTGAGACAAGTCATGCTACAGCAAAACCACTAAGCATACTATCAAAAAGACATCAAGAACGACATGCAAAAGCCTAGGCCGCAGTCTACACAAACTCCATTTTGTACCACTTTTTTGCATAAAGCTTTTTCTCTTTTCCAACACCATTCAAACTTTTTTTGAAACAAATCTTTTGATGAAAACCAATATGGACCAGAGGTCAAAATACACCTTGATAAAAAGATATAACAAGATCTGAACAAAAATTAAGGCAAAAATCGAAAGCTAAACGTAGTTCTATAAAAAGAGAACACTCGTTGAACGATAAGAGTGAAAAATGGAGTGTTCTTGGCAAATGAAAAGCAAGGAAACTTCTCCAAAAGGAATTTGTTGGGGTCCAACCATTTATTGCAGCAAACAAAACTAAACAAAACTGAAAACTAAAAACAACTGACGCTCCAAGAAAAACGCATAATGCATGAAGCAATAAAAATATAGTGTGTTGAAAGGTGACCTGATTTTTGCCGATGAAGAAGGGGTGCCTCGGGGGCATCCCCAAGCTTTGACGCTTGTACTTCTTGGATATTTCTTGGGGTGAAATGGGCATCCCCAAGCTTGAGCTTTTGTCCATTCTTCAACTCATGTCATCATTCTCCAATCCCTACACTTGAAAACTTCCTTCATACAAAACTAAACACAATTCTATTAGCAACATTAGTGTAAGCATAACACTGAATCAACCCTTTTTGCTTCAGGTTTCAACTCAAAACTACCACATATAAAGCATATACTACTGTAGCAACTTCCCCAAAAGTTTCGTGATCAAAAGAACTCAAAAATAAAGCGATCGAGCGGCAAACACAAATAATGGCAGAAATCTATCAAAACAGAACAGCTGACAAAGGTCGAATTTTTAGAGGGTTTTCTGTTGCTCAAATCAAAAAGTATATAACTAATGAAAGTTTGGATATAACCTGGGGCACAAAATGCACAAGAAATCACAGGTCCAAAAGATATTCTGAGAATTTTCACGAATTTTTACGGTGCAGCACCGAAAACTGTTTCAGGACAGCAACATCCCCAAATCTTACCTCACTAAAATTAGAGGCTTCTCTTGGCACAAAAACGAAATAAAAAGGATAAGGAGAGGTTATTACAGTAGTAATAATTTCCAAGACTCAAATAAAAGAAAAAGAACTGAAAGTAAAAACATTGGGTTATCTCCCAAGAGTGCTTTTCTTTAACGCCTTTGAGCTAGGCGCAGAAAGGTGCGAATCAAGTAATATCAAAAGAATCATTAAGATCAATTGTAGGAGTCTTTTCAACAAAGAAATGAATTCTGTCCAAATGAGTTTTTGAGTATCCCTTGTAATCACGCTTTGGTACACTACTTTCATCAAAAAGATTTTCAGGACAAATCCAACTTAAATTTTTTTAAAAAAGAATCATGAATTCTTACAAGTTTACAAGGTATTGGTACTCTAGATTCTTCATTGGTTGTACCAACAACCTCTACAGGCGAGCCAAGCTTATTAAATTTCTTAAAAACTTTCCTAGCTTCAATGGCCACATCTCTAAATTCTATGCGCAAAGTTTCTAAGATAAAAGCTTTCTTTTCAGGGTCCTCAATATCATGAAGCTTAAGAAAAATGTGTTGCATAAAAGGATTAAGGCTAGCAAACCTAGCTTCTAACATGTGAACTAAATAAGCAGAAGCAACTTCATAACTAGGAGCAAGCTCAGCCAAAGATTTTTCCTCAACATCTTTATGCATACTAATATGATTAAAGAACTCCTCGATGTTACTTTTCCCAATAATAGAACCACTACCAACTGAGAGGTCCTCCAAAACGTACTTAGGGAACAACATAATGAACTAAAAGTAAAGAAATAAAAACTATAAAGGAAACTATTTTTTTTGTGTTTTTGATAAAACAATGCAAGTAAAAATAAAGTAATGCAAAACTTAAAACAAAGTAAAGGATGTGCGTGCGAAACTCCCCTTGCAGAAGTCTTCTTTTCCCCCGGCAATGGCGCCAGAAAATGTCTTGATTGCTATTGATGGCACGGTAAATAACCGGCCAGTTGGGAAACTCCAAGAGAAGGTTTGATGAATATAGCAGCAAGTTTTTCCCTTAGTAAGAAACCAAGGTTTGTCGATCCAGTAGGAAAAAGCCAAACTCAAGAAGGTGATGCTTGCTAGCTTCGCGACAGCTCCAGACAATTTATAGGTGCCTCGTCCAAGCTTTGCTTTGCCTTGCCAGCTGCAACGTGGAACCTTCACACAACACAACCAAATACTTTGTTCCCAACTTACGATGAGGTTGTCAATCTCACCGGTTTGCTTGAAACAAAGGGTATGAGCGTATCGAGTGGAAAGTGATAGTAGTATGCGAGTAAAGTAAACAGTGTGAGTAAAGTAAATAGGTGATAGCAATATAATGGAAATAGGACCGGGGTCCACAGTTCACTAGTGGTGTCTCTCCATAAGATAAAATAACACATGCTGGGTAAATAAATTACAGTTGGGCAATTGATAGAATAAAAACAACATGCATATGTCGAGAGGATCACTATGAGATTTACTCTGGGCATTACAACAAGATACATAGACCGCCATCCAACTGCATCTATGACTAATAATCCACTTGTGGCGAATCAATCCAAGAACTGCACAAGTATTAAGTTGCGAACAATAGATAACTGCATTAAGCAAAGTGTGTAATGTAAACAAAGCATATGCCCTTGAGCATATGAATATTGTTTTCTCCCTAGTGGCAACATCACATCTACAACCTTAGAGGTTTCTGTCACTCCCCCAGATTAAATAGAGGCATGAACCCAACTATCGAGCATAAATACCCCTTCTTGGAGTCACTAGTATCTACTTGGCCAAGATAGCTACTAACAACGGAGAGCATGCAAGATCATAAACAACATAGAGATAACATAAGATAATATTCAGCACATCAACTCAATCATAACACCAATATTCATCGGATCCCAACAAACACAACATGTAGAATTACATAACGGTGATCTCAATGATGCAAGGCAGCTCACGAGATCTAAACATGAAGCACATGGTGGAGAAGACAACCAACTAGCTACTGCTATGGACCCATAGTCCAAGGTAGACTACTCGCTCATCGCGCTGGAGGCAAGCATGGCGATGAAGAAGACCTCCGGTGGCGATTCCCCTCTCCGGCAGGGTGCCGGGAAGAGCTTCTGGACCCTCCCAATCTCGGGTCGACGGCGGCGGCGGATCATGATGTATTCTGGAAAAGTGATCGGGTGTTTAGGTTTTTCCCGTCGGGGGGTCTTTATAGGCATAGGGGCATCATCAGAAGTGGACCGAGGCATCCACACACATAGGGGGCACGGCCTAGCCCTGGGCCGCGCCGCCCTATTGTGTGGGCCCCTCGTGGCCCCACTCCGTCCCCTCTTCAGTTATCTGGAAGCTTCGGTGAATTTCTGGATATTTGGCTTTTGTTTTGTCCAATTCCGAGAATATTTCCTGTGTAACTTTTCTGAAACACAAAAACAGCAGAAAACAGGGAATTGACACTGTGGCATCTCATTAATAGGTTAGTTCCGGAAAATGCATAAAATTGTCATGAAGTGTAACGAAACACTAAGCAAATGGTGTAAAAACAAGCATGGAGCATCAAAAATTATAGATACGTTAGAGACGTATCACACCTTTGAATGCATTATTACTTATGATCTTTTGTTTGTGTTTCTTTTCATGTTGTAACATGGTTGCTAAGTTCTATGGTTAGAATTATATCTCGTATGCCCATTTTTAGACTACTTTGATCTCAGCATGCAATGCTTTACTTTACGTTGATCAAGATTGTGTTGGTGCATGTCACCTCAAAAATTATTGTTTTGTTATTACTTACCTACTCGAGGACAAGCAGGAGTTAAGCTTGGGGATGCTTGATACGTCTCAAACGTATCTATAATTTTTGATGCTCCATGCTTCTTTTACACCAATTGCTTTGTGTTTTGTTTACACTTCGTGGCATTTTTATGCATTTTGCAGAACTAACCTATTAACGAGATGCCATAGTGCTAGTTCCCTGTTTTCTGCTGTTTTTGTGTTTTAGAAAAGTTACATAGGAAATATTCTCGAAATTGGACAAAATGAAAGCCGAAGTTCCGACTTACCTAACACGAAGATGGAGTCCAGAGGAGAGACGGAGACGGACCAAGGGGCAGCCACACCATAGGGTGGCGCGAGCCACCCCCTGGCGGCGCCACCAGGTGGTGTGACCACCTGGTCCACCTCCTGACATCGCCCTTCCGCCTATAAATTCCCTTTGAAGGGAAAACCCTAAGGGGACGAACACTTTTCCAGAAAACAGACTGCAAGCTGCCGTCGTCGTCATGCCAAGATCGGGATGGTCCAGAAGCTCTTCCCGGCACCCTGTTAGAGAGGGGAATCATCACCGAAGGCCTTCTTCATCACCATGCCATCCTCCGGAGTGATGCATGAGTAGTCTACCTTGGACTACGGGTCCATAGCAGTAGCTAGATGGTTGTCTTCTCCTCCATGTGCTTCATGTTTAGATCTTGTGAGCTGCCTATCATGATCAAGATCATCGTTATGTAATTCTACATGTTGTGTTTGTTGCGATCCGATGAATATTGAGTACTATGTCAAGTTGATTGTTGATTTATCATGTCTATGTTATTTATTATCTTGCATGCTCTCCATTGCTAGTAGATATCTTGGCCGAGTAGATGCTAGTGACTCCAAGAGGGAGTATTTATGCTCGATAGTGGGTTCATACCTCTAGTAATCTGGGAGAGTGAAAATAACTTCTAAGGTTGTAGATGTGTTTTTGCTACTAGGGAGAAAACAACAATCTCTTGTTCAAGGACATTTGTATTGTTTACATTACACACTTTGCTTAAGGCGATAATCTGTTGCTTGCAACTTAATACCCAACGGTTGTTCGGATGATATCCGGCGGGTGGATTATTAGTTATAGATGCAGTTGGATTACGGTCTATGTATTATGTTGTAATGCCCAAGTGAATCTCATAGTGATCCTCATGACATGTACATGCATTGTTTTGCATTCTTTATTCTGTCAATTGCCCAACTGTAATTTGTTTACCCAACATGTTATTTATCTTTATGGAGAGACACCTCTAGTGAACTATGGACCCCGGTCCATTCTTTTACATATATTACTTTCTATTGCAAGCACTATTTACTTTCCGCAGTTATTTATTTACTTACTGCAAACAAATATCATCTTCCACACGTTACGTTTAATCCTTTGTTATCAGCAAACTGGTGAGATTGACAACCTCAATGCAAGTTGGGGCAAAGTATCTTAGTTGTGTTGTGTGCAGGTTCCACTTTGCTCCTGGCGTAGATACCTCGCCATCAAAGACTGCTTCTGGCGCCGTTGACAAAGTCAGCTAGCAACAACCTTCGGGAGTGATTTCTTTCTCCTACTGGTCAATTAAACCTTGGTATCATAACCGAGGGAAGATTTACTGTTGTGCTCATCATACCTTCCTCTTGGCATTTCCCAACTGGTCCTGTGAGACATCAAGACAATTTTCTGGCGTCGTTGTCGGGGAGAAAGAGGATTTCCGCAAGGGGAGTCTCTCACTTCCAATATTTTTACTGCGTTTATTGTTTTGCTTAGTTTATTTACTTTATTTTTGTTTGCATCTTTTTATCAAAAATACAAAAAAATAGTTCCTTTTATAGTTGGTATTTTGTTACTCCTACTTTTAGTTTATTATGTTGTTCCCTAAGTACGTTCTGGAAGACCTATCAATATGTAGTGGTTCTATAATTGGAAAAGATAACATTGAAGAGTTCTTTAATCATGTCAGTAAGCACAAAGATATTGAGGATAGATCTTTAGCCGAACTTGCTCCTAGTTATGAAGTTGATACTACTTACTTAGTTCACATGTTGGAGGCTAGGTTTGTTAACCTTAATCCCTTTATGCAGTAAATGTTTCTTAAGCTTCATGATATCGAATACTCTGAAAAGAGAGATTTTATTTTGGAGACTTTGCATAAAGAATTTAGAGATGTAGTTATAGAAGCTAGGAAAGTTTTTGAGCGTTTTAATATGCTTGGCTCACATGTAGATGTTGTTGGTACGAATAAGGAAGAAATCAAAGTAACAATACCTTTCAAACTCGTAGGAATGCATGACGCTTTGGAAAAAAATTGATTGGATTGTTCCTGAAAACCCTTTTGATGAAAGTAGTAAACCCAAGAGTGTTCAGAGAGGATCTTCTAAAACTCATTTGGATAAAATACAATTCCTTGTTGAAAAGACTTCTGCTATTGATCTTAATGCTTCTCCGCCTGAAAATACTTGATTCTCACTTTTTGCGCCTAGCTCAAAGGCGTTAAAGAAAAGCACTCTTGGGAGATAACCCAATATTTTCTTTTCATTAATTTTTCTTTTTTTTAGTTTTGGAAGTTATTACTACTGTAATGACCTCTCCTTATAATTTTTATTTTGTTTTTGTGCCAAGAAGAACCTCTAATTGGAGGAAGGTAAGATTTGGGGAAGTTGCTGTCCTAAAACAGATTTCTGTGTTGTACCGTAAAAATTTGTGAAAATTCCCAGAATGTTATTTTGATCTGCGATTTCTTGTGCACATGCCCCAGGTTATTTTCTAACTTTAATTAGTTGTGCACTTTTCGATTTGAGCAAAGGAAGATTTTTGAAAAAATTGATCTTTACTAGCTGTTCTGTTTTGACAGCTGCCACTATTTGCATTTGCCTCTTGATCTCTTTCTTTTTGAGTTCTTTTGATCATGGAACTTTTTGAGGAAGTTGATACAGTAGCTTATGTGTTAATATATGTTATACTTGAGTTGAAACTGAACCAAGAGTGGATTTACTATCTTGCATAAACTAATGTTGCTAATGAGAATTGTGTGAAGTTTTGTATGAAGGAAATTTTCAAGTGTAGGGAAAGGAGAATGATGAGATAAGATGAAGTATGGACAAAAGCTTAAGCTTGGGGATGCCCATGTCACCCCAATAAATATTCAAGAAGTACAAGTGTCAAAGCTTGGGGATGCCCCCACGGCACCCCTTCTTTATCAACAAAAATATCAGGTCATCTTTTAAGACACTATATTTTTATTGCTTCATATGCTATGTGTTTTTCTTGCAGCGTCTTTTATTTTTGCTTTCAGTTTTCTTTTGTTTTGTTTGCTGCAATAAATGGTTGTACCCCAACATGTTTCTTTTAGAGAAGACACACTCCGTTTTCATTGCCTAGAACACTCTAGTTTTCACTTTTATCGTTCAACGAGTGTTCTCTTTTTCTAGTACTGCGTTTAGTTTTTATTTTTCTCCTTATTTTTTGTTCAGAATTTGTTAGTTATTTGTAGCTAGGTGTTTTTATACCTCTGGTCTTTGTTGGTTTTCATCTTTGGGAGTTGTTTCAAAAAGGTTGATTGGTGTTGGAAAAGAGTAAATTGTTTTATGCTTATAGTGATGCAAAAAGGGAGCTTGTTTAGACTATTGCTTAGACTTTATCATGTAATGCTTGATATTATTTTTATTATATGCTTAGTAGTTGTTGTTGTAGCATGACTTGTCTCAAATAACTGAGAGTGCTTAATGTGCCTTTGAAAGAATCATGCGTTGTTTTTATCTTGAAGCAGATTTTTGTAGTATTCTCCTTTGTTGCTTTATTTGGGTGACTTGGCGCATGCTTACACTATGTTTGACTTTAACCAGTTGCCTCAAGCCTCTATGATCATTTGGTTTTTGACTTGCGATACCACTTTATGCTTTGGTTAATAATGTTTTGTCGCTATGCATGATTATGGCCGTTATTGCTCTCTTAGTTGGTCGCTCCCAGTCTTTTGCTAGCCTTCACCTGTATTGAGAGGGAATACTTCTCGTGCATCCAACTCCCAACAACCAAAGTTTTCCAATGTGTCCACCATATCTACCTATTAGCAATTTGCTATTCCAAGTATATTCGTGTTGCTTTTATCTATCTTCCAAATTAAACTTTTTGTTATGAGAAAATTAGTTAGTAAAGATCTCACAAACTTTTGATGGCACATTTACTTTCTTGCACTTAATAAACTTGACCATTGTGGCTCTCTTATGTTGATTATATGCTTGCAAGTTGTAAGTTGGGAGTTAGCTCAGCCATGCTGTCATGGGGCACGCTTTCAACATTGCACTTATTCTTATTTAGTTGATATCATGATCTTTTGTTTATGAATGCCTAGCGATGTGAAATAGGTTGGAAACTTGTGAGCTCATAGAGTTTGCATATGTGTTAGAGAAACGCCGGGGCCGCTAATCTAAACCATGCATCATTCATGGCGGAAATTTACAGCATAACCATAGTGGATATTCGACGACACATCTCAAAATAAAAAGCTATACCCAATGGTAAATAAAAGAGATGTCGAGGCGTTCATTTTATGTTTGTCCTGTCCTTTTGATATGGGAAAGATTCCATATCCACGGGCAGGAGGTACCCCGTTGGCGTTCTCAATGATACATGTATGCTTACAATGACAAGAACTTGCTTGGGACCTAAGTTGAGTAGCATGCGGTTTAGGTACTCGTATTCACGGGACATGAGATTTTCAACTCATGACTTGTCAACCATATATCTCATATTTGTACTCGCATTAACTTTAACCACTCAAGATGCCTATGATGGGGGCAATGAGAGCTCAAAGCTAATTAGTACCATAATTTTTGGAAGATTTATAAAACTTGCAATCACTACTTCCCTCTGTGAAGGGCCTTTCTTTTACTTTTATGTTGAGTTTTCATTTTCTACCTTTATGCACCGATTAAGAGAGCATAGTTGTCATTCTGAGTATAATGTGCATGGTCCCAAAATTTATTATTGATTGATTCATGATTATGGTATTGCTTGTTCTCAAATTATTTGTATCTAGTCACCCTCTTGAACTTTGAAGGTGTCCTATGCATTTATGTTTTGCTACTCCATGAGGGACAAGCTGAATACCACTTTGCTATGTTTTATATATGCTTCAAACAAACATACACCTTGATTGCTATTGATGGCGCGATAAATAACCGGCCAATTGGGAAACCCCAAGAGAAGGTTTGATGAATATAACAGCAAGTTTTTCCCTCAGTAAGAAACCAAGGTTTGTCGATCCAGTAGGAAAAAGCCAAACTCAAGAAGGTGATGCTTGCTAGCTTCGCGACAGCTCCGGACAATTTATAGGGCGCCTCGTCCAAGCTTTGCTTTGCCAGCTGCAACGCGGAACCTGCACACAACACAACCAAATACTTTGTTCCCAACTTACGATGAGGTTGTCAATCTCACCGGTTTGCTTGAAACAAAGGGTATGAGCGTATCGAGTGGAAAGTGATAGTAGTATGCGAGTAAAGTAAACAGTGCGAGTAAAGTAAACAGGTCATAGCAATATAATGGAAATAGGACCGGGGTCCATAGTTAACTAGTGGTGTCTCTCCATAAGATAAAATAACACATGCTGGGTAAACAAATTACAGTTGGGCAATTGATAGAATAAATACAACATGCATATGTCGAGAGGATCACTATGAGATTTACTCTGGGCATTACAACAAGATACATAGACCGCCATCCAACTGCATCTATGACTAATAATCCACTTGTGGCGAATTAATCTGAGAACTCCACAAGTATTAAGTTGCGAACAACAGATAACTGCATTAAGCAAAGTGTGTAATATAAACAAAGCATATGCCCTTGAGCATATGAATGTTGTTTTCTCCCTAGTGGCAATAGCACATCTACAACCTTAGAGGTTTCTGTCACTCCCCCAGATTAAATAGAGGCATGAACCCAACTATCGAGCATAAATACCCCCCCAAAATTTATTATTGATTGATTCATGATTATGGTATTGCTTGTTCTCAAATTATTTGTATCTAGTCACCCTCTTGAACTTTGAAGGTGTCCTATGCATTTATGTTTTGCTACTCCATGAGGGACAAGCTGAATACCACTTTGCTATGTTTTCTATATGCTTCAAACAAACATACACCTTTCAATGCATTATTACTCATGATCTTTTGTTTGTGTTTCTTTTCATGTTGTAACATGGTTGCTAAGTTCTATGGTTAGAATTATATCTCGTATGCCCATGTTTAGAGTACTTTGATCTCAGCATGCAATGCTTTACTTTAAGTTGATCAAGATTGTGTTGGTGCATGTCACCTAAAAAAATATTGTTTTGTTATCACTTACCTACTCGAGGACAAGCAGGAGTTAAGCTTGGGGATGCTTGATATGTCTCAAACGTATCTATAATTTTTGATGCTCCATGCTTGTTTTACACCAATTACTTTGTGTTTTGTTTATACTTCATGGCATTTTTATGCATTTTCTAGAACTAACCTATTAACGAGATGCCACAGTGCCAGTTCCATGTTTTCTGCTATTTTTGTGTTTCAGAAAAGTTACACAGGAAATATTCTCGGAATTGGACGAAACGAAAGCCTAAGTTCCTATTTACCTGACACGAAGACGGAGTCCGGAGGAGAGACGGAGAGGGACCAAGAGGCAGCCGTACCATAGGGTGGCGCGGGCCACCCCCTTGCCGCGCCACCAGGTGGTGTGACCACCTGGTCCACCTCCTGACATCGCCCTTCCGCCTATAAATTCCCTTTGATAGAAAAACCCTAAGGGGACAAACACTTTTCCAGAAAACAGACTACAGGCTGCCGCCGTCGTCATGCCGAGATCGGGATGGTCCAGAAGCTCTTCCCAGCACCCTGCCGGAGAGGGGAATCATCACCGGAGGCCTTCTTCATCACCATGCCAGCCTCTGGAGTGATGCGTGAGTAGTCTAACTTGGACTACGGGTCCATAGCAGTAGCTAGATGGTTGTCTTCTCCTCCATGTGCTTCATGTTTAGATCTTGTGAGCTGCCTATCATGATCAAGATCATCATTATGTAATTCTACATGTTGTGTTTGTTGGGGTCCGATGAATATTAATTACTATGTCAAGTTGATTGTTGATTTATCATGTCTATGTTTTTTATTATCTTGCATGATCTTCGTAGCTAGTAGATATCTTGGCCGAGTAGATGCTAGTGACTCCAAGAGGGAGTATTTATGCTCGATAGTGGGTTCATGCCTCTAGTAATCTGGGAGAGTGACAATAACTTCTAAGGTTGTAGATGTGTTGTTGCTACTAGGGAGAAAACAACAATCTCTTCTTCAAGGACATTTGTATTGTTTACATTACACACTTTGCTTAAGGCGATAATCTGTTGCTTGCAACTTAATACCCAACGGTTGTTCGAATGATATCCGGCGGGTGGATTATTAGTCATAGATGCAGTTGGATTACGGTCTATGTATTATGTTGTAATGCCCAAGTGAATCTCATAGTGATCTTCATGACATGTACATGCATTGTTTTGGACTCTTTATTCTGTCAATTGCCCAACTGTAATTTGTTTACCGAGCATGTTATTTATCTTTATGGAGAGACACCTCTAGTGAACTGTGGACCCCGGTCCATTCTTTTACATATATTATTTTCTAATGAAGCACTATTTACTTTCCGCAATTATTTATTTACTTATTGCAAACAAATATCATCTTCCACACGATACGTTTAATTCTTTGTTATCAGCAAACCGGTGAGATTGACAACCTCACTACAAGTTGGGGCAAAGTATCTTGGTTGTGTTGTGTGCAGGTTCCACGTTGTTGCTGGTGCAGATACCGCGCCATCAAAGACTCCTTCTGGCGCTGTTGACAAAGTCAGCTAGCAACAACCTTCGAGAGTGATTTCTTTCTCCTGATTAAACCTTGGTATCATAACTGAGGGAAGATTTACTGTTGTGCGCATCATACCTTCTTCTTGGGGTTTCCCAACTGGTCATGTGAGACATCATACGCACTTTGCTTAAGGCGATAATCTGTTATTTGCAACTTAATACCCAAAGGTTGTTCGGATGATATCCTGAAGGTGTATTATTAGTCATAGATGAAGTTGGATTATGGTCTATGTATTATGTTGTAATGCCCAAATGAATCTCATAGTGATCTTCATGACATGTACATGCATTGTTATGCATTCTCTATTTGTCAATTGCCCAACTATAATTTGTTCACCCAGCATGTTATTTTTCTTTATGGAGAGACACCTCTAGTGAACTGTGGACCCCAGTCCATTCCTTTATATTGATAATACCATCTACTGCAAACACTGTTTACTTTCCATAAGTACTATTTCATTCACTGCAAACAAACATCTCTTTCCACACTATATGTTTAATCCTTTGTTTTCAGCAAAAACAGTGAGATTGACAACCTCACTGTAAGTTGGGGCAAAGTATTTTGGTTGTGTTGTGTGCAGGTTCCATGTTGTTGTCTGACGCTGATTTAGCGGTGCTAGCCACCCAGTTGGGAACCCCAAGAGGAATGTATGATGAGCACAGCGGCAAGTTTCCCTCAGTATGAAACCAAGGTTTAATCGAACCAGTAGGAGAAAGAACCAACTTCCGAAGGTTGATGCTAGCTGACTTGGCGACTGCTCTAGACAATTTATATATGGCGCCTTATCTGGGGCTTAGCTCGGCGCCAGCTGTTACGTGGAACCTGCACACAACACAACCAAAGTACTTTGCCCCAACTAGCAGTGAGGTTGTCAATCTCACCAGTTTGCTGTAAACAAAGGATTAAACGTATCATATGGTAAAAGATATTTGTTTGCGATAAAGTAAATAATGCTTGTAGAAAGTAAACGGTAATATGAATGTAAATAATGGACCAGGGTCCACAGTTCAACATGCTGGGTAAATAAATTACAGTTGGGCAATTGACAGAATAAAGAATGCAAACAATGCATGTACATGTCACGAGGTTCACTATGAGATTCACTTGGGCATTGCAACATAATACATAGACCGTAATCAACTGCATCTATGACTAATAATCCACCCGCCGGATATCATCTGAACAACCATTGGGTATTAAGTTGCAAGCAACAGATTATCGCCTTAAGCAAAGTGTGTAATGTAAACAATACAAATATCCTTGAACACAAGATTATTGTTTTCTCCCTAGTAGCAACAACATATCTACAATCTTAGAAGTTGTTGTCACTCTCCCAGATTACTAGAGGCATGAACCCACTATCGAGCATAAATACCCCCTCTTGGAGTCACTAGCATCTACTCGGCCAAGATATCTACTAGCAACGGAGAGCATGCAAGATCATAAACAACATAGAGATGATAAATCACAAATCAACTTGACATAGTACTCAATATTCATTGGATCCCAACAAACACAACATGTAGAATTACATAACGATGATCTTGATCATGATAGGCAGCTCACAAGATCTAAACATGAAGCACATGGAGGAGAAGACATCCATCTAGCTACTGCTATGGACCCGTAGTCCAAGGTAGACTACTCACACATCACTCGGAGGCAGGCATGGTGATGAAGAAGGCCTCCGTTGGTGATTCCCCTCTCTGGCAGGGTGCCGGGAAGAGCTTCTGGACCCTCCCGATCTCGCGTCAACGATGACGGCGGCTTGTAGTATGTTTTCTGGAAAAGAGTTCGTGACCTTAGGGTTTTCTCGTCGAGGAGAATATATAGGCGGAAGGAAGATTTCAGGGGGTGGACCAGGGGTCCACACCACCTGGTGGCGCGGCCATGGGGTGGCCCGCGCCACCCTATGGTGCGGCTGCCCTCTGGCCCCCCTCCGTCTCTGCTTTGGACTCCGTCTCGTGTCGGGAAAAATAGGAACTTTGGTTTTTGTTTCGTCAAATTCCGAGAATATTTCTTGTGTAACTTTTCTGAAACACAAAAATAGCAGAAAACAGGGAACTGGCACTGTGGCATCTCGTTAATAGGTTAGTTCCGGAAAATGCATAAAAATGCCACGAAGTGTAAGCAAAACACAAAGCAAATGGTGCATAAACAAGCATGGAGCATCAAAAATTGTAGATACGTTTCAGACGTATCAAGCATCCCCAAGCTTAACTCCTGCTCATCCTCGAGTAGGTAAGTGATAACAAAACAATAATTTTTTAGGTGACATGCACCAACACAATCTTGATCAAACGATATAAAGCATTGAGTGTTGAGATCAAAGTACTCTAAACATGGGCATAAAAAATATAATCTTGATAATAGAACTCAGCAACCATGTTATAACATGAAAAGTAACACAAACAAAAGATCATAAGTAATAATGCATTGAAAGTCAATTGTTTGTTTCAAGAATATAGAAAAACATAGCAAAGTGGTATTCAGCTTGTCCCTCATGGAGTAGCAAAGCATAAATGCATAGGACACCTTCAAGTTTAAGAGGGTGACTAGATACAAATAATTTAAGAACAAGCAAAACCATAATCATGAATCAATCAATAATAAATTTTGGGACCATGCACATTATACTCAGAATGACAACTATGCTCTCTTAGATGGTGCATAAAGGTAGAAGGTGAAGACTCAACATAAAAGTAAAAGAAAGGCCCTTCGCAGTTAGCATGTGCTAGAGCTTTTCATTTATAAAATGGAGATGAAAATTTGTTTTGAGAGGTGGTTGTTCTTGGCAACGACTGGCAATGGGGTTCTTACTATCTTCCATACTAAGCGAGTTTTGAGAGATATTGGCACATTTGTGCTCTTTTATAAAGCTTGGCACTCCTCCCCACTTTTCTTTTCACAAACCATGGCTAACCGATTCCATCGGGTGCCCACCAACTTTCACATACCATGGAGGAGTGCCTTTTTTCTTTTCTTTTTTTTTCTTTTTTGAAAGATTACAATATGGAAGATAGCAAATCTGACCACTATGTCCCCATGAGCTGAAAACAGTGTCATAAAATGAGAAGTTTTTTGAAGTTTTTTTTTGAAAGGTAGCACATGAAATTTTACTTGGAATGGCTTGAAAATACCATGCATAGGAATTTATAGTGGACTCTTTGAAATAACTTGGTTTTTGGTAGTTGGATGCACGAGAAGTATTCCCTCTTGGTACAGATGAAGCCTAGCAAAAGACTGGGAGTGACCAACTAAGAGAACAGTAACGGCCATAATCATGCATAGCGACAAAACATTATTAACCAAAGCATAAAGTGGTATCACAAGTCAAAACCCAAATGATCATAGAGGCTTAAGGTGACTGGTTAAAGTCAAACATGGTGTAAGCATGCACCAAGTCAACCCAAATAAAGCATCAAAGGAGAATACCACAATAATATGCTCCCATATAATAAAAACAACGCATGATTCTTTCAAAGGCACATTAAGCAATCTCAGTCATTTGATACAAGTCATGCTACAGCAAAAACTACTAAGCATATAATCAAAATAACATCAAGCATGACATGCAAAAGTCTAAGCCACAGTCTAAACAAGCTCCCATTTGTACCACTATAGGCATGCAACTTTTTTTTCCAACACCAAGCAACCTTTTTGAAACAACTCTTAAAGATGAAAACCAACAAAGACCAGAGGTCTAAATACACCTAGCTACAAAGAACTAACAAGTTCTGAACAAAAATCAAGGTGAAAAACAAAAGCTAAACGCGGTACTAGAAAAAGAGAACACTCGTTGAACAAAAAGAGTGAAAACTAGAGTGTTCTTGGCAATGAAAAACAGAGTGTGTCTTCTCCAAAAGAAATATGTTGGGGTCCAACCATTTATTGCAGCAAACAAAACAAAATAAAACTGAAAGAAAAAATAAAGACGCTCCAAGAAAAACGCATAGTGTACGAAGCAATAAAAATATAGTGTCTTGAAAGATGACCCGATATTTGTCGATGAAGAATGGGTGCCTCGGGGCATTCCCAAGATTTGACACTTGTACCTCTTGGATATTTCTTAGGGTGACATGGGCATCCCCAAACTTGAGCCTTTGTCCATACTTCATCTCATCTCATCATTCTCCTTTCCCTACACTTGAAAACTTCCTTGATGCAAAACATCACACAATTCTTATTAGCAACATTAGTGCAAGCAAGATAGTGAATACATCCTTTTGGTTCAGTTTCAACTCAAGTATAACACCCATTAAAGCATAAGCTACTGTAGCAACTTCCTCAAAAGTTCCGTGATCAAAAGAACTCAAAAAGAAAGAGATCAAGAGGCAAACACAAATAGTGGTAGGAATCTGTCAAAACAGAACAACCGGTAAAGATCGATTTTTTTGAAAATCTTCTGTTGCTCAAATCGAAAAGTGCAAAGCTAATGAAAGTTAGGCAATAACATGGGGCATGTGCACAAGAAATCGCAGATCAAAAAGACATTCTGAGAATTTGCACGAATCTTTACGGTACAGCGCAGAAATCTGTTTTAGGACAACAACTTCCCCAAATCTTACCTTCCTACAATTAGAAGTTCTTATTGGCACAAAAACGAAATAAAAATGATAAGGAGAGGTCATTAAAGTAGTAATAACTTCCAAGACTCAACAAAAGAAAAATTACTGAAAAGAAAACATTGGGTTATCTTCCAAGAGTGCTTTTCTTTAATGCCTTTGAGCTAGGCGCAGAAAGTGGAAATCAAGTAATTTCAAGTGATGAAGCATCAAGTTCATAATTTGCTCTAAGGATAGAGTCAAAAAGTAATTTCTTTCTCTTTCTAGGGAAGTGTTACATACCTTTCTTAAGTGGATTTTGATATTTAATGGTGCCTTCCTTCATATCAATAATAGCACCAACAGTTCTAAGAAAAGGTCTTCCCAAAATAATAGGACAAGAAGCATTGCATTCAATATCCAAAACAAGGAAATCAACGGGAACAAGGTTATTGTTAACCATAATAAGAACATCATTAATCCTTCCCAAAGGTTTCTTCTTAGCAACATCAGTAAGAGGAACATCAAAATAACAATTTTCAAGAGGTGGTAAACCAAGCATATCATAAATCTTTCTAGGCATAATAGAAATGCTTGCACCAAGATCACATAAAGCATTGCAATCAAAATCATTCACATTCATCTCAATGATGGGCTCTGATGCGGGTAGGATGAACACCTAGTTGGGAACCCCAAGAGGAAGGTATGATGAGCACAGTATCAAGTTTTCCCTCAGTAAGAAACTGAGGTTTATCGTCCAGTGGGAAAAAGCTAAACTCCAGAAGGTGATGCTTGCTAGCTTCGTGACACTCCAGCAAGGGTGCCATTTATGACTCTTGTTGGTGCATCTTCAACTAGTAGCAACGCAGAACCTGCACACAACACAACCAAATACTTTGCTCCCAACTTAAGATAAGGTTGTCAATCTCACCGGTTTGCTGTAAACAAAGGTATGAGCGTATCGAGTGGAAAATAGTAGTAGTATGTGAGAAAGTAAACAGTGCGAGTAATAGTAAAACGGTGTAACAATGTAAAGGAAATTGGACCGGGGTCCATAGTTTACTAGTGGTGTCTCTCCATAAAATAAATAACAACATGCTGGGTAAACAAATTACAGTTGGGCAATTGATAGAATAAAGATAACATGCATATGTCACGAGGATCACTATGAGATTTACTCTAGGCATTACAATAAAATACATAGACCGCCATCCAACTGCATCTATGACTAATAATCCACCCACGGGGATATTGTCCGAACACCCCACGAGTATTAAGTTGCGAACAACAGATAACTGCATTAAGCAAAGTGTGTAATATAAACAAAATGAATGTCCTTGGACACAAGAATGTTGTTTTCTCCCTAGTGGCAACATCACATCTACAACCTTAGAGGTTTCTGTCACTCCCCCAGATTAAATAGAGGCATGAACCCAACTATAGAGCATAAATACCCCCTCTTGGAGTCACTAGTATCTACTTGGCCAAGATAGCTACTAACAACGGAGAGCATGCAAGATCATAAACAACATAGAGATAACATAAGATAATATTCAACACATCAACTTAACTTAACACCAATATTCATCGGATCCCAACAAACACAACATGTAGAATTACACAAAGGTGATCTCGATCATGTAAGGCAGCTCACGAGATCTAAACATGAAGCACATGGTGGAGAAGACAACCATCTAGCTACTGCTATGGACCCATAGTCCAAGGTAGACTACTCACTCATCGGACCGGAGGCAAGTATGGCGATGAAGAAGACCTCCGGTGCCGATTCCCCTCTCCGGCAGGGTGCCGGGAAGAGCTTCTAGACCCTCCCAATCTCGGGTCGACGACGACGGCAGATCGCGATGTGTTTCTGGAAAATTGATCGGGTATTTAGGTTTTTCCCGTCGGGGGGTCTTTATAGGCGAAGGGGCGGCGCCAGAGGTAGGCCAGGGTGCCCTCACCATAGGTGGGCATGGGCCAGGGGTAGGCCGTGCCCCCTGGTGGTGTTGCCACCCTGTGGCCCCCCTCCGTCTCCTCTTCGGCTTCTGGAAGCTTCGGTAAATATCTAGATGTTCGGCTTTTGTTTTGTCCAATTCTGAGAATATTTCCTGTGTAACTTTTCTGAAACACAAAAACAGCAGAAAACAGGGAACTGGCACTGTGGCATCTTGTTAATAGGTTAGTTCCGGAAAATGCATAAAAATGCCACGAAGTGTAACAAAACACTAAGCAAATGATGTAAGAACAAGCATGGAGCATCAAAAATTATAGATATGTTTGAGACGTATTAGCATCCCCAAGCTTAACTCCTGCTCGTCCTCGAGTAGGTAAGTGATAACAAAAGAATATTTTTTGAGGTGACATGCACCAACACAATCTTGATCATCTATGTAAGCATTGAGTACTGGGATCAAAGAACTTAAAACATGGGCATGAAAGATATAATCTTGATAGAAGAAACTTAGCATCCATGTTATAACATGAAAAAGAACACAAACGAAAGATCATGAAAATGAAAGAATAAAAGTCAAATGTGTGTTCAAATCATATGGAAAAACATAGCAAATGGTTTTCAGCTTGTCCTTCATGAGAGAGCAAAACATAAATGCATAGGACACCTTCAAGTTTAAGAGGGCGACTAGATACAAATAATTTAAGAACAAGTGAAACCAAAATCATGAATCAATCAATGATAAACTTTGGGACTATGCACATTAAACTCAGAATGACAACTATGCTCTCTTAGACGGTGCATAAATATAGAAGGCGGTGACTCAACATAAAAGTAAAAGAAAGGACATTCGCAGAGGGAAGCAGTGATTAAACATGTGCTAGAGCTTTTCATTTGTAAAACAGAGAGATAAAAATTGGGTTTTGAGAGGTGGTTGTCTTTGTCAACGACTGGCAATGGGGTTCTTACTATCTTCCATACAAAAATGAAGCAAGTTTTTGAGAGAGAGATTGGCACTTTTTGTGCTCTTTTATAAAGCTTGGCACTCCTCCTCGCCTTTTTTCCTTTCTCAAACCATGGCTAACCGATTCCATCGGGTGCCCACCAACATTCACATACCATGGAGGAGTGCCTTTTTTTTGGAATAAACAATATGGAAGATAGCAAATCTGACCACTACGTCCCCATGAGCTGAAAACAGTGTCACAAAATGAGAAGTATTTTTAAAGGTTTTTTTTTGAAAGGTAGCACATGAAAATTTACTTGGAATGGCTTGCAAATACCATGCATAGGAATTTATAGTGGACACATTAGAACAACTTGGTTTTTGGGAGTTGGATGCACGAGTAGAGCTCATACTCAGTATAAAATGAGGGCTAGCAAAAGACTGGGAGCGACCAACTAAGAGAGCAATAACGGCCATAATCATGCATAGCGACAAAACATCATTAAGAGAAGCATAAGATGGCATCAAAAGTCAAAAACTAAATGATCATAGAGGCTTATGGCGACTTTGTATGAGTCAAACATGTGTAAGCATGCGCCAAGTCAACCCAAATAAAGCATCAAGGAGAAAACCAAATTAATGCTTCCAAATAATAAAAACAACGCATGATTTTTTTCAAAGGCTCATTAAGCAATCTCAGTAATTTGAGACAAGTCATCCTACAGTAAAACCACTAAGCATACTATCAAAACGATATCAAGCATGACATGAAAAAGTCTAAGCCGCAGTCTAAACAAGCTCCTTTTTGTACCACTTTTTTTTGCATGAATTTTTTTCTCTTTTCCAACACCATTCGAACCTTTTTGAAACAACTCTTTTGATGAAAACCAACATGGACCAGAGGTCAAAATACACCTTGATATAAAGATATAACAAGATCTGAATAAAAATCAAGGCAAAAAATGAAAGCTAAACGCAGTTCTAGAAAAAGAGAACACTCGTTGAACGATAAGAGTGAAAAACGGAGTGTTCTTGGCAAATGAAAAGCAAGGCAACTTCTCCAAAAGAAATTCATTGGGGTCCAACCATTTATTGCAGTAAACAAAACTAAACAAAACTGAAAACAAAAGTAAAGACGCTCCAAGAAAAATGCATAATGCATGAAGCAATAAAAATATAGTGTGTTGAAAGGTGACCTGATTTTTACCGATGAAGAAGGGGTGCCTCGGGGGCATCCCCAAGCTTTGACGCTTGTACCTCTTGGATATTTCTTGGGGTGCATGGGAATCCCCAAGCTTGAGCTTTTGTCCATTCTTCAACTCATCTCATCTCATCATTCTCCAATCCCTACACTTGAAAACTTCCTTCATACAATACTAAACACAATTCTATTAGCAACATTAGTGTAAGCATAATAATGAATCAACCCCCTTTTGCTTTGGATTTCAACTCAAAACCACCACATATAAAGCATATACTACTGTAGCAACTTCCTCAAAAGTTCCATGATCAGAAGAACTCAAAAAGAAAGCGATCGAGAGGCAAACACAAATAGTGGCAGAAATCTGTCAAAACAGAACAGCCGACAAAGGTCGATTTTTTCGAGGATTTTCTGTTGCTCAAATAAAAAAGTGTATAACTAATGAAAGTTTGGATATAACCTGGGGCATATGCACAAGAAATTGCAGGTCAAAAAGATATTCTGAGAATTTTCACGAATTTTTACGGTGCATCACCGAAATCTGTTTTAGGACAGCAACATCCCCAAATCTTACCTCACTCAAATTAGAGGTTTCTCTTAGCACCAAAACGAAATAAAAAGGATAAGGAGCGGTTATTACAGTAGTAATAACTTCCAAGACTCAAATAAAAGAAAAAGAACTGAAAGTAAAACAATGGGTTATCTCCCAAGAGTGCTTTTCTTTAACGCCTTTGAGCTAGGCGCAGAAAGGTGCAAATCAAGTAATATCAAGCGATGAAGCATCAAGATCAATTGTAGAAGTCTTTTCAATAAGGCATTGTATTGCATCCACATAAGTTTTTGAAGACCCCTTGTGATCACACTTTGGTTCACTGAAATCACTAAAAAGATTTTCAGGACAGATCCAATCAAAATTGTTTTCAAAAGCCTCATGCAATCCCAAGAGTTTGCTAGGTATTGGTACTTGGGTTTCTTCTTTGGTTGTACCAAAAACATTAACAGGCGAACCAAGCATATTAAAGCACTTGAAAACTTTCCTAGCTTCAATGGCAACATCTCTAAATTCTCTACGCAAAGTCTCCAAGATAAAATCTTTCTTTTCAGAGTCTTCAATATCATGAAGCTTAAGAAACATGTGTTGCATAAAAGGATTAAGGCTAGCAAACCTAGCTTCCAACATGGGAACTAAATAAGTAGAAGCAACTTCATAACTAGGAGCAAGCTCAGCCAAAGATTTATCCTCAACATCTTTATGCATGCTAATATGATTAAAGAACTCCTCAATGTTACTTTTCCCAATAATAGAACAACTACCTACTGAGAGGTGCTCCAAAACATACTTAGGGAACAACATAATGAACTAAGAGTAATAAAGTAACAACTATAAAGGAAACTATTTTTTTTATATTTTTGATAAAAACGATGCAAGCAAAACTAAAACAAAGTAAATGATGTGCGTGCGAAACTCCCCTTGCAGAAGTCTTCTTTTTCCCCGGTAATGGCGCCAGAAAATTAGCTTGATGCGGGCAGGATGACCACCCAGTTGGGAACCCCAAGAGGAAGGTATGATGAGCACAGTAGCAAGTTTTCCCTCAGTAAGAAACCGAGGTTTATCGTCCAGTAGGAAAAGCTAAACTCCAGAAGGTGATGCTTGCTAGCTTCGTGACACTCCAGCAAGGGCGCCGTTTACGATTCTTGTTGGTGCGTCTTCAACTAGTAGCAATGCGGAACCTGCACACAACACAACCAAATACTTTGCTCCCAACTTACGATGAGGTTGTCAATCTCACCGGTTTGCTGTAAACAAAGGTATGAGCGTATCGAGTGGAAAACAGTAGTAGTATACAAGAAAGTAAACAGTGCGAGTAATAGTAAAATGGTGTAACAATGTAAAGGAAATTGGACCGGGGTCCACAGTTCACTAGTGGTGTCTCTCCATAAAATAAATAACAAAATGCTGGGTAAACAAATTACAGTTGGGCAATTGATAGAATAAAGATAACATGCATATGTCACGAGGATCACTATGAGATTTACTCTGGGCATTACAACAAAATACATAGACCGCCATCCAACTGCATCTATGACTAATAATCCACCCACGGGGATATTGTCCGAACACCCCACGAGTATTAAGTTGCGGACAACAGATAACTACATTAAGCAAAGTGTGTAGTGTAAACAAAATGAATGTCCTTGGACACAAGAATGTTGTTTTCTCCCTAGTGGCAACAACACATCTACAACCTTAGAGGTTTCTGTCACTCCCCTAGATTAAATAGAGGCATGAACCCAACTATCGAGCATAAATACCCCCTCTTGGAGTCACTAGTATCTACTTGGCCAAGATAGCTACTAACAACGAAGAGCATGCAAGATCATAAACAACATAGAGATAACATAAGATAATATTCAGCACATCAACTTAACATAACACCAATATTCATCGGATCCCAACAAACACAACATGTAGAATTACACAAAGGTGATCTCGATCATGTAAGGCAGCTCACGGGATCTAAACATGAAGCACATGGTGGAGAAGACAACCATCTAGCTACTGCTATGGACCCATAGTCTAAGGTAGACTACTCACTCATCGCGCCGGAGGCAAGCATGGCGATGAAGAAGACCTCCGGTGGCGATTCCCCTCTCCGGCAGGGTGCCGGGAAGAGCTTCTGGACCCTCCCGATCTTGGGTCGACGATGACGGCGGATCGCGATGTGTTTCGGGAAAATTGATCGGGTATTTAGGTTTTTCCCATCGAGGAGTCTTTATAGGCAAAGGGGCGGCGCCAGAGGTGGGCCAGGGTGCCCTCACCATAGGTGGGCGCGGGCCAGGGGTAGGCCGCGCCCCCTGGTGGTGTGGCCACCCCGTGGCCCCCATCCATCTCCTCTTTGGACTTCTGGAAGCTTCGGTAAATATCTGGATGTTCAGCTTTTGTTTCGTCCAATTCCGAGAATATTTCCTGTGTAACTTTTCTGAAACACAAAAATAGCAGAAAACAGGGAACTGGCACTGTGGCATCTTGTTAATAGGTTAGTTCTGGAAAATGCATAAAAACGCCATGAAGTGTAACAAAACACTAAGAAAATGGTGTAAGAACAAGCATGGAGCATCAAAAATTATAGATACGTTTGAGACGTATCATGCTCCCAACCATCTTCTAACTTTTTAGGGATAGAAACTTTTTGTTTCAACTTATCCTCTCTAATTTGCATGAGAGCATTCGTAATATGTTTTGTAAAAGCAATATTCATAGAACTAGCATTAGGACTTCTAGCAAGCTTTTGCAAGAACAAAATTACTTCAGAAATATTGCAACCATCAACATCAAAATCATTAAAGGTAGTAGACCTATTGTCTCCCATACTCCGGAAAATTTCAGCACTTTTATTAGGAAAAGTTTTCGTAGTTTTAGGCTTTTTTTGCACAAGGAGTAGGAATTTTCTCTACACCAATCATAGTAAGAGGATTGCTAACATTTGAAACAACATCACTAGTGGTGGTAATAGTACAAACCTTCATATTTCTAGCCATCTCATCTTCTCTTTCCCACCTAGCATGCAATTCTGCTAACATCCTAACATTATTATTATTAATCTTAACCTGAATGGCATTCAAAGTCTTGCTTTCTTTCACATCATGAGGCAAAACCTTTAGTTTTAGAAGTTCAACATCAAGAGCAAGGCTATCAACTTTAGAAGCAAGAACATCAATTTTACCAAGCTTTTCCTCAACAGACTTATTAAAAGCAGTTTGTTTACTAATGAAGTCCTTGAGCATGACTTCAAGATCAGAGGGCGCGCCCCTAGTGTTGTTGGAGGTATTACCATAAGAATTACCATAACCATTACCATTGGTAGAAGGATACGACCTATAATTGTTGCTAGCAAAATTGTTCCTATAAGCACTATTATTGAAATTATTATTTCTAATGAAGTTTACATCAACATGCTCTTCTTGAGCAACCAAAGAGGCTAAAGGAACATTACTAGGATCAACATGAGCTCTATCATTAACAAGCATAGCCATAATGGTATCAATCTTATCACTCAAGGAAGAGATTTCTTCAACAGAATTTACCTTCTTACCTTGTGGAGCTCTCTCGGTGTGCCACTCAGAATAATTTACCATCATATTATCAAGAAGCTTTGTTGTGGCACCCAAGGTAATGGATATAAAGGTACCTCTAGCAGGTGAATCTAAGAGATTTCTTGAAGAAAAATTTAGTCCTGCATAAAAGGTTTGGATAATCATCCAAGTAGTCATTCCATGAGTGGGACAATTCTTTATCAAAGATTTCATTCTTTCCCAAGCTTGAGCAACATGTTCATTATCAAACTGTCTAAACTTCATAATATCACTTCTCAAAAATATAATCTTAGCAGGAGGACAATATTTTCCAATAAAAGCATCCTTACACTTAATTCAAGAATCAATACTATTTCTAGGCAAAGATAGCAACCAATCCTTAGCTCTTCCTCTTAAAGAGAAAGGAAACAACTTAAGCTTAATAATATCACCATATACATCCTTATACTTTTGCATCTCATATACCTCAACAAAATTGTTGAGATGAGCTGCAACATCATCAGTACTAGCACCAGAAAATTGCTCTTTCATAACAAGATTCAACAAAACAGGTTAAATCTCATAAAAATTTGCCTCAAGAGCAGGTGGCGCAATAGGAGTGCAGATAAAATCATTGTTGTTTGTGCTAGTAAAGTCACACAACTTGGTGTTCTCAGGAGTACCCATTCTAGCAAGACTAAAATCAGACAAGCAAAAATAACAACTATAAAGGAACTATTTTTTTGTATTTTTGATAAAAAGATGCAATCAAAAATAAAGTAAAGAAAGTAAGCAAAACAATAACAAAGTAAAAGATTGGAAGCAAGAGACTCCCCTTGCGGAAATCCTCTTTCTCCCCGGCAACGGCGCTAGAAAAATGCTTGATTCGGCGGTGCTAGCCACCCAGTTGGGAACCCCAAGAGGAAGGTATGATGAGCACAGTGGTAAGTTTCCCTCATTATGAAACCAAGGTTTAATCGAACCAGTAGGAGAAAGAACCAACTTCCAAAGGTTGATGCTAGCTGACTTGGCGACTGCTCTAGACAATTTATATATGGCGCCTTATCTAGGGCTTAGCTTGGCGCCAGCTATAACATGGAACCTGCACACAACACAACCAAAGTACTTTGCCCCAACTAGCAGTGAGGTTGTCAATCTCACTGATTTGCTATAAACAAAGGATTAAACGTATCGTGTGGTAAAAGATATTTGTTTGCGATAAAGTAAATAATGCTTATAGAAAGTAAACGGTAATATGAATGTAAAAGAATGGACCAGGGTCCATAGTTCACTAGAGGTGTCTCTCCATAAAGATAAATAACATGCTGGGTAAACAAATTATAGTTGGGCAATTGACAGAATAGAGAATGCAAACAATGCATGTACATGTCACGAGGATCACTATGAGATTCACTTGGGCATTACAACATAATACATAGACCGTAATCCAACTGCATCTATGACTAATAATCCACCCGTCGGATATCATTCGAACAACCGTTGGGTATTAAGTTGCAAGCAACAGATTATCGCCTTAAGCAAAGTGTGTAATGTAAACAATACAAATGTCCTTGAACACAAGATTGTTATTTTCTCCCTAGTAGCAACAGTACATCTACAATCTTAGAAGTTGTTGTCACTCTCGAGCATAAATACCCCCTCTTGGAGTCACTAGCATCTACTCGGCCAAGATATCTACTAGCAACGGAGAGCATGCAAGATCATAAACAACATAGAGATAATAAATCACAAATCAACTTGACATAGTACTCAATATTCATCGGATCCCAACAAACACAACATGTAGAATTACATAACGATGATCTTGATCATGATAGGTAGCTCACAAGATCTAAACATGGAGCACATGGAGGAGAAGACATCCATCTAGCTACTACTATGGACCCGTAGTGCAAGGTAGACTACTCACACATCACTCCGGAGGCAGGCATGGTGATGAAGAAGGCCTCCGATGGTGATTCCCCTCTCCGGCAGGGTGCCGGGAAGAGCTTCTGGACCCTCCCGATCTCACGTCAACGACGGCGGCGGCTTGCAATATGTTTTCTGGAAAAGAGTTTGAGCCCTTAGGGTTTTCTCATCGAGGAGAATATATAGGCAGAAGGGCGATGTTAGGGGGTGGACTAGGGGTCCACGGCACCTGGTGGCGCGGCAAGGGGGTGGCCCACGCCACCCTATGGTGCGGCTGCCCTCTGGCCCCCTCCGTCTCTGCTTTGGACTCCGTCTCGTGTTGGAAAAAATAGGAACTTCGGCTTTTGTTTCATCCAATTCCAAGAATATTTTTTGTGTAACTTTTCTGAAACACAAAAACAGCAGAAAACAGGGAACTGGCACTGTGGCATCTCGTTAATAGGTTAGTTTCGGAAAATGCATAAAAACGCCACAAAGTGTAACCAAACACAAAGAAAATGGTGCATAAACAAGCATGAAGCATAAAAAATTATAGATACATTTGAGACATATCAGGCACCGGTAGTGCGCCCTACCAAAAGTCAGCTAGCAGCAACCTTCAGAAGTGATTTCTTTCTCCTACTGGTCGATTTTAAACTTTGGTTTCATACTGAGGGAAAACTTACAGCTGTGCTCATCATACCTTCCTCTTGGGGTTTCCCAACGGGTCCTGTGAGACATCAAGACTATTTTCTGGCACCGTTGCCGGGGAGAAAGAGGATTTCTACAAGGGGAGTCTCTCACTTCCAATCTCTTTACTTTATTATTATTTTGCTTAGTTTCTGTACTTTGTCTTATTTACTTCTTTTTATCAAAAATAAAAAAAATTAGTTCCTTTTATAGTTGGTATTTTGTTACCTTATTTTTAGTTCATTATGTTAATCCCGAAGTACATTTTGAAAGACTTATCAGTAGGTAGTGGTTCTATAATTGGGAAAGATAACATTGAAGAATTCTTTAATCATGTCAGTAAGTACAAAGATATTGAGGATAGATCCTTAGTAGAACTTGCTCCTAATTATGAAACTGCTGCGGCCTACTTAGTTCACATGTTTGAGGCTAGGTTTGTTAACCTTAACCCCATAATACAACAAATGTTTCTTAAACTTCATGATGTTGAAGACACTGAAAAGAGAGATTTTATTCTGGAAACTTTGCGTAAAGAATTTAGAGATGTTGTTATAAAATCCAGGAAAGTCTTTGATCATTTAATATGATAGGCTCATGTGTAGATGTTATTGGTACACTTGAAAAGATAGACAAAACCAAATCCAAAAATGGGGAGGAAATCAAAATACCAATACCTTTTAAACTCTTAGGAATGCATGAAGCTTTGGAAAAGAATTTTGATTGGATTATTCGTGAAAACCAATTTGATGAAAGTAGTGAACCCAAGAGTGTTGAGAGAGGATCTTCTAAAACTTATATGGATAAAATACAATTCCTTGTTGAAAAGACTTCTGGTATTGATCTTCATGCTTCTTCACTTGAAAATACTTGATTCTTACTTTCTGCGCCTAGCTTAAAGGCGTTAAAGAAAAGCACTCTTGGGAGATAACCCATGTTTTATTTCAGTATTTTTTTCTTTTGTTGAGTCTTGGAAGTTGTTACCTCTGTAACAACCTCTCCTTATCCTTTTTATTTCATTTTTGTGCCAAGAATAGCCTCTAATAGGAAGAAGGTAAAATTTTGGGGAAGTTGCTGTCCCGAAACAGATTTCTGTGCTTCGCTGTAAAAAATCGTGAAAAACCCCAAAACGTCATATTGATCTGCAATTTTTTGGGCATATGCCCCAGGTTATTATCTAAATTCAGTTATTTTTGCACTTTTTGATTTGAGCAACAGAAGATTTCCGAAAAAATTGATCTTTACTTGTTGTTCTGTTTTGATAGATTGCTGCCACTATTTGTATTTGCCTCTTAATCTCTTTCTTTTTGAGTTCTTATGATCAGAAGAATTTTTAAAAGAAGTTGCTACAGTAGCTAATGTTTTAATAGATGTTGTACTTGAGTTGAAACTAAACCAAAAGTGGATCTACTATCTTGCATATACTAATGTTGCTAATGAGAATTGTGTGAAGTTTTGTATGAAGGAAGTTTTCAAATGTAGGGAAAGGAGAATGATGTGATTAGATGAAGGATGGACAAAAGCTCAAGCTTGGGGATGCCCATGTCACCCCAAGAAATATCCAAGAAGTACAAGCGTCAAAGCTTGGGGATGCCCAAGGCACCCCCTTCTTCATCAACAAAATATCAGGTCATCTTTCAAGGCACTATATTTTTATTGCTTCATATGCTATGTGTTTTTATTGGAGCATCTTTATTTTTGTTTTTAGTTTTCTTTTGTTTTGTTTACTGTAATAAATGGTAGGATCCCAGCATATTTCTTTTGGAGAAGACACACTCCGTTCTCATTGCCTAGAACACTCTAGTTTTCACTCTTATTGTTATTCGAGTGTTCTCTTTTGCTAGTACTATGTTTAGCTTTTGTTTTTTGCCTTTATTTTTGTTCAGAACTTGTTAGTTCTTTTTAGTTAGGTGTGTTTATCCCTCTGGTCTTTGTTGATTATTATCTTTGAGAGTTGTTTCAAATAAGTTGATTGGTGTTGGAGAAGAGTAAAATATTTCATGCTTATAGTGGTGCAAAAGGAAGCTTGTCTAGACTGTGGCTTAGACTTTAGCATGTTATGCTAGATATTAATTTGATTATATTCTTAGTAGTTATTGTTGTAGCATGACTTGTCTCAAATGACTGAGAGTGCTTAATGTACCATTGAAAGAATCATGCGTTGTTTTCATCATACAGAAGCATAATATTGTGGTATTCTCCTTTAATGCTTTATTTGGGTTGACTTGGCACATACTTACACCATGTTATGACTATGAACCAGTCACCTTATGCCTCTATGATCATTTAGTTTTTGACTTGTAATAGCATTTTATGCTTTGATTAATAATGTTTTGTCGCTAGGCATGATTATGGCCATTATTGCTCTCTTAGTTGGTCGCTCTCCCAGTCTCTTGCTAGCCTTCACCTGTACTGAGTATGAGCTATACTCGTGCATCCAACTCCCAAAAACCAAAGTTTGCCAATGTTTCCACCATATCTACCTATTAGCATTATTGCTATTCCAAGTATATTCATCATGATTTTGTCTATCTTCCAAATTAAATTTTTTGTTATGAGAAAATTAGTTAGTAAAGCTCTCACGAACTTGATGGCACATTTTACTTTCTTGCACTTAATAAACTTTACCATTGTGATTCTCTTATGAAGTTTATATGCTTGCAAATTATAAGTTGAGAGTTAGCACAACCATGCTTTCATGGGGCATGTTTTCAACATTGCACTTATTCCTATTTAGTTGATATCATGATCTTTTGTTTATGGATGCCTAGCGGTGTGAAATAAGTTGGAAACTTGTGAGCTCACAGAGTTTGTATATGTGTTAGAGAAACGCCTGGGCCGCTAATCTAAACCATGCATCATTCATGGTGGAAATTTACAACATAACCATAGTGGACATTCGACGATGCATCTCATAATAAAAAGCTATACCCAATGGTAAATAAAAGAGATGTCGAGGTGTTCATTGTCTGTTTATCTTGTCATTTTGATATGGGAAAGCTTTCATATCATCGGGCAGGAGGTACCCCGTTGGCGTTCTCGATGATACATGTATGCTTACAATGACAATAACTTACTTGGGACCTAAGTCGAGTAGCATGTGGTTTAGGTACTCGTATTCAAGGGATATGAGATTTTCAACTTATGGTTTGTCAAGTATCTAACTCATATTTGCTCTCACATTAACCTTAACCATTCAAGATGCCAATGATAGGGGCAATGAGAGCTCAAAGCTAATAAGTTCCATAATTTTTGGAAGCTTTATAAAACTTGTAACACTACTTCCCTCTGCGAAGGGCCTTTCTTTTTTTACTTTTATGTTGAGTATTCATCTTCTATCTTTATGCACCATTTAAGAGAGCATAGTTGTCATTCTGAGTATAATGTGCATAGTCCCAAAATTTATTATTTGATTGATTCATGATAATGGTATTGCTTGTTCTCAAATTATTTGTATCTAGTCACCCTTTGAACTTTCAAGGTGTCCTATGCATTTATGTTTTGCTATTCCACGAGGGACAAGCTGAATACCACTTTGCTATGTTTTCTCTATGCTCAAAACAAACAAATAACTTTCAATGCATTATTATTCATGATCTTTTGTTTGTGTTACTTTTCATGTTGTAACATGGTTGCTAAGTTCTATTGTTAGAATTATATCTTTTATGCCCATGTTTAGAGTATTTTGATCTCAGCTTGCAATGCTTTACAATAACTTGATCAAGATTGTGTTGGCTGCATGTCACCTCAAAAATTATTTTTGTTATCACTTACCTACTCGAGGAAGAGAAGGAGTTAAGTTTGGGGATGCTTGATACGTTGCAAATGTATCTATAATTTTTTATGCCCATGCTTGTTTTACACCAATTGCTTTATGTTTTGTTTACACTTTGTGGCGTTTTTATACATTTTCTGGAACTAACCTATTAACAAGATGCCACGATGCCAGTTCTATTTTCTGCTATTTTTCTATTCTAGGTTTTTACTGAAGGAAATATTCTCGGAATTGGACGAAACAAAAGCCAAAGTGCCTACTTATCTGACACGAAGACAGAGTCCAAAGGAGATATGGAGACCAGCCAGGAGCCGATCACACCTGGTGGTGGCGCGGCCCAGCCCCTGGTCGCGCCATCCCATGGTGTGGGCCCCTCGGGCGCCCATCGACCTCGCCCTTCCGCCTACAAATTCACATCTTCGGGAAAACCCTAAAGCCCGGAGCCTCCATCCACGAAAAGTACTATAAGCCACCGCCATCGTCGACCCTAGTTTGGGAGGGTCTAGAAGCTCTTCCCGGCACCCTGCCGGAGAGGGGAATCATCACCAGAGGCCTTCTTCATCGCCATGCCTGCCTCTGGAGTGATGCGTGAGTAGTTCATCTTTGGACTACGGGTCCATAGCGGTAGCTAGATGGTTGTCTTCTCCTATTTGCGCCTCCATGTTTAGATCTTGTGAGCTGCCTATCATGATCAAGATCATCTTATTGTAATTCTACATGTTATGTTTGTTGGGATCCAATGAATATTGAGTACTATGTCAAGTTGATTATTGATCTATCATGTCTATGTTATTTGTGATCTTGCATGCTCTCTGTTGCTAGTAGATACTTTCGCCAAGTAGATGCTAGTGACTCTAAGAGGGAGTATTTATGCTCGATAGTGGGTTCATGCCTCTAGTAATCTGGTAGAGTGACAATAACTTCTAAGGTAGTAGATGTGCTATTGCTACTAGGGAGAAAACAACAATCTTTTGTTCAATGATAATTGTATTGTTTACATTACACACTTTGCTTAAGGCGATAATCTGTTGCTTGCTACTTAATACCCAAAGATTGTTCGGATGATATCTTGAAGGTGGATTATTAGTCATAGATGCAGTTGGATTACGGTCTATGTATTATGTTGTAATGCCCAAATGAATCTCATAGTGATCTTCATGACATGTACATGCATTGTTATGCATTCTCTATTTGTCAATTTCCCAACTATAATTTGTTCACCCAGCATGTTATTTATCTTTGGAGAGACACCTCTAGTGAATTGTGGACCCTAGTCCATTCCTTTATATTGATAATACCATCTACTGCAAACATTGTTTACTTTCCGCAAGTACTATTTCATTCACTGCAAACAAACATCTTTTTCCACACTATACGTTTAATCCTTTGTTTTTAGTAAAACCAGTGAGATTGACAACCTCATTGTAAGTTGGGGCAAAGTATTTTGGTTGTGTTGTGTGTAGGTTCCACGTTGTTGTCTGACGCGGGTAGTGCGCCCTACCAAAAGTCAGCTAGCAGGAACCTTCAAAAGTGATTTATTTCTCCTACTGGTCGATTAAACTTTGGTTTCATACTGAGGGAAAACTTACTGTTGTTCTCATCATACCTTCCTCTTGGGGTTTCCCAACGGGTCCTGTGAGACATCAGCAGCAAGCAAGTAGCACCAGCCAAGTAGCAGCAAGCAGCGTAGCATCTAGGCAGAGTATACCTTGACATCGATGGGGAAGCCGGGCTCACAGTCGGTGGTCGGGGAAGTGGGCACCGGCGGCTTGATGGAGAGGACGAGCGGGGACAGCGATAGGGAAGCAGGGGCGGAGGCGGCTCGGGGTCGATCTCCTTTCGGGAGCAGCCTCGGTGACAGCGAAATGGGGGAGGCGGCAAAATGGGGCCGGTGATGGAGATGTCGCGGGGGCGGCAGCAGCTTGACGTCGCGGGGGCGGCAGCGGCTTGACGTCGCGAGGGCGCATGGCAGCTTGACGTGTCGCGGGGCGGTGGCAGCTTGACACCGCGGGAGTGAGGGTGGCTGGAGATGGAGAAGTGAGGGGTGCGGGGGCGAAATGAATCTGAGATGGAGATGCGTGAGCGGCACGAGGCCTTATCCACCATACCCGTACATGCACCGAGGAGGCGTGCACCACGGCTAAAGGTAGCCGTCGTGCACTGAGGATGCGTGCGCCATGGCTACTGAAGGGTAAGCACAAAACGAACGCGCAGGGTAGGTTGACAACAACTCCTCTCTGCCCTAGTGGCTATGTCCGCCGGCCTCTCGGTTTGAACCCTAAGCAGCTAGGTTCGAGCCCTGGCTGCCCCCATTTATTGTTTCTTTTTTGTTTACAATTAAAATGTGTTATATAAATATGTAATAATAAATTTTATAATATTTTTAATAAAAAATAGTATAAACAATATAATTATGTTATAATTACGTGAAATAACAGGGGTACAAGATAGATCAAAATATAGTTTATATCACATAAATAACTCCGATTGACAAGGGTATAGCTAATAGAGCCCGTTAGTTGAGTACCCCTGAGGCCCGATGAGTTAGGCCCAATTGTAATGATAGTCGAATACGAGTTATTTCCGTATGTCGATATTTGTAATCTGTATCGAACCCGACCCGATCCTCGAGACCTAGCCACCTATATATAGGGGCCAGGAGAGGACGGGGGAGGGCAGATTGAAAGCAAGCCAGGTTGAATACCCAAGTTTACTTTCGATATACATCTATTTCGACTAACTTTACCTTCGAGTTCATCCAACGCCCTATCTCCCCGATCCTAAGTCCTTCATCTAGGACATTTGTCGAGTTAACCCTTGTCAATTGGCGCCGACCGTGGGAAACCTGGGTGTTGGAATCATGAATTCGATGGCTTTTTCGCTTGTAACCAACAGCAGTCCAGAAGTCGACGGAAGTCAAGAAGTGGAATTAACAATCGGAAGCTTGAGCATCTTCATCGGGCCGTCGGGTTCATCCTGCCTTTCAGATTCGACGAAACCAGATCCACTGGCAAGAAAGCCCGAAACAAAGGAAGCGTTGGAGTCATCAGGCTCTTCCAATGAGGTAAACTCGCTGGTCAGCTTGGAGAAAGCGTCAATCGCAGAAGGCGACGAAATCGAAGAAAATTTCGACTCAGAAGAGAAAGTGTATCAGACACACAACAACACAAAGGACTTCGCCGGAAAAAGCAATGGCGTCTCCAAAGTACATCAGTTATGCGTCATTATCACTGAAGCAGAAGATGGAAACAACAGCGAAGGAAGCAAAAAATTCGACAGGCAAGTCGACAAAGTGAAAAATCACAACAAAAAGGAAAAAGAGAAAGTCCATGTCTCGGCTGGTGAATGGAGGATAATTACATCAGCCATTAATCATGGCACAGAAGTACCCGAGGGGTCGCGAAGAGAAGTTCTAATGGGATATCAATATGCGCTATACCAACACAAGAAGAAATTAAGGGAGGAAAGAGACATGATGTTTCGAGACAATAATAATGAATCAAGGGAAGAATATTGGGAAGATTATAGTGAAGATTCAGAATACAGCAGAGGTAGGCGTGGAGATCCAAAGCATAACAGGGGGGTGTCAGCATACGGCAGAAAAGAAGGGTACTCAAGGAGCCCGACCCCGCAACCAGAGGAGGAGGAAGACGATCTGATACAAAAAACGCCAGAAGCAGCACTAGCAGCGGCACAAGCGTATCTGCTAGCTACAAGACCAGAGCATGGAGACCCGCGAGAAGATATGCACCGAGCCGCGATACGAAGCCTCGAAATAGTAGAAGGAAAGATCAGGGATCAAAGCCCAAAGCAGCAGTCGACAAGCTACAAGGGAAGGCACAAGGAAAAGTTCAGATATAATGGCTCAGATGATGATTATAGTGAGTCATCAGAAGAGGAAAAGCGACGGAAAAGGAAGGAGGAAGCAAGAAGTATAATAGCACAAGCTCGAGTAGATAAATCACGGCATGCATGGAGGGAAGAAAACTACGAAGACGATGATAAAGATATGGGCGCGTTATGCTTTACCCGTAGGGTTCGCAAAATGCGAGTACCCAAAGGATTTAAATTACCTCATGATCAGAGCAAGTATGACGGGTCGCAGGAACCCACCTTGTGGCTATCAGATTATTTACAGGCAGTGCAGATATTAGGGGGAACAAAGGCGACTGCAATGCAAAGTTTGCAGCTACACCTCACCGGAGCCGCCCGGTCTTGGTTGAACACCCTACCCGACGAGTCTATCGGGAGCTGGGGGGAACTCGAAAGTCAATTCGCAAGAAATTTTCGTTCCACCTACAAGCGCCCAGCATCACTGGAAGAAGTTAAAGCATGTGTGCAGAAGAAAGGCGAAACGCTACGATCTTATATACAACGTTGGAGTATAGTCAAAAACTCAGCAGAGGACATCTCCGATGAACGAGCAATAGATGCTTTTTCAGAGGGACTTCGTCGCTCAGATCTTGTGGAAGAAATAGGAAGAACAAGACCCCCGACAGTAACTGAGCTAATGGAACAAGCCAACAAATTCGCTGATGGAGAGGACGCGTACAACAACAAAAGAGGACGTTCGCCAGAAGTCGACAGAATAAGTCGACAAAGGAGAAGATACCGCAGCGGAGGCAACCAAGGAAGGCGAAATCAGGTAGCCGCAGGATATATGCTAGAAGAAGAGGAAGGATACGAAGGCAGGAGGGTTCAAACAAAAGGAACAGAAAAATCAAGGTACTCTGGTCCTTCGGCTGAGGATATGTTATACGGACCTTGTCGAATCCACTATGCGTATCTCGACGGGAAAAGGGTCTCAAATCACCAGATGAAGGATTGCAGAACATTCCTAAGGTTGCAAGGTGCAATGAGCTCAAGCCAAGAGGGAAGGCAAGGAGAAAAGCGGAGAAGTCAAGGATATCAAACTCAAAGACTGCCAAGACACTTAGAGTCAAAAGTATACATATCAGCTATGATTCAACCGGTGCCCAAGTCGAAAAAAGAACGGAAGAGCATAACCAGGCAAATAAACCTAGCAATATCATCACCACCAGCCACCACAGAGTACCTACGATGGTCAGAGCAACCAGTCAAGTTCAGTAGAGCAGACCACCCACGGAAAGTTCCTCGACCGGGCCACTCGCCTATGGTTCTAAAAGCGCAAATAGGAGGATACGACATCGGAAGAGTGTTCATGGATGCAGGGAGTGGCATAAACTTAATATATGCTAAAACACTGAAGGCTATGTGTATCTCACCAACAAGTCTGAAGCCAACAGATTGCTCTTTCCACGGGATAGTACCAGGAGCAGCAAACTACCCTTTGGGAAGAATAGAACTCGATGTCTGCTTTGGTAGCAGCGCAAACTACAGAAGAGAGAAACTGGAGTTCGAAGTCATGGATTGGCCATCACAATATCATGCAATCCTGGGGTGCCCAGCATTTGCAAAATTCATGGCAGTACCGCACTACGCGTATCTCACGCTAAAAATTCCAGGACCCAAAGGAACAATCATAGTACAAGGAAGCTTTGAGGTAGCCAACACATGTGATAGAGAATTCAATAAGATGGCGCAAACCTTCGGCATGACAGCAGAATACGAGAGGTTAAAAGGAGAAACAGATCATAATGTGCTACCCGACGTTGGACTATCCCTGCCAGATAAGGCTTTCGACACAACACAGGACTCAAAGAAAATTCAGGTCCACCCTACGGATCCAAACAAGACGACATCAATTGCGGTGAACTTGGATCCCGCATAGGAAGGCGCGCTCGTCGAGTTCCTCCGTGAGCGCTGGGAAATCTTCGCCTGGTGTCCATCGGACATGCCAGGGGTTCCCAGGGAACTCGTCGAGCACACATTAAATGTAGATCCCAAGGCGAAACCAGTCAAGCAACCACTGCGACGATTCGATGAACCCAAGAGGAAGGCAATAGCGTCAGAATTGCACAGATTAGAAAGTGCTGGATTCATCAGGGAAATCAAAACTTCGAGTTGGGTGTCGAACCCAGTAATAGTACCCAAGAAGAACACAGATGTACAAAGAGTATGTGTCGACTACACATCTCTCAATAAGCATTGTCCGAAGGATCCCTTCCCTTTACCCCGCATCGATCAAATAATCGATTCAACGGCGGGCTGCGAAAGGCTTTCCTTCTTGGATGCATATTCTGGCTATAACCAGATCAAGCTGAAGAAAGAAGACGAGGAAAAAACGGCCTTTATTACACCGTATGGGGTGTTTTGCTACCAAGTGATGCCATTCGGCCTAAAAAATGCAGGAGCAACTTATCAAAGGATGATGCAGAGTTGCCTCGGGAGCCAAATAGGGCGCAACATACAAGTCTACATTGATGATGTAGTCATCACCACAAGAGAGGAAAAATCTTTAATCAGTGACTTGGCAGAAACCTTCGACAACCTGAACAAGTTCAAGCTTAAGTTGAACCCGACAAAGTGTTCCTTCGGAGTGTCAGCAGGGCAACTTTTGGGGTTTTTGGTATCAGCACGAGGAATAGAGGCAAATCCAGAGAAGATTCAAGCAATTCTAACAATGGGGAAACCCACGAAACTCCACGACGTACAGAAGTTAGCAGGACGAGTCGCGGCATTAAGTCGTTTTGTTGCTCGACTAGGGGAGAAGGCGCTACCTGTTTACGCACTTATGAAGAAGTCAGACGACAAATTTGAGTGGACAGAAGAAGCAGACGCAGCGTTTGCGCAATTGAAGAAAGTGCTTTCCACGCCGCCAGTGCTGGTCGCACCTAAAGAAAAAGAGCCACTACTACTGTACATCGCCGCAACCCATCAGGTGGTAAGTACAGTCCTAGTAGTCGAAAGAAGTGAAGAAGGCAAAGCTCATGGCGTCCAGAGACCAGTATATTTCATCAGCGAAGTGCTATCTCCAACCAAACAAAGGTACCCGCATTATCAGAAGTTGGCATACAGTGTCTTCACAACTGCACGAAAACTACGACAGTATTTTACCGTGCACCCAATTATAGTGGTTAACGAAGCACCACTATCGAACATATTGAACAATCCTTTAGCGACGGGACGTGTCTCTTTGTGGGGAATAGAGCTATCTCCCATGGACATCACGTACGAGAAGAGGAAGGCGATCAAGTCGCAAATTTTGCCAGATTTTACAGCAGAGTGGCTCGAGTTGCAAAGTACAGGACCACCAGATTTATCGAGTACTTGGACAATATATCTCGATGGTTCTAAGCGAGTCCAAGGCGCAGGCGCAGGAGTAGTATTGATATCGCCTCATGGCGACAAACTAAAGTATGTCCTAAGGATGAGTTTCCCACAGGCTTCTAACAATGAGGCAGAGTACGAGGCTTTGTTGCACGGAATGAAGATGGCTAAAGCTTGTGGAGCAACTCGCCTAAAGATATTTGGAGACTCTAACCTTGTTGTCCAGCAAGTTATGAACAGGTGTGATACAATCAATGACAACATGATGGCCTACAAGAATTTGTACCATTATCTAGAAGGAACGTTCGACGGATGCGAAGTCTCTCACATCAGCAGAAACAGCAATGAAGAAGCCGACAAAATTGTACGATTCTCGTGTTACTTCTCCGCTCGGGGGCTTCAACCCCTGGGTCGTACGAAAAGTTGTTATGACAAGATGGAGGGATTTTTTCTTCGCTATAAGGTTGTTTTCACAACCCGATAAATACAAAGGAAACTTGGTTCATAAAAAGAACCCGATATCAACTTTACAATTATTGGTTCGCAAAGAACCCGACATATGGAAAGCATGTCTCAGAACATGACTTGTTCTAATGATACTAGTAAAAATTAATCGACACAAAGTACGAATATTTATTGATATCATTGCAGGAAGGACATTGTCAAACGAGATTACATGGATAACAGATCTAAGTAAAAGAGGGCTTCAAGCCTCGTACTCCTTCTGGCAAAGAGTGCCATTATAGATCTTCACGTCAAACTTCGACGTACCGACGTGGAAGTCGAACGCCATGATGAAACCTTGATGGATGTCATGGTCCTCAGCAAATTGCGACCAGCCACCTCTGAAGTATTGCTCGCCGTTGCCGTCGTACCACACCTCCACCTCATAGGGGATGCCACCGCCAGATTGTTCACGAAGAACTGCCTCTCGCAGTTCGCGGCCATCCATAAACTTCGTAAAATCCAGCGGCAAGCGCTGAATCTCATGGCACTGCGCCATGGCGATGCAAAGGAAAGAAAAGATACGGGGAGGAGCAGCAGGCGCAGCAGGAGGAGGAGAGGCAAGGCCTGGAGTGGCGCTGGTCACCTTCGGTTTATTCTTGCTACCAAGAGGGCGGCCGGGGTGATGCTTAACTGAGGCATCTGAAGAAGTTCCCGCGGCGCTAGTAACCTTGGGCTTATTCTTACTGCCACGAGGGCGACCCCTACCTCGTGGGGCCATCGGGGATCCAAGGTTCAGACGAGAACCTCCAGCGTCAGCCATGAAGCACGACAGCAAACCTCACAAAAGCCCTAGATGGAGGAAGAAGAGGATGCAGCGGAGGAGAAGTTTAATTAGGGTTTTCTACCTTAATCACCAGGCGCTTTTATTTATAAGCACGTACTATTGGGCTTTCGGGCTGCATCAAAGTCCGTGAGATACAATTTACAATGGGAGTTAAATTCTGCGCACGGCAGACGATAATATCAATGAAGAAAAGGAAAAAAAAAATAAGAAGAAGAAGGGGAAGGATTATGCGATATGGAAACCGTGACTCAGACTTGGGGGCTCGTCAACAGTAAGATATCCACAGAAGAAAGAGGAGCTGAATTTTGAGCCTATGCTTGACTACAAGTTGCCAAACATAGACTCGGGGGCTACTCCCATCGGGAGCGCTGAGCGCGCACCCGATAGAGATGAGATGGTGAATATTTTAGATGAAGAAGGATAAAACTTCGACTACGTAGTCGACAAAATGAAGAGAAATTACTCCCATCGGGAGCGAGTTTTATGGTTGTAGAAACCCGAATATTTTCAGTCAAAATTTGACTGCGACATAGAATTCTCGAGTTGTGTTATCGCAACAACACTCGAATGCCGTGATTGATCACGAAGGTAAGACCCCGGGATCCGTCCTGTGTGGCCTGGTATACGCACATGGATGCGCTCTGCTGGTATGTATCCGTGTCTACGACGCGAAGAAAATCCTGGTGGACGCACTGGGTACCCTGAGAATCACTGGGATTCATTCTTTGTAAGTCCTAAATGCGGCAAAAGAGTGGGTTTGACCGGTATCCCGAATTCAAGTCCAAGGGGATTGAATTTGAAGTAGGTGGCAAGTATCTGTTCCGGCAGTTAACTGACCTCTTGATCCGTCAGAGTTGTCAGGCTTGTTCATCAAAACCCCTTGCGAAAAAATATCATGAAATATAAGTCGAAAGACCAAGTCGAAGATTTGAAGATGTGAAGAATTGATCAAGTCGAAGATTTCAAGATTAGAGATTCAACCTGAATCTGCAATTCTGGTAGAATCTCAGGGGCTACTGACAAGGGTATAGCTAATAGAGCCCGTTAGTTGAGTACCCCTGAGGCCCGATGAGTTAGGCCCAATTGTAATGATAGTCGAATACGAGTTATTTCCGTATGTCGATATTTGTAATCTGTATCGAACCCGACCCGATCCTCGAGACCTAGCCACCTATATATAGGGGCCAGGAGAGGACGGGGGAGGGCAGATTGAAAGCAAGCCAGGTTGAATACCCAAGTTTACTTTCAATATACATCTATTTCGACTAACTTTACCTTCGAGTTCATCCAACGCCCTATCTCCCCGATCCTAAGTCCTTCATCTAGGACATTTGTCGAGTTAACCCTCGTCACCGATAGATCAAATATGATAAGTTATTAGACAAGTTCATCAAATGCATGTAGTTCAATAAGTCTCGGGATCGAGAGTAGCAAGCTCAACTAGATTGCAATCAAATAGAGTACAACCGCAATCACGATGAGCAAGAAGGGGATGAAGAAGATAGTCTTCAACATTGTTTCTTCCTCTTTGGTCTTCATCCTTCCACATTCTTCTTTCTTGCTTAGGTGCTTCTTTTATCTAGCTTCCGCTTCATCTTTGGTCTTGTAGCCTTTGTAGGAGTTGTCGGAGCACTCGTTCACTTGCGCCCAGCAATCATTGCAATCATCGTAGACTTCCGGAACCTTACCCTTCAACACCACATACCACTTCTTCTTCATATCTACACAAAAGACCAAATATATTAGGCAATTGAAAGCAAAAGTTCACATGTTGGTGAAAGTATTAGTTAAATGGGTGCATAATGTGATGTGAAGTCTCAAACGAAACAAAAGTAGCCCACTCAAAAAATAATGCCTCATATTTAGATCATGGACACACACACGAGCAAAATCCGACGACTCTAGTGAGCTAAGTAGGATGCACAAGATGTGTACTTATGCATACCACAAGGCTCACTAGACCGTCGGATTTTCACATAGTGCCACAACATTTTAATCATCAGCATTCAAGAAAGAAACAAACCGAACCATAAATGATAGTTGTGCCTCATATTTCGATTGGACACACATTTTGTGATAGATATAGTTCGATATATTACTAGATCTAAAAAGTACATTTAAATAGAAAATAAATAGTGATAGACTACTCATGGTTGTCGGAGGTAGTCTCGGTCCACAGATCATTAGACATCTGACCGTCCTCATCCTCAAAGTACTCCGTCGTGTTTGGGTTCTCCAGCTCCCGCTCGGCGTACTCCTGGCGGCGACGGCGGGCTGCCTTTTTTCCTCCCTCTTCATCGGGAAGAACGCCTCCTCATCACGGACGTCTCCCGGGAACTTCTCGCGTCACTGCTGTATGAGGCGCCCGTCACGCTCGGCGATGAGGAGGCGGCGCTGCGCGTGGTGGTGATGGCGGCAGTCCTCATCGGTGATGAGGCTCAAAGCGGGCGCGAGGAACTCGGCCTCCGCTAGGGACTGAACATCAGGGTAGTTCAAGTTGCACCGTGGTTCCCCGGGGCGCGAGGCGACTGTGTCATACGCGCGCGCGGCTAACTCTGGCGTGTTTTACGTGCCGAGAGTGAGTCGGAAGCCGCCAACACGAATCTCCGAGTAGCAGGTGCCGTTGGGGTGCGCGCGTACTCTAGAAACCCTGACGACCCCCGGCGGCATCCCGGCGGCGTGCGGACGACGAGCAGGGCGCGACGGTGCCTGGGGCTGGCGAGAGAAAGAAGAAGGCTGAGCGTGGTTGTGGCGGTTGGAGAGCGCACGCACACCCTCACTTATACTTATAGTGCGCGTGTTTTGTGCTTTATTACCCGCGCCGGTTTCGCGCCACCACGCGCCACTGTTGGTGTGTGCCAGACTTAGGCGCGGCGCACCTCTCTAGTATGCGCGACGGCTAAGTGGGGACCACCGTGTGGTGCCTTATCTATACCGGGACCATACATAGCCATAGCGCACACCTGCGCCATTGATACGTCTCCAACGTATCTATAATTTTTGATGCTCCATGCTTGTTTTTACACCATTTGCCTATTGTTTCGTTACACTTAGTGGCACTTTTATGCATTTTCCGGAACTAACCTATTAACGAGTTGCCACAGTGCCAGTTTCCTGTTTTCTGCTGTTTTTGTGTTTCAGAAGTGATACACAGGAAATATTCTCGGAATTGGACGAAACAAGTTCCTGAAGTCTTATTTTACCCGGAAGCTTCCAGAGATCTGAAGGAGAGTAGGAGGGGGGCCACCAGGGCCCCACACGCAGGGGTGGCGCGGCCAGGCCCCTGGCCGCGCGGGCCCCGCGTGAGGGCGCCTGGCTCCTCCTCTGACATCGCCCTTCGCCTATAAAGACCCCCCGACAGAAAAAACCTAAATACCCGATCACTTTTCTAGAACACATCGCGATCCGCCGTCGCCGTCGACCCGAAGATCGGGAGGGTCCAGAAGCTCTTCCCGGCACCCTGCCAGAGAGGGGAATCGCCACCGGAGGTCTTCTTCATCGCCATGCTTGCCTTCGGAGCGATGAGTGAGTAGTCTACCTTGGACTATGGGTCCATAGCAGTAGCTAGATGGTTGTCTTCTCCACCATGTGCTTCATGTTTAGATCTCATGAGCTGCCCTACATGATTGAGATCACCGTTATGTAATTCTACATGTTTGGTTTGTTGGGATCCGATGAATATTGGTGTTTATGATTGAGTTGCTGTACTGAATATTATCTTATGTTATCTCTATGGTGTTTATGATCTTGCATGCTCTCCGTTGTTAGTAGCTATCTTGGCCGAGTAGTTGCTAGTGACTCCAAGAGGGGGTATTTATGCTCGATAGTGGGTTCATGCCTCTGCTTAACCTGGGGGAGTGACAGAAACCTCTAAGGTTGTAGATGTGCTGTTGCTACTAGGGAGAAAACAACATTCATATGCTCAAGGGCATATGCTTTGTTTACATTACACACTTTGCTTAATGCAATTATCTGTTGTTTGCAACTTAATACTCATGGGGTGTTCGGATTGATATCCCCGGGAGTGGATTATTAGTCATAGATGCAGTTGGATGGCGGTCTATGTATTTTGTTGTAATGCCCAGAGTAAATCTCATAGTGATCTTCTTGACATATCACGTTTATCTTTATTCTATCAATTGCCCAACTGTAATTTGTTTACCCAGCATGTGTTATTTATCTATGGAGAGATACCACTAGTGAACTGTGGATCCCGGTCCTATTTCCATCATATTGCTATCACCTGTTTACTTTACTCGCACTGTTTACTTTATTCGCATACTCTACTGTTTTCCACTCGATACACTCATAACCTTTGTTTCAAGCAAACCGGTGAGATTGACAACCTCATCGCAAGTTGGGAGCAAAGTACTTGGTTGTGTGTGTGCAGGTTCCGCGTTGCAGCTAGCAAGCAAAGCTTGGACGAGGCGCCATATATAAATTGTCCGAAGCTGTCGCAAGCTAGCAAGCATCACCTTCAGTCGTTTGTCTCTCCTCTCCAAGAACGATAAACCTTGGTTTCTTAACTGAGGGAAAACCAGCTGCTATACTCATCACACCTTCCTCTTGGGGTTCCCAACGGGCTGGTCATTCACCACGCATCAGCCATGCCTACGATCTTAGTCGTAGCGCACGCTAGACGTGTGCGCTACGGCTAAGTGCGGGATGGCCACCCTGCCCCTGCCGACACTTAGCCGTAGCGCACGATTCCAGCCATGCGCCACGACTAAGCCCGTAGTTGTGGCGCAACACCCAACGGTGCACCACGGCTGCTAAGTGGTGGTGCACGTCTATGCCAGTGCGCGATGGCTACGTGACGTGTGGCTAGTCCTTTTCCTACTAGTGTAACATTGACCAGGCTGATATTTCGTTTGCTGTCAACAAGGTTTGCTAGTTGTTGTCTCGACCTACCACTGCGCATTATGGGGCTGTTAAGCGAATTCTTCAGTATCTTAGAGCATGACTAATAGCACCCTTATTCGCCCGGCCCTTAAAACCCGAGTACATGCTCTCGAACTCGCTTTATACGGGGTCAAAATCGCCGGCGGAGATCAGCGCCCTTATTCGCAACCTGTAAAACAGAATATTCTGTTTTACCGGTTGCAAATAAGGGCGCTGAACTCCGCGACAAGCGCCCTGACCCGTAAAAAAGGGTTTTAGGTAGGTTTTCATGCAGAACAACAGTTTCAACATAAAATCAAAATAATAGTTGGGATGAAATCCACACACACAATAGTTCACAGCAAATACAAATGCATAGTTCATAGGTGTACCAACAAGCAAGGGAGAATCAAGCTTGCGAGTTGTCTCCATGCTCAATCGAAGCACCTCCAGTTCCACTTTGACGAAGGAGCCTTCTTCTCTGCATGATCTCCGCGGTGGTCTCTTTCCACCATTCCAATTGCACGTCATTCATGTCCTTCGTGTTCATCATCATAATCTCCTTCTCTTCGGCTAGTAATGCCTTGATTGCCTTATCCTTCTTCATGTTGATCTTCATCATCTCCAACTCGGCCTTTTGCCTTGCTTCTTCTCGCGAGGCTTCCACCTTTGCAAGCTTGACCTCTTTCTTCTTCTCGGTGATAGCAAGCTTGGCCTCCAATGTTTTCATTGTCATTGCCTCCTTGGTTTGTACCATTTGATCAAACTTCTCCCTTAGCAATGATGAGTTGGACTCCATCCTTAACCTCTCCTTGGCTTTCTTGCACCCCTCCGGCTTGTCGTACTTTACTCCTCCTTCATCATCACTATCATCCATCATCTTCATCGACCCCTTCTTTACGGCACCTTCTTGGTCCCTCAATTGCCACTTGGGAAGATGCTTGAGAATGTCATGGCAATGCTTGAAGGGAAACTTCCTGCCCTTGCTGCCGGCCATGTCTTTGTATCGTTCTTGCGCAAAGGCCTCCTACGAATGCATCACGAAGGTTATATAATGAACGAATGATCATAATTGGTAAAGATGTGGGGTTCAACAAACTCACATATTGATCAATAGTGGAACCACTAGGAGGATTCATTGTCACCGCATCCATAGCAGCACTCCAGCGGCTACAAGCCGGCTTGATCACCTCCCAACGCCCTTGAAGTGATCGAAAAGAACGGTACACACTAGTCTTTACTCGCGGCATCAGCTGGCAAAACCTGTCCTCGATGTGCTGCCAATACCGCTTGCCGGTTTGATCCATGCCCGACGCCGCATCCAATCCAACTTGTGCCCAAGAACGGCACAAAGTTGTATCCTCCACCTCCGTATAGTTCATGGCTCTCTTCTTCCTCGTCTTCACTTTACCCGTCTCGACCTCGGTCACCTCTTCCATCTCGCAGTCGGCGTCCATCTCCTCGTCGTCCGTCTCGACCTCGGTCACCTCTTCCCCGAAAGGATCAAGTGGTGGACAATCGGTGTCGACAAAGGAGTTGTTCAACATCTCCATGAACGTACCGTGCGCAGTGGACCTAAAATCGGGGATGAGATTATGCGTGCTGAGATGCGGCGCAGTGGGGGAAAAATTAGACATACCTTCTGGGCATCGGCTCGAACAGGTTCGGGGCAGGGAAGGCGGCGGGGGACTCGGCGGGAGGTGGAGAGGGAGTGGCCAGCGGGTGGCCGGTGCGGGAAACCAGCCTCTTCACCTTCAACGCCTTGCCTCCACCAGAAAGAACTTTGGTGCGGGGAACCCTCTTTGGCTTCGCAGGGGCAGAGGCGGCAGGCGGTGCTGCGGCGGCAGGCGGCGCTGGGGCAGGGGCGGTCATCGACGCTGTCTGGATGAGGTGCGTACCCGCCCTCTTCCTCTTGTTCACGCTCGTGGCCGCCACCATCTTCGCAACGTCGGTGGAGGTCGGAAGACCCCCGGCGGCCCTGGGAGAAACATGTAGCGCCAGCGGACTGCCGCCAGCGGGCTGCGGGGTCGAATCGAGGTCCATGCCATCGGGATCCGGGCGCGGCGGGGGGGGGGGGGGGGGGGGGGGGCGAGGCTGCGGGGGCGCGAAAATCGGCGGCGGTGGCGGCAGCGGCGGGCGAGCGGGAAGGAAGGAATGAGCTGAAGGTTCTCGCGCGCAAAATGGACCGTCTAGTACGGGCCGCGTTCGGGTCGCGTCCGAAACCCTCGTTTCTGCAGGCCGGACACGGATTCTGGGTTCGGCCCTCAATTTTTTTTTACCGTTTCCGTCATTTGAGGGTGCTGATCTACGATATTTTTTTAGCAAGAACCCATAACTGACGGTTATTTTGAGGGTTTGGCCCCTTTACGGATGCTGGTAGACATGCTCTTAAGGGTACTACATCTACTGGCTTGCTTATTCAGAAGGCTTCTTCCACACTTCTGAACATTTACACCGATGCTGATTGGGCGGATCTGGTTTGAGGAACTGTTCCTGAGGAGCAAAATCGGAATGTCTGAAATAAATTGACTACAGGATTAGGGAGGTGATTTGTTATGCTTCTGATCTTGTCAGTCCATAGCTTATCTAGTTTACTGCCTTTTCAGATAGTTGTTACGAGCCTACGTGCCGTGCTTGTAGGAGCCTGAGGTGCACTCTGTTTGCATCAAGGTTCAGTTTCAGTTTAGCTTTTCACGGCGGTCGGCGGCTATCCACCTGCGGCTGCGGCACGTCGACCTCGATTACGACCTCAGAGCTCACGGCGGCGGTAGTTTGGGGCTCCGCGCCCGCCCGAGCGGTTCGAAGAGGAGACCCAGCCCCTTTTCCAATTTTTTCCGACTTCGGCGGCCACTCCGCCCCGCCCCTCCTCTTCCCGCTTCCATTCCCCATCATCGCCCTCTGCCCCTCTCCACTCCAGCCAAACCCTCCCGCCTCTCCGCTTCAAACCATACCAACTCGCTCCCATTCCGCCGCCATGACGCGCCCTAGCCACGACTTCGCCTACGGTAAGCGCAGCGACTCTCCTCCCCCTCTCCCTTCGCCGCCCCAAACCCTAACAGCGACTCACTCACTCGGTCGGCTCCTCCTCTCCTTGCAGCCGACGGGACGCCGCAGAGGCGGCTCCTCAGCGCGGCGGCCGCGGGCGACCTCGCCGTCCTCGAGCGTACGATTTCGCCCCTCTCTAACCTCTACTCCTTCTTCTGGCCGTGGTGTGCGCCAGGGCCGTACCTGACAAATTGGAGGCCCTGTGCTGTGCAAACCTAAAATTTGGTTCTAGTTATAATATGAGGGGAATATTGGTTTTTTATATTATGAGTTGTCTTTTACTGCAAATATAGTATAAGTTAATTACAAAAGCAAGTCTATTTTTTTATATTTTCATATCGTTAATACATTTTAAAAATAGATCATACAAAGAAGAAACTCTCAGAAGTTTTTCTAAAAAAAAAAAAAAAAATCAGAAGTTAGATCTCTGGTAGTAGACCGAGGAAGATCCAAAAGGGTCATCTATTCTCAAACATAGGGAGCAGAACATTATCTTCAATTAGTTTTTCATAAGCAACCTTCTCCTAAATATTGTTTTCATTTGCTAGTTTTCTGTCAGTGTAGAACACTGGTTAAACTCCAGCTGATTTTGTCAAATATAGTAGAAAAACCTCTCTCTGCTGAACAACAATGATCGGAGTTGCCGTGGAAGGTCGAGAGTGAAGTACTTAACTGTAGCTGTTAACTGTCGTACTTTTTGGTAATTCGAAAGAGATTAATCAGGGGAGGTGAAGGGCTGCACGAGAGGGAGTCCAGAGAGAAGGGGGAGGCGTGGGTGAGTTGGGGCCTATGGAGTTAATTCTGTGGCAAGTTCAATTGCTAAGCCGTAGAATGGGTCAATGCACTTATTAGGCCAGCTAATCCTGTCATTAGTACTACTATAAGTAGAAGTTTAATATACAATTTGGGGGCCCTCCTATTTTGGAGGCCCTGTGCGATCGAACACTCTGCACATGTGTGTGATCGAACACTCTGAACACCTGATGTGCGGCGGCCCTGATTTTTTAATACTTCATTTGGGGGGCACCGACCGATCCGTACGTACGTGCAGGGATGGCGAGGAAGCTTGACGGCGGTCGCGGCCACATCACGGAGGCGGTGGAAGCCGTTAAAGATCACGGTGCTGGGGCGCTGCACCTCGCCTCTGGGGGCGAGAAGGCCGAAATGTGCGAGTACCTGGTCGAGGACATCAGGGTGGATGTCGATGCCGTTGACATATGCGGTGCGTCTGCTCTCTCGTTTTTTTCAGTATGCTACCAACATGGAAAGTCTGAATGTATGCAATAGAAACATTCATGTATTTGTTCTGATGTAAATGCATGAGCTTTCTTCTGTCGCGCTATTGACAGGTAGAACTCCTCTAGTCTGGGCAATTACTGGTAAAAACGAAGGTGGGCGCGTGGATATTGTGAGGTATCTTCTTGATCACGGTGCCAATCCAGATAATGTCGACAAAAGAGGGTTTACTCCTCTCCATGAGGCCGTCAAAAAAGGTATTTCACTATCTCTCTCTCTTAGTTGGTTACTTGTATGCGTTGCACTGTCACTATTACTTTCATCGACATTTCTTCAAGTGATGAGTGATCTATAGCCTTTTACAATTGATTCGTGTCACAAATCAATTGATGAGTCAAAAGAACTGAAGTGGGGCATAGAAGAAATTACTAATAAGAGGAATTGTCATGTATTTTTTATAGAAAAAGGATTTGTCATGTACTTAAATATGTTTACATTCCAAAGGTATGATTCAGGGGACTGTGAAGTAGTAGAACTCTTGCTCTCGAGAGGCGCTTATGTCGATTCATATTGTACTATTCATGGAACACCGTTACATGTTGCTGCTCAACTTAAGCAGGACAGCGCCATGAAGATTTTGTTGGATCACCATGCAGATGTAAGTTTCACTGTACGTTTGTTCGTAGTTTTCAAACAGTTATATTTGGCAATCTTTGTCCGTCTGCTTTCTCCATTTTACTTTTAGTTGAATCTTGACAGTTAGATTAGTTAGTGTTCTGCTGTTTTTTCTCTGGAATCTGGAGATTTGTGAACATTTGGAAATTGGATTAACATTTATTTCACTCATTAATTGGTTGTACAATCATGTACCGTCAAATTTTGAAGTGATGCTGAAAAACTAGTTTCACTGTACATCTTGTTCTGCAGTAAGCAGCGAGTTGTAGGCTCTTTCTGTGAACTATATGCTTCTTATGTACACATAGTTTCACCTTTGAAGGTTGAAAAGGATCATCATATAGCACCTTCAATAGATAGACCTCCACTAAATTGTCATTTCCATTGAAGTTTCCTGTCTTCACCTTTATCATCTGTGGGTATGTCGAAAATGTCAACATCAAAGCCTGCATAAGCTAAACCGCTGATATTCTTTCTATGTGGACTGCTTGCCCTGACAAGAAGTACTTAACTGATCAGTAATTTTCGAGGGCTTGTTTGGATATTTTCCCCTTATGTAACCTAACCTAAAATCAGCAATAAAATTTGTATCACGAGAACCACTTCATTTACACCTGTAATAAAGATCGACCTTATGCACATGTTAACTCCAAAATATTCCACCCAAATAGCCACACTTACTGCTGCTAAGTATGTTAGAAAATTGAGGAATATGTCCCACAAATTAATGATGATTTAAAAGAACGCTCAGCACTTGGTGTCTTATCATATTGGAGATAAAATCTACTTCAGAAGGTGTTTCTATGGCCATGCTAAAAGGACGAATTTTGGGAGATGATTAGATTCAGTACAAAATCAGGTGCGAGCATCAATACAAAAAGGGGAGCAAAGGTGGTACATGTCATCTAAATGGTGGCGTTGGGGGACTCATTAATTAGTAGAGGTCGAACTTGTATGGGATGGGGAGGCGGAGACTAAGTTGGTTGCAAATAAGAGCATTTCACCACAGAACATTTTTACATTGAAAGGAATCCCACATTATCTGAACTTGTGCTGGTGTATGGTCTATGCAAGCAGAACTGTCAATGTCACTATGTATTTCTTCTTGGGCCTGTTTTTTTTTCAGATGTGATGAACCAAAGTATGGAACGCCTGCAATTCCAGCAGGCATATACGTCCTATTTGTTATCTTTTCTATCTCGAAAAAGTTGTTGGTTGTCATGTGGATTTGACTAGTGATGAAGTGAATGCTCCACTACCAAATATTGTCATGTTGAAATGTTGATGATGTGCATTTTCCTCATCTCTTTTTTGTAATGCTGCACTAAGTGCCCTCATTTTCTTTCATTCACTGAGGTTCACTGTCACAGTGACATGGTTCCATTTGAGTTGCGATTATATGCATAATTTTTAGTTGTGTATCTGATAATTGTCACTAATCTGGTGAGCTAATTACTTGCATCTTTTTTTTAGTGTAACAAGATGCTAGACGATGCCCTTTCACCTCTCATGATTGCTATCTATAGTCGCTCAGTGAAATGTGTGAACCTACTGCTAGAGGTATATCCCAGTTCAGCGAAGATGTGCACAGATAAATTGTGACATATATTATTCAGAGAAATCATCTATGATTCTGTTATATGCTAGGCTGGTGCTGATGTGAAGGGTGTGCGTACTACGACGCCCTTGCAAGGTGCTGCAAGAAATGGCCTAACTGACGTCCTCAAGCCCCTATTGGATGCTGGTGCAGATCCCAATATTCCAAATGAAGTAAGTTTTGTGTTCCACTTCCACCTGCATTTAGTTTAATCTGGTTGGTTGTTTACGCATGTGGGTGTAACATTAAATTACTAAGCATTTTCCATCCTTAAACTTAGGTAATGTAAGTCCCATAGTCATATCTAACTAATTGTTAATTCAGGTTTGGTGCGCTCATATAAACTCAGTGATGTAATCCTGTAAGAGTGACATGTGGATTGTAACACTACAATTTCCTGCCTTCTGATATTATTTGTAAGGTGTAACGTACTAAACATTATATTTTCTTGAAGATCAATCTTTTGAAGTGACAACATATAAAAAAATTCAACATTGATACAATTTTAAAAGAAATAATTTTGGTTGATTTATCCTGCGAATTTTAAATGTCTAATCTTCCCTTATAATTTGAAATTGTGATATGGGAAGATGTGTTAGTTTTCAATCTGCCAAATAGTATGTCTTTTATATAGTCTCAAGCAAGTTGGTGTAGGATGGAGACCAACCCAACAAATACCACACAAACCAAAAGATGTAAAAGGGTACCACCTCCGTTCCTAAATATAAGATATTTTGGTAGGCTAAAATAGCCTACCCAAAACGTCCTATATTATGGAACAGAGGTAGTAGTAAAAAATACTAGCAAAATTGCTAATGTTGAATTGTTATTTGGGAACTAATATTTAGATAATGGATGAGTTAATCTTCTGGCCCCTCGTTATCCGGGAACTTTTATTTAGGATGCACACAGCCAATAGTTAACGACAAAAGGGACTTGCTGGATTCTTTGGAGCATGTGCACTGTTGATGGATGAGGGCGAACTCATCTCTTGACCAACTTTTTGCCGTGAATGGAGTACTATTGGTCAAATTCTTGTCTATACACCTTTATGTGGTCGAATGTGTTAATTTATTTATTTCCTACAAACACATTGGTGAGATTAAACTTTGTATTTTTCTTAACAGTTTGGTCACTTGCCAATACAACTCGCGGCATACTTTGGTACGCGCAGAGACGTCGAGATCCTGTTTGAAGTCACTTCTTCTCGTATTCCAGCCGTACATGATTGGAGCGTTGATGGAATAGTTAGTTACGTAAAGTCAGAGCCAAAGTTGGAGGTATGTGCAAGAACATCATTTGCATATTAGAATATACTTACTTATGTACCGTAGTCCTAAGTCATATTTTGAATGCAACTGTTTAGGCTAGAAACTTAATATTCATGTCTCATACTATGAAGACCGTTGATCTTACATTTTCGTGAATCCTCGTTTTGACACTTCTGAACTATGAAACTTCTATTTTTGACACTAGATGACATTCCCTGTTTTTGGTGCTTCGTTCAAAATTGTGATGCGCCATAAAATTTCATGAAAACAAGAAAGCAGAGATGGATACAATGAGATCATGTGGGATGTTATCATGCAATTGAGCTTGGCGGTTCTGGGGTCAATGTGATAACTGAATTTCTGCTTGTTTACAATAACATGCGATCGTACCAAATGAATGAAATTATAGCACGTTAAAATATTAAATATTTCTATTCCTTTGTAAGTTCTTTGCATATAAATTTCCGCAATCTCGAGGTCGTTTATTTTTTTTTTGAAAATTTCAGGATAACCCTTTGTCTAAAATGTCAGTAGCCAAGTTGAAAGAAGAAGGATACAAGGCTTTGCATAAAGAGAATTACGATGCAGCATTAGAATTCTATACCATGGTATGCTATTGCATTATTCGTGCTCCTGAAGTTCATTTCTTTTCCTGTAATATTGTTGTCTCATTTTATTCATTGCAATGGCTTACATCAGTATTTTGCTTTTTTCTGGATGCTCGCGCAAACTATGCATGGGTTTTAATTATTTCTCTTTTCTTGTATTTTCCTACTCTTTTTAATGTTATATTCTCGATGTAAGGAGAAGGGTGCAAGTGTGAACGGCTAATTATATTGTATAGCTGAAGGGACAAATATGTATCACAAGGCTCATGAATACTTGTACCCTTTACAGTATTCATGCTTGTGAGTTATGGCTTGACGGTGCCCCTGTTAGTGCTAGCACAAATAAGCCTATAGGCCTGCACAATGGAGTTGCTTTTGAGCGTATGATTGTTGGAGTGATTGACTCCCTTATAAGACTTTCATATCGACATCACTGAGCAGTGTCACCTTCACAGTGGTCCTGATAGAACCACGGTGGAACCAGTGAGCATTCGGGTCCCTGGCACAAGCCTACCCGGGTCACTTATCTGCTAATATGATTTATCGTGACATTCGGAAACTGTCTGAGCACCTTCATAGTTCATGGAGAATGAGACCATGGTGGATGACGATTCACGATCACCACTTCCATCAAAGTGTTTTTAGTTTGGAAACTAGTGGTGTTTGGCTTTGCTGGTTATGGTTAGTTTAGGTTAGGTACAAAGGTTAGAATATAAATGAAAATAACAAAATGTCTATCCTGTTAGTTTTTCATGGTTACATTTAGGGTTTGTACCCCTTTTATAAGGAGACGTCCAAGTTTGTCAGGGAATGATAACAGTCCTGGGGAAATGTGATCAGTGCATGCATCTGTATGCAATATCTTAAAAGCTTTAGTATGGCACATTGCCGCTTCTTATATATTTTTGGATGTATATCTTCAAATCTTTAGTATGTTTGGGTAGGGCGTCCAAGGTTTTAGCTTTACCTTGTCACGTGTAGATGTTTGCATGGACTCATAAACCATGGTTGACACATGAAGAGATGTGTGTATGTATAGATCCCATGTGCTGATGAAGAAGATGCACAATTGGGAACAGATAAATTCCTCTTATGTTGCATCAAGAGCGTTGGTTACTTAGCTATTGTGGAAGCAATTTTGACTTCAAACTGTTTCCACTTTTCAATGAGACACCTCCATATATTATTTATCTCGTCAGTCATGATATAAGTTGTATTCTTTCTTTGTTTGGTTCTACATATTTGCATTCATTTACTTACCAGGTCTTTGTCCTAGAAATCTTAGGATTATATGCAGATTTTTTTCAGAAAATATGTAATTTTTCATTTGATTTGTTGGCTGTAGGCTATGTTGGTTAATCTTGAAAATGTTGATTCAACCTTGATTGGCAATAGGGGTTTTTGCCGGCTTCACCTGGGCAATGGAGAGGGTGCTTTAAATGATGCCCAACTTTGCAGGACAATGCGACCTGGCTGTGCACATTCCTGCTGGCTGGAGGGATACTCATATGTGCAACTGCAGGTGATACAGAATCACGATTTGGCACTTGTTTAAATTTTGCGGATAAACCTTTTTGACAATCCACTCAACTCTATATCTTCATTCTTAGGAGTATGAAAAGGCATGTGATTCATTTCTTGATGGTCTCAAATTGAAGCCAGGATTTGCTGGAATTGAGAAGGCGTTAAGGTAGCCTACTTGAGCAGTTGAGCTACTTTAGCTGCATGCTTTACTAGTCTAGTTTGTTGCGATTTATACTATTCCTAATAGTATGGTAATGTATAGACAGTTGGTGCGTTAAACTGTACAAAAGCAATCAAATAAACGGTCTTGCATTTCAACCCAAGAGTACGACATTTTGTGTTTGTTCAGTACACATATGAATGCGATCATATCTTTGCATGAAATTTCGTTTACTACATGGCTAACATTTTTTGTCTCATTTGCCTGTTTGGCTCATTTTCTCAAGATTATCCATGAATTACCGCTGGAAAGGCATTCAGATGCTTTGCTGACCATATTATCTGGAATGTGCAGGGAAGCTTTGAGATTATTGAAAGAATCTCACACTGACAAGAAGAATGGCTTAGAAGTACAATATCGTGAAGCACATATTTTCCTTTGAAGAGAGAAATTTGAGTAACAAGTCTGACGTCTTGACTCTTTTGACAAATTGCCTGCTGCGTGCTGAAGGTGAAGAACGTGGTGCTTTTTTTTTTGAGGGAAAATGGAGATTCCATTAAAAAACTTGCGCAGCAATATCGCTGGCAACTAATTCAGATACAAAAACTGGGGCTTCATCAGCCCAACCTAAACACCCCTCCTCGGCACGAAAACCAAATTGGGCTAACTCATGAGCTACTCTATTACACTCATGAGGACAATAATTGAATTCATGTGAATCAAAGGAGCCAATACAAACACTCCTTATATCTCGGACTAGAACTCCGATCTCCGACAAGTCGTAACTTCTGGTTTGAAGAGCATTCACCAGAATCTTAGAATCAGACTTAAAAATCACTCGGTGTAAACCAAGAGCAACTGCGCCTTCTACCGCCGCTGCACATGCTTCAGTCTCAGCTTGCAACGCAGAACGAATATATTGGAGTTTACCAGCCGCCGCAGCAACAAAATCCCCTGTATCCGAACGTACAACGAAGCCCCAGGCTCCAGCTTTTATATTGTCAAGAAAGGCAGCATCAAAATTTACCTTAACAACATTTGGCATCGGCCTACTCCACTTCATCTCAGTCTGATTGTCCAAATGAGAACTAGATGGAGTACACGTTGTGCTAAGAAAATCTGCAACATGTTTTTGAATAACATAACAAGTTTCAACAGTAGATCTTTCTCTCTCCCCTGCATTCACCTTATTTCTAGTAGTCCACCAATCCCAAAGAAGTATAAATGTGAGGAGTTTTTTGTCCAGCGGTAACTCCAAAATCATATGCAACATTACTCTAGCATTTGAAGCTTGCACAAGCAGAATTCGGATATCTTCAAGAAGCAGACTGCGCCACACCTGTTTAACTTTTTTGCATTTCAAAAACAAATGGCCGCCATCTTCATCGTACCGATTACACATCGGACATCTAGTATCCAAATCGACATGCTTGCGAGAGATGTTCATACGAGTCGGAAGACTATTATGACCTAATCTCCATGCAAAAATCCTCACCTTACTAGGTAACTTCAATTTCCAAATACTTTTCCAAAGAGGAAAACCATCTCCCTGCGCCACTGACGGGCCTGCATCACAATGCTTCTCCTTATCCTTCAAACTCACGCCCAAACGATAAGCTGATTTGACTGAAAAAACTCCCTTGTTATCAAAATGCCAAGCAATCCAATCTTATGTATCTTTTCGTACTGGAATTGACAAAATCTCATTTGCATCTTCCTGATTAAAAACAGCTCGTACAATGTCTACATCCCATTGTCCGGATTCCTGGTCCAAAAAATCTGCTACACGTACCGGTTCATCCAAACCATTAGGAGTTGTAGGACGTCGAGTAATACCTCTAGGAATCCAAGGATCCCTCCATGCATCAATATTCTCTCCTGTACCAACCCGCCAAATCAAACCTTGTTTCAAAAGATCTAGGCCACGTAGTATACTGCGCCAAGTGTATGACATCATCGGTTTAGGAGTAGCTTCCAAAATCGATGTATCTGGAAAATAAAGAGCCTTAAGGACAGTACAACACAAAGAATCTGGATTTTGTAACATACGCCAACTTTGTCTAGCAAGCATTGCCATATTAAAAATATGTAGATCTCTAAATCCCATACCCCCATCTTCTTTTGATCTTGTCATCATCTCCCAACTCAGCCAATGACATTTATTTTTTCCATCTTGCTGACTCCACCAATACCGACAAATCATCGCACTAATTTCCTCACACAAAGCTTTTGTCAAATCAAAGCAAGACATAGCATACGTAGGAATAGCTTGTGCAATTGCCTTAATCATAATCTCCTTACCAGCTTTGGAGAGTAATTTCTCCTTCCACCCCTGAATTCTATTCCACACCTTCTCCTTTAAATATTGAAATTCTTTAGACTTCGAAGCTCCCAGATGGACCGGCAAACCCAAATATCTTTCATTCCTTGATTCTCTTGGAATACCTAAAACTCCCAACACATCTCGCTTAATATTATCCTTTGTACCTTTACTAAACATGGCTGAAGATTTATTCTTATTTATCATCTGCCCTGATTGCACCTCATATAAAGCCAAAATCTGTTGTAGTTTATTTGCATTTGATGTATTTGCCTTCATGACTATCAAAGAATCATCCGCGAAAAAAAGATGATTAATCCTCGGAGCACCAGAACAAAGTTGAACCCCCTGCAGCGATCCTTCCTCCTCCGCATGCTTGAGTAGGGCCGATAAACCTTCAGCACAAATTATAAAAAGGTAAGGAGACAATGGGTCTCCTTGTCTAAGCCCACGCTCAGGAACAAAAGCATCAAGCAGACTCCTATTTAGTCGTACATGGTAAGTCACCGACCTTACACAATTCATCACAACTTTCACCCAATCAGCAGCAAAACCAATTTTCAGCATAATCCTCTCCAGAAAACCCCATTCAACACGGTCATAAGCTTTACTCATGTCCAATTTGACTGCCACAAGACCATCCCTACCCCCCTTCTTTTGATGCATCATATGGGTAATCTCATATGCAAGCAAGACATTATCCGTAATCATACCTCCAGGGACAAAGGCAGATTGTGTTGGTGAAATAATATGAGGTAGTACAATTTTTAGCCTCTGTGCAATTACCTTGGAGATTATCTTGTAAAGAACATTACATAGACTAATAGGTCCGAACTCCGTAATCCATTCTGGAGTCCTCACTTTGGGTATAAGCACAATTGTTGTCTCATTCCAACCTTGTGGCATCAATCCTCCATTAAGAACACCTAACACTTCTTGTTGGATTTTTGGTCCCACCATATACCAAATTTTTTTGTAGAAAACTGCAGGCATACCATCCGGCCCAGGGGCCTTAAGATCACCTGCTTGATGCCCTGTTGGACTGTAGGTTCTTTTTGTGTTTGCGGTTGCAACCCTGAAAGCCTGAACATTTTGTTGTTATGTGCATAATGGCTGCGTCGTGCTACAAAGCAGAAATTGTTTTTAATATATATCTTTAACCGTGTGGTTGACGCCGTGCTCTAGGGTGACATGGTGATGATTCCGCTAAGGTATAGATTTCGCGGTCTGCATATCCTATTTTCTCCCAAATAGATCTATGTGTGCTTTTTTCGGGGGATGATCAGTCAGCTGTCCAACTATTCGTTAGAGTTGAGTGGAACAAAATTGACGAGTCCAGACTCCCGTGTCGCTTCGGAGAAGCGACCTGGGAGGAAACCCTAGCGCCGCTGGCGTCAAGCCCTCCTCCCCATCGCCTCCCTCCCATGCCGCTGCTTGAGGTCCTGCGTGCGTAGGTAGCGCTCTCCCCTAGCGGCAGCGACACGATGGCGATAAGCCGCGTGATCCCGGTGAACATGCGCGGCTCGTCGGTGATGGTGGAGGCATCTGTGTGGCTGCGGCCTAGAGCTATGGACTCGCTCCTATCCTACATGGGCCTTTAGGTCTTTTTTTAGGGAAATTGTCAACTTTATTAATAAAAAGCACAGAGTTGCAATCAGCACCTAGTGGGCCTTTAGGTCTTGTGGCTGCAGGTTGATGCAGTGGAGCCTAACGACATCAGTCGCTGTGCACCTTGGCGGGGTTGGCGGCTAGCCAGGCAGTGGCGGGCTAGATCCTCACCATACGGCCCCAGTTGGACTCTGGTCGTGGTGAGACGATGGTCAACAATTCCTGATATGATGACGACACATTTGGCTCGCCTCTCGTCAGCGGTGAAGCCAAAAGTGGCTCCTTGATGCGCGTGGCTGATGGGCACAGGGGTCGACGATAGGGTCGGGGTGAAATCCCTACATGAAGCTGACGACGAGGACACTCGCGAGTGTCGTCACCTCTTTGGAGGCATCTTCATGGCAATGCACACGCTTCTCCGCCTCGAACACCTGGGGAAGCCTAGATCCGGTCAACAAGTCGGGCAACGATGTGGTTGTTATGTCGTTACCTCCTTCGAGACATCACCTAGATTGTTCGTGGAGTCCTCGGTGCATCACAAAGAGCTGGCATTGGCATCACTCACAAAGAGGGCTTCCAGGGCGTTATGTACACCATCACCGACACTTTTTGGTTGAAACTTCCTTCGCTTTGGTTTGGTCTTGCCATTCACCCGCCGACCGTTAGGCACTTATGGGCGGGCGGTGCCTTGGCTTGTGCCATCTTGGAGTATGAGTTGGTCTCCTAGAGTTCCCTTCTTTGGTTGTGACATGGCCTTAAAGCTCAGTGTATCGCCTCCTCGTGGCGGTACAACACGAGTCCTTGTTGTTCAATCGGCTAGTGTGGGTTGTATTGTAGCATCGGGTTGTATCTTATTGCCTTAATTGGCGTTGTACCGACCGTTTTGGCCTCTTCTTCTATGACAAACGATACACCTTCCAAGGTTGTGTCCTTGAAAAAACTGACAAGTCTGTGCAAGACGTCGGCGGCAGAAGGTCAAGGAGGGCTCTAGGAGATGTGCCTGCCATAAATTTGTAGTAGGGGGGGGGGGGGGGGGGGCTTGAACCACCATTGTCATCTCCTGCCTCCTCCGCCGTACCAACCATGTCCTCAGCGTCGTCTCCATCATTCCAACAACGTCCCTCGTTCATGGCTCATGTGCGGAGCTCTAGGGATGTTGGAGTGACCCTAACGATGAGCTCTGCATCAGAGCACCCTTTGGGGCCGAGCCACCGAGCTCGAGCTAGGCCCCTCCAGCGCATCGGGTGGCCACCACCATTTCGAGGTGGTTCGCAGGACTCACGACATCGAGTTCGTGCCAGCCTTTTTTGTACCGGCTACTGAGACATCATGCTAACCATTTCATCTCCCATAGTTTTAGCTATTGCTTTTCCCTCAAACTAAAAGATTGGGCGAGCCGAGCGCCTCAGCGAGGAGCATGATTGGGTACGGGAGGGAACACGCAACACCAAGGCGACGGAGAAAACTCGTCGCAAGGAAAAGCAGGAGAGGAGGCAGAGGCGAGAGGAGAGGAGCTCGTAGACGCCAAGTACCTCTCGACAGAGACACTTATTTTAGAGCGGAGGAAGTAGTATTTATGGAAGATCTAAACGACCTAGGTGTCCCGGAAATTTTTGTCCTCAACAGTTCGAAAATTCTATTGATGTTTATTTTTTTAATGGTTCATCGTATGTTCAAATTTAGTTCCCTGCAAAGCAACTTTTATATTTCTCTACCAAGTTTGGTCACGGCTGCAATCTGAAAAATGAACGATAAATGATTTTCTTGTTCTTGGATCGGGAGTAGCAATTTTGGTCACGGCTGCAAAATTCCGTTCAGAGACAGTCTTCCGACTTCGGCGCCTCCTCTTCCCGCCTAGTACACAGTACAGCTGTCTCCCACTGCCACTGCCCATCTCCCTCCTCACTCCGACGAAACCCTCCCCGCTTCTCTGCTTCAAACCGCCAAACCCTACCAAGGACCAGCTCGCTCCCATTCCGCCGCCATGGCGCGCCCGAGCCACGACTTCGCCTACGGTAAGCGCCTCTCCTCCCGCTCTCCCTCCGCCGCCCCAAACCCTAACCGTAACTCCCTGCAGCTGACGGGACGCCGCAGCTGCGGCTCCTCGGCGCGGCAGCCGCGGGTGACCTCGCCGTCCTCGAGCGTACGCTTCTGCCCCTACCCCACCTCTCCTCCTTCCTGCCGTGGTTTGCGCCGGCCCTAATTTTTTATTTGATTTGGGGGAGCCGATCTATCCGTACGGTACGTGCAGGGATGGCGAGACAGCTCGATGGAGGTCGCGGCCGCCTCGCGGAGGCGGTGGAAGCCGTTAAAGATCACGGCGCCGGGGCGCTGCACCTCGCCGCCGCGGGCAAGAATGCGGAAGTGTGCGAGTTCCTAGTCGAGGATATCCAGGTCGATGTGGATGCCGTCGATATATGTGGTGTGTCCGCTCTCTCAGTTTCTGTTAACACTCTACCGTTGATATATGCATAGACGACTTCATTTGTTTGTTCCGATGTAAATACGTAAGCTTCCTTTTTTTCGTGTTCTTTGACAGGTAGAACGCCTCTGGTTTATGCAATTGGCTGTAAAAAACGTGGGCAGGTGGATATTGTCAGGTATCTGCTTGATCACGGTGCCAATCCAAATAATGTCGACCAAACAGGGTTTACTCCTCTCCATGAGGCCACCAAAATAGGTAACTCTGTCGCCATTACTTTCATCAACATGTCTTCGAGTATTCCATGTCTTCAAGTGATGAACTTTGTGAAAAAATTATATATTGTTGGTTCTCCATTGGGTTGATGAAGAGAGACAAAAGGGATTGCAATTATGGAGATAGACTAGGAAGCTTGGCCGGCGCCACGCCGCGCCTTTAGCTGTTAAATTGTTGGATAAAATATTATAGAAGTACTACTCACTTCTGTTCCATAATATAGTATATTTTAATAAATTGTTTAAGCTTGCCAAAACATAATGCAATGAAAAAGAGGGAAGTATAGACAAAAGACGTGATCGTGAGGCGGTGGTGAAAAGAGAGGATTGTATGATAGCACGCGCCGGCTTAAAAGGCGACATGCGGTGGACTAAGTTTTTTTCAAAGTCGTAGACTGGTCAATAACCTTTTTTCGGTTAAAAGAAGCGGTGGATGGTGGAGAAAGTATATTTTTGTAGGATAAAGTAGTAGTATTTTTCACCGTAAAAGAGGCCCCAAATGTAAGAGTAATTTTTCTAAAGTCTCCATAGTAAAAGACAGTAATATGTTTGCCGAATAAAAGAGAATATGATAAGAGTAATTTTTTTTTTCAAGATACAGTAGAAGGAGGCATCTATTCAGATGGCGGAGTAAGTATACTTTCTGAAGCTAACGTAGAAGAAGACATTACTATTTTCCGCGGAAAAAAGAGGCCATGAATATAGAGCATGCCCACAGGACGATTGTGAATTTTTACCAAGAAATAACTGTTGTAAATTAACTTTAGGAAATTACTGTCTAAAAATTATGGGAGGCTATCAGTAGAAGAAGGTAGCGGCATTTTATCAAATAAAAGAGGCGATAAATAGTGGAGTATTTTGTTTATCGAAGTTACCATAGGATATAACCCCAAGCTAGTGTAGAAGAAGGTAGTTATCTGAAAATTATCGATGAAGATTACTTTTCATGCACAATGAAAGAAATATTGTCGGGAAGTTACCGTTGAGAAATTAAAGTTAGGTAATTAATATTGGTTATGTACTTTTGGCGGATGTTCTATATCATAGAATTACAGTTTCCACATCGTCAAAAGAATAGTGGTGCCACATAACCGTAGGTAGATTGTGCAGCATTGAAAAATTATTGTTGAGCAATTATTATTGAGAAAGTACTGCTTGAGCCTGTCTCGAGAAAATACTGCTATAAAATCAGGTGGGAAATACTGTTCATGTTGTACTACAAAATTCTTGTTTAGATTATACCACAAAACTACTTTAAAAAAAACCAATGATGAAATGTCAAAAAAAAAATGTTTTGTGAAAATACAGTCGGAGAATTGCGCATCATCTTTTGAGAAGCATGGTTAAGTAATTACCATCAGAAATTACTGCATAAGCTGAAGAGTTATACAAAAATATATATTTTTCATTGGATAAAAGTAGTAGTATTTTTCACTATAAAAGAGGCTCCAAAGAGTAATTTCTGAACTCACCATAGTAAAAGGCAGTAGTATGTCTGCTGAATAAAAGAGAATATGGTAACAGTAAATATATATTTTAAAGATACAATAGAAGGAGGCATCTATTCAGATGGCGGAGTAAGTATACTTTCTGAACCTAACATAGAAAAAGACATTACTATTTTCTGCGGAAAAAAGAGGCCATGAATATAGAGCATGCCCACTGTTGTAAATTAACTTCGGAAAATTACTGCCTAAAAATTATGGGAGGCTATCAGTAGAAGAAGGTAGCGGCATTTTGTCAAATAAAAGAGGCGACGAATAGTGGAGTATTCTGTTTATCAAAGTTATCGTAGGATATAACCCAAAGATAGTTTAAAAGAAGATAGTTATCTAAAAATTATCAATGGAGATTACTGTTCGTTCACAATGAAAGAAATATTGTTGGAAAGTTATCATTGAGGAAGTAATGTTAGGTAATTAATATTGGTGATGTACTCTTGACGGATGATCTATATCATAGAATTACAGCACACCGTCAAAAGAATACTGATGCGACATAACCATCGGTACATTGTATAGCATTGAAGATATATAGTTGAGCAATTATTATTGGGAAAGTACTGCTTGAGCCTGTCTTGAGAAAATACTGCTATAAAATCAGGCGGAAAATACTGGTTGAGTCTATCTCGAGAAAATACTACTATAAAATCAGGTAGAAAATTACCATAGCGTACACTATTCATGTTGTACTGTGAAATTCTTGTTTAGATTATACCACGAAACTACTTTAAAAAAGAATCAACGTTAGATTATACCACAAAATTATTTTTAAAAAGAACCAACGATGAAATGTCAAAAAAAAAACTATTTTGTGAAAATACAGTCAGAGAATTGCGCATCATCTTTTAAGAAGCACGGTTAAGTAATTACCGCCAGAAATTACTGCTTAAGCTAAAGAGTTATACCAAAAAAAGGTTAGAAAATTACCGGTAAGAATACTGTATCATGCATAGTTTGCGATGTATCGAGAAAATATTATAAAAAATTAACGACCAAAATTACTACATTGGGCGTTATACCAAATTGGTCATCGGTATTGTTTTTACCTCTGGAATTAAATCGAATGGTTCAAACACTACTAAGTACTGTTCATACACCGATTAATTATTATTGGGAAAGTACTGCTTGAGCCTGTCTTGAGAAAATACTGCTATAAAATCAGGCGGAAAATACTGCTTGAGTCTATCTCGAGAAAATACTGCTATAAAATCAGGTGGAAAATTACCATAGCGTACACTATTCATGTTGTACTGTGAAATTCTTGTTTAGATTATACCACGAAACTACTTTAAAAAAGAATCAACGTTAGATTATACCACAAAATTACTTTTAAAAAGAACCAACGATGAAATGTAAAAAAAAAACTGTTTTGTGAAAATACAGTCAGAGAATTGCGCATCATCTTTTAAGAAGCACGGTTAAGTAATTACCGCCAGAAATTACTGCTTAAGCTAAAGAGTTATACCAAAAAAAAGGTTAGAAAATTACCGGTAAGAATACAGTATCATGCATAGTTTGCAATGTATCGAGAAAATACTATAAAAAATTAACGACCAAAATTACTGCATTGGGCGTTATACCGAATTGGTCATCGGTATTGTTTTACCGCTGGATTTAAATCGAATGGTTCAAACACTACTAAGCACTGTTCATACACCGGTTACTGTTCATGCGAACAGTGTGCTATGACGTGGGGCACTGAGAGGTCTCTATCTCTTGCAACTTTAATATATGTATAGATTTCTGTACTTGTGCTATTAGAGTAGAAAATACAAAATATATACTGCATTTTCTTTGGCATAGGACATGGTCCATTTTGTGCGCAGTGCACACATAGTGATCTATGGCTTTGTAGAATTGGTTTGTGTCACAACTCAGTTGATACGAGTCAAAAGAACTAAAGTAGAGCATATGAGACTAATAAAATAATGGTTTTATCTACTTTTTTTTGCGAGTCGATTATATTTACTTCCCAAACGTCTGATTCAGGGAACTGTAAGGCAGTAGAACTCTTGCTCTCTAGAGGCGCTTACGTCGATCCATTTTGTACTGAACATGGAACACCGTTGCATGTTGCTGCTCAACATAAGCAGGACGGCGCCATGAAGATTTTGTTGGATCACCATGCAGATGTAAGATCCATCATATGTATCTTTATAGTATTCTTGCAGCTGTATTTGTTGATAACCTCTGTCCTTCTGCTCTCTCCATTTTACTTTTATACACAACCGAGATGCTGAAAAACTAGTTTCACCTTACATGCTGTTCTGCAGTAAGCAGAGATCGTGGGCTCTTTCTTTGAATTATGTGCTTCTCGTGTACACATAGTTTCACCTTCTATAGTTGAAAAGGATTATCATCTAGCCCCTTCAGTAGATAGACCAATACTAATTATCATTTCCATTGAAGTTTCCTGTCTCCACCTTCATTGTCTGCTAGTATTTCCACTAATTATCATTTACAAGATCGAAGTTGCTAAACCGATGGTATTCCGACACAGTTTCTCTATATGGACTGCTTTCCCTGACAAGAACTTGCTTAATTGGTCAGTAATTTCTTAGGGCCTGTTTTGATATTTTCCCCTTTTTGCAACCAAACCTAAATTTTTTAATAAAGTTTGTAACAAAAGAATAACTTCATTTATATACCTGTAATAAAGATAGATTGTATGCATTTTATTTAGGAATCTGATATTTCAGACATATCAACTCCAAAATACCCCACCCAAATAGCCACACTTACTACCACTAACTGTATCACAAAATTGAGGAATAAGTGTACAAACTGATAACGAGAGTTTAAAAGAATGACCAGCACTTGGTGGCCTGTCACATTGGAAACAAGATATACTTGCAGAAGCTTTCCTTGTTTGTGGGTGTTGCTATGGTCATGCTAAACGGATGAATTGTTGGAGATGGTTAGATTCAGTTCAAAGATCCGTGGAGCTGAGGAGTATCAAGGGAGTTATTGAACAAGGAGGGCAACAGTTGCAAGAATCAATACGAACGGGGAGGAAAGGTGGTACCTGTCGTGCAAATGGTGGGGTTTGGGGACATATTGAGTAGTAGAGGCGGAACTTGCATGGGATGAGGAGGCAGACACAGAGTTTGTTGCAAATAAGCGCACCTCAGTGAATCAGACTTCGAAAGCCCACGTCACCTGGATTCTAATAAACCAGTTCAGGTGTATGGTGTACCCAAGCACAACTGTCAAGGTCACCCATGTATTTCTTCTTGGGCTTGTTTTTTCAAATGTGATGACCCAAAATATGGAGCGTCGGCGATTCAAGCAAGGCATAAGTCTTAGTTGTTATCTTTCTATCTCATAAAAGTTGTTGGTTGTCATATGGATTTAAGGACTTATAGTGAAGAACAGACTAGTGATGCACCGAGTGCTCCAGTGGACCAGTACCAAATATTGTCATGTTGAATTGTTGATGATGTGCATTTTCATCATCTCTTTTTTGCAATGCTGGCATGCTGCACAACTGACCTCTTTTTCTTCCATTCACTAAGGTTCATTGTCCTGTGACATGGTTTCATCTTATTGCGAATATTGTATTAGTATTTTTTATTTATGTATCTGATATTTTTCATGAATCTGTTAGCTAATTACTTGCATCTCTTTTTAGGTCAACAAGATTCTACACATTTTCAACTCACCTCTCATGATTGCTATCCATAGTCACTCAGTGAAATGTGTGAACCTACTGCTAGAGGTATGGCTCCATCTCATGTGTTAAGCCAAAAATGCATGTTAGTGTAGCGAAGATATGGACAGATAAATAGCATTACTCAGAGGAACCATCTATGATTCTGTTATATGCTAGGCTGGTGCGGATGTGAAGGGTGTGCTTACTGCGACCCCCTTGCAAGTTGCTGCAAGATTTGGCCTAACTGACGTCCTCAAGCCCCTATTGGATGCTGGTGCAGATCCCAATGTTCGAAATGAAGTAAGTTCCCTGTTTCAGCGGTGTGCATAATCACAATATGGTTGGTTCTTTACATTAGATAACTAAGCATTGTCCATCCTTGAACTTGGTGATACAAGTCATGTTGTCAGTCATATCTAATACTAGTTAACTTAGGTTAAGTGCACTAATGCAAATTCAGTGATGTCAGATAGTAATAGTGACATATAGATTAGATATGGAAATACTAGTAATAAAAAAGTACTAATGAAAAGTTGCTTATGAACTTGTTGCCTTTTTTAGATAATGAATGAGTTAATCTCCCGGCCTCTGCATCTAGGTAGCACACAACAAATAGTTTAAGACAAAAAAGATTTTACTAGATTATTTGGACATGTGCACTACCTTTTTTTTTGTTGAACAAAGCTGCTTCATTACTAACGTCAGTGGGGGTACAAGTTACAGAGGACACCAGTAAAACAGGAAAATACAAAGCAGTCCTCAAATTTTACAGAAGATACCCTAAACATCTGACAGGAAACCCAATCAAGTCCTTTCCTCCACTACTGAACAAGGACTCCATCGCCGGCCTCTCTCGCCACCACCGAGGACAAAACCACTTGGGGTAGTAAGCGCGATGAATACCGACTAGAATCCTACGAAGGGCCTCTGAACTGGAGGTTGAACGAACGCCGTCAATTATGTCTGGAGAGGCTGCCTCTTTGGCCAAAGATTACATGGCGAGCCAAGGGCACCATGTGGAGATCTCTGATTTACAGCACTGATCTTCCCCTCGACCACCTGGAACTGTCGACAACAGCATCAACATGCTCCTTCTCCCTGTTGGCACCATGTCAACAAAGAAGAAGGCATCCGTCGCTGCCGCGCTAACCCAGGCTGCCGCCACGAACAAGGGCCTTATTTTTGAAGGAGATGCCGGTGGTACAGTCCTCTGCCTCCATCTCCCACTATAGGAGCTCCACGGAGAAGAGAGCTACCATCAGAAGTCGATGGACTCGGCCTGCAAGCACTGGCGAAGCACTCCAAAGTCCAAACTACTGGCGTAACGCCAAACACAAACCTAGCACTAGAACTAACCGTAGACTACTACAGGGTGGGGACCATTGCCTTATGGATAAGGACAAACTCGTCCTATGACCTACATAATGGAATATTATTGGGCATGTTCTTGTCTATACACTTTGCATCTGGCTGAATTTCTGTTAATTTATTTCTCCTACAAATACATTGGTGAGATTCAACTTCGTCTTTTTTTTAACAGTTTGGTCACTTGCCAATACAACTTGCGGCATACTTTGGTACACGCAGAGATGTTGAGATCCTGTATGAAGTTACTTCTCGTATTCCAGCTGTACATGATTGGAGCGTTGATGGAATAATTAATTATGGAAAGTCAGAGCCAAAGCTGGAGGTATGAGAAAGATCATCATTTGCATATTAGTATATATTTACTTATTTGCCGTGCTCTTAAGTTAAATATTGAATGTAACTGTTTAGGCTAGAAACTTAACATTCATCTCTCATATGTGAAGACCGCTGATCTTCCATTTTTTATGAATTCTCATTTTGACATTTTTGAACTATATAAAACATACATTTTAACATTAGATGATATTCCTTGTTTTTGGTGTTTCATTTAAAATTGTGATGCACCATAAAAGTTTCATGAAGAAAAAACAAGGAAGTAAAAATGTATACATTGAGATCCTGTGGGACTTGTCAGAGTATGACAAAGGTAATCGTGCAACTGACCTTCTGGGGTTTGGGGCTAACATGGTGCCTGAATTTCTGCCTGTTTACGCTAACATGCAATCGTAGCAAATAAATGAAGTCATGACACGTTTAAATATGAAAATAGTCCGTAATCTCGAGGCTGTTTAATTTCTGTTTACATTTTCAGGATCTCCCTTTGTCTAACATGTCAGTAGCTAAGTTAAAAGAAGAAGGAAACAAAGCTTTGCACAAACAGGATTACACGGCGGCATTAGAATTCTATAACATGGTACGCTATTGCTCATGTGCTCCTGATGTTTGTTTCTGTTCCCCTACTATCGTTGTCTCATTTCATTTGTATCCATTGCAGTGACTTACATCACTATCTAATGTTTTTTCTAGATGCTCGTACAAACTTTTTGTTAGGAACACCGTTTATGAAGAAAACCATACAAACTGCGGTTTATTCAAGGAAAACCCTGCAAAACCCTGACTATTGATAAGCCACCTAGGATCCTAGGCACGAAGCACCACCAGATCAAAAAGCCGCATCGGCAAAACAACCCTTTGCTAGAGCCCTAGTGCCGGACAGTGAAGCCAGATATTTATGCAAGGGAAGGTAGGCAGACAGGGGTCTTTCCAAGCACCAAGAGAACGACGACAACTGCCTTGACCAATGCCACTCGTTCTATGACGAGCTCCCACTTCCCCGAAGCTGCAACGACAGGCCAGGCCCAAGCAAGCTTGACATCACCTCAGGCCAGCCTCTGTTGCCAGTCAAGATCTTGACGACGATGCCTCCAAGGAGGGGATGACGCCAAGGGACGCCGTCTTTGCCCGATCTGGGGTTTTCACCCGGAGAACCACGGCCGTGAGGGTGGAAGAGGCACCGGTGCTGCACGACGACACCTCCAAGATTGGACGGCGTCTCAAGACACCGTCGTTGCCAGCTCTGATTCGTATCGGAGTTGGGTTTTGACCCACATCCACCATGGCCCTCCACTACAGATCTGGAGAGTTTACCATTGTTAGAGGCCACCGCAACTGCCGGCCAGGTCCATGACCACCTGCGCTACTACCATGGCAGCACCCAACGGCCAGGTCATCAGCCAGATGATCACCGCAACCAAATCGAGCTCCAGCTCACCACAGGCTAGATCCAAACCTGCAGAACGCTGCCCGAACCACTCCTCCGCAGCCTGATTTGGCCAGATCCAGCGCGAGCACTGCGCTTCACATTTGGACACAGATCTGTAGCCTGGCTCCTCCTCCTACAGCAGCGAGCTGGCACCTCGAAGCCCGCCAGCCATGACAGACCTCCATCAATGTCGAGCCACCACCCACGGGCCTCCATCCGCCACCCACCACCTGGACAAGGGCCCCATAAGAAACCTGCAAAGCCAACGCCACCGCCCACGACCTTGGGATAGAAGCCCGCCACCATGGCGTCCAGGGAGAGCTTAGGTCAGGCACCCTGGTGCTAGGGATATAAGTGGCTCTTTCACTGGGCGATGCGGCATTAGCCGCTTCCGCCTCATGTATGTTAAATGGATTTTGTGGGCGCCACTTAAGTTGATTTGCGGCTTTTTGTGGCTAAACGGTGCCGCGATGGTCTTGCGCCCGACAAGCTCCGCGCTCTCTGACATCTGTCAGGAGCCGCGCTCTCTCATCCTTCTTGCGCAGTTGCGCTAGCGTGGCGACTTGCTGCTCAGGCTCCGCTACGTTTCTCGTTGGAAGAGTCGATGGACACGCACACAAGGACGTAATTCCATAAGCCTTGATGAACTTCAAAATATGCAGTACTAGCATACAAACAAGAGACCACCCTATACTCATCACACTTGTTTTTTCAATCTGTCACTACTGGGAAATTAATTCCTTGTTGGTTAGTGGAGTGCTAAATTAGGAGGGGAACTGATCTAACTGGACTAATGGAGGATACCCACAGCGCCACAAGAAGCGGCAGAAATTAGAAGATGAACTTTGTAGTGTCAGAGATGGAGGAAGATATCAGAGCGCTGCTTCGAGCACTGGCCCGGCATCCGGCGCCGGAATCCAGGGCCGAGCAGAACAAACCCAGGCTCCCAGGGAGGCAGGCAGAGGCAAGGGGTCGCCGAGGCAAGCAAAGCCGCTAGCTTTGGTGGGCAATTTCACATACGCCACCTAAATAAAGTGGCCGTCCACGTACGCCGTTTAGACGATTTTTATGGGCGGTGTATGCGGGATGGTGGATGCCGCTGCCACTTACAGCCTGACCCTGTGCTGCCCAGGAGGGAGACAGAAATGTTGCTCTGCTGCTACTGTCACTGACTGTGCGTTATTGCTCTTCGCTCATATTTTCCTACTCTTTTTAATGTTGAATTTCTTGATATAAGAAGATGAGTTCAAGTGTGACGGCCAATGGTATTGCATAGCCCAAGGGCCAAATATGTATCACAATGCTCATGGACACTCAAGGCCGAAAGTTTATAGGCACTTATACCCTTTACCATATTCATGCTTGTGGGTCATGGTTTGACAGTGGCCTTGTTAGTGTCAACACAGATAAGCCTGCAGGACTGCACAATGGAGTTGCTTTTTCAGTGTATCGTCGCTGGGGTGATAGCCTGTAAGACTTTCATATTAATATTCTTGAGCAGTGTCACCTTTGCAGTGGCCCTGATAGCACCAGGGTGGAATCAATGACCATTTGGCTCCCTGGAACAAGCCTGCACTGGTCATGTCTCTGCTAATATAATATGACTATCACCACGTCCGGAAGCCGTCTTAGCGTATTCCCTTGAATTAAGACAGTCCATTGAGACCACAGTGCTTTCATCACAGTGGTTTAGTTTGGGAATTAGGTGGTGTTGGGCTTGTTGGTCAATCGCTTTGTTGGTTAATCGAGGTTACATACAAAGATTATAACGTAAAGGTAAAATAGTATACATTGTGGTAGATCATTTAGAATTAGGAAATAATGAAAGCGTTTATCCTGTTCTTCATGGTTTCATTCAGGATTTGAATTTGTTCTCCCTGTTATAAGGAGGAAGCTTAAGTTGTGTTGTGGAATGACAACAATTATGGGAAAATGTGTTCAGTGCATGCCTACCAGATGATCTAGCTTTATCATAATTTTTTTCATTTGCTTCTTTATACCTCAGCTATACAAAATCTTAATAGCTTTAGTATGCCACATCTGACATCTCTGCTTCTTATATAGTTTGGGTGTGTCTCCAAACCTTTGCTAGTATGTTTTGGGTAGGGTGTCAAAGATTTACCTTTTTAAGTGTAGATGTGTGCATACTCATTAACCAAGGTTAGCCCATGTAAGAGATGCGTGTATGTATACATACCACGCGTTGATGAAGAAGATGCAGAATGGGGACAGAGAAACTCTTCTCACTTCCTGACATGTGCATCAACAACATTGATTAATTAGCTGCTTGTGGGAGCAGTTTTGACTTAAAATTGTTATTTCTACTTTTTGAGGAGACACCTCCATATGTGATTTATCTCGTCATTTATGATATATGTTCTCTTTCTTTGCTTGGTACTACATATTTGTCATTCTTTTACTTCTGAGTCTTTGTCCTAGAAATATGAGGATTATATGCATATTTTTCAGAGAATATGTAATTGTTTGTTTGATTCGTTGGCTGTAGGCTTTGTTGGTTGATCATGATTCTGAAGATGTTGATGCAGCCTTGCTTGGCAATAGGGGTTTTTGCCGACTAAAACTGGGCAATGGAGAAGGTGCTTTAAGTGATGCCCTTCTTTGCAGGACAATGCGACCTGACTGTGTGGAAGTATGCGGGCTGCAGGGCTACTCATATGTGCAACTAAAGGTGATATAGAATAACGATTTCACGCCTGTTTAAATCTTGCGGCTAAACCATCTTGACAATCACTCAACTATATATCTTATTTCCTAGGAGTATGAGAAGGCATGTGATGCATTTCTTGATGGTCTCAAATTGATGCCAGGATGTCCTGGAATCGAGGATGCGTTAAGGTAGCATACTTGATCTACTTTAGCTGCATGCTTTATTTAAACAGTTTGCTGGGTTCTTTTAGAGACAGGAGCATATGCACGATATTGTTTTTATACAGTACACATATGAGTACAATCATATCCTTGCACGGATTTTTGTTTACTACATCAATAATATGGCTAGTTTTTGTGTTTCATTGCCTGTTTGGCCCATTTCCACAAGATTTACTGCTAGAAAGGCATTCAGATGCTTTGCTGATCGTGTTATCTTGAACGTGCAGGCAAGGTCTGAGATTGTTGAAAGAATCTCACGCCGACAAGAAGAACGGCTCGAAAGGACAATGTCCTAGAGCACGTGCTTAACTTTGAAGGGAGCATACTGACCGTAGTGTTAGAAAGTAGAAACTGTTAAGAGCTTCATCCGTGTGATTGATGTCGCACTCTGTGGCAACATCGGGATGATTCAGCTGGGTATCGGTAGATTAGAACATGACCGTAGATTGTTCTTTGTGACACCTTCACTGACTCCATGCTACAATGTGATTGTGTATCAATACTTCTAGGGCTTAACCAGAACTGAAGAAGAAATAATAGCACCCGCTGGTTCCGCGTGGTCTAGGCAGATTTAGATCTTCTATCTATCTTAAAAAAGTGATATGTCAACCAGTGATCTCTGAAAAAAAAAAATTGATGTGGAACAGCGGACTCTTTTCAGCATCATAAACATTCTCTAGTTATCCTTCAACCGGTTGTGATAGATCACTCCAAATCTCCAATTATTACTAAAGTGAGACTCGCAAAGATTATGTAGGCATGCCAACAATAGATACTCTACCTATCATGGTTGCTTTCTGCTGCATGATCTTCCCTTTTCTTGCGACATGATCTTCACAACTGGATCTTGTCACGGAATGCTTGCTATGCTAGCTAGCTCCAAGACAATCTGGAGATGTTGCAGCAGTTGTGCACGCATGTGCACCTGAGTACTAGTAGTAATTAGTTACTAGACACATTCGTCGTAATTACTATACCCTCTCTCTAAGCTGGATTTTATACAGCGCCTCCGTCGCCATTTTTGTGGGCAGAGGACAGCTCGAACTCCTTTTCGTCTTCGGCCATCTCTAATGGCTTCATGGTGTAGAAATGGAAGCAGATGAGGTAGTAGCCGAGGTTGAGCAGCATGAGGCAGGTGACGAGCCAGTAGTAGGCGTCCAACCTTCCCTTGTTGATGTTGTCCTGGAGCCAGTCGCCGCTGCCCCTCGTGGCGCTCTGCACCGCCGTGACGAGCACCGTGCCCATGTAGCTCCCGAGGGAGGCGGAGAGCCAGAAGAGCGCGGCGGCGGTGCTGCGCATGCTCTCCGGCGCCTGGTCGTAGAGGAACTCCATGTGCGCGACCGACGAGAACCCGTCCGCCACGCCGTGGATGGCGTACTGCGGAACGAGCCAGAACACGCTCATCGGCACCACGGTTGCAGGGGTATCCAGGAGCCCGTGGTCGGCGGCGGAGCCGCGGCGCCTGGCCTCTACGAGCGCCGCCGACGCGACGCCGAGGATGGAGATGGCGAGGCCGACGGCCATGCGCTGGAAGTAGTTGATCCCGGACGGAAGGCCCGTGAAGCGGCGCGCGATGGGCACGAAGGCGCGGTCGTAGAGTGCCAGGGTGACGAGCATCGCGAGGGTGTTGAAAATGGACATGGTGGCCGGCGGGATCTGGAAGTGCTGGGTTACGTGGCGGTCCATGGTGCGCGCCTGCATGATGGCGAAGCTGTTGTTGTGGGAGCCGGCGGTGACGAGCAGGATGCCGGCGGACCAGATGGGCAGCATGCGGACGAGGGACTTGAGCTCCTCCACGCGGTGCACCGTCGACAGCCGCCACAGGTCCAGCTTGCCGGAGCGCGCGGTGTCCGCCGGTGTCACGATCGCGGCCCGGTCGAAGAACCTGCACGATCAATTCACATGTATGACTCAATATATCTAGGAGGAGACTGAGCGTCCTCCGAGGGAAAAAGCCCAGCGATCCTCCGACTCTTCCTTGCGACACGTGTTCTTCTGTCCCTCTCAAAATCCCGCATTTGCTTCATAGAGGCAAAAAAACGATTCATTGTAGCAAAAAAATTATATAAATAAAGCAAAAACATTTCGAACTAAAATCCCAAAATTGCTTCCATGAAGCAAAAAAAAAGCCCCGCTTTTGCTTCATTGTAGCAAAAAACGGTTCGAAGCAAAACAGAGCGGATCTCGCCGGAGACCTCGCCGGAGACGTCGGAGCATTTTTTTGTACTATTGAAGCATTGTAGCATTTTTTTTCGACGAAGTGATTTTGCCGGAGACCTCGCCGGAGACGTCGGAGCAAAATTTTTATACTAATGTAGCATCGGAGCAAAAAAAATCCGGCGAAGTGCTCCAGCGACTATTACGATGCAAATCCACAGAGTAAATGTAGCAAAATATTTATTCTAATAATGCAAAAATATAGAGTAAAAGTAGCAACAAAAAACCTGCTCCCTGCTGGTGACCTCACCGGAGCTATCGTAGCAAAAATCAAATATAGTCGGAGACATCGATATAGACCTCATCGGAGACCTCACCGGAGACCTCGTCGGAGAACTCATAGCAAAAGAAAAAACCGCCGGTAGCACCTAAATCCACCGCCCCTCCGCTGGCAGCGTCCCGCGGCCTGCTTTGCAGCAGCACTGGTCGATGCATGCGGCACTGGCGTCGCCGGATGCCGGATTGCATCGCCGGCCGGCAGCACGGGGCCTCCGCAATCCAAGCACCATTCCCGTCGGCCCCGCAGCACCGGAGGCATCCCCTGTAGCAGCTCGGGGATTGGGCTGGGCGCGGCGGCGGCGCGTGGCCGGGGCGCGGCGGAGGAGGCGCGAGGCCGGGACGCGGTGGTGGCGCGCGTGGCCGGGACGCGACGGCAGCGGCGACGCGTGGCCGGGGCGCGCGACGGCGGCGGCGCGTGGCCGGGGCGCGGCGACGGCAGCGCGTGAAGTGAAGCCATGGCCCGTGATTTTGCTTCGGAGAAGAACGAGTCGAAAGGATAAGAGAGGTGGGACCAACCCACGTCCGCGCGCGATGGAACCGGAGGATCGAGTCGCCCCGATCCTCCGAGTGTTTCCTAGCATTTTCCATATATCTATCAGGCGGCTCTAGAAATTTATAACTTGGTGGTATGCACTTTATCAAATCGCCACTGTTTTTGTTAAAATCGTACTCCCTTCGATCACGATTAGAAGTAAGTGTCCATGACTTATTTCTGATGGGAGGGCGTAGCTGTTTTTTTTAAGAATTTGTTAGAAATTAGGTGCCTAATCTTTAACTAGAGATCAATCGTCTTCCTCCTCCACCTCTCTAACTAGAGATCAATCCTCTTCCCCCTCCACCCCCAGATGCTATAGTTAACGATCTCGTTGGAAACAAAGAAAACGCGGCTGGCCACGGCGTCGCCGGCGGAGGCTAGGAAAGGAACTCAGGTTTGGGGTGCTGGGGGTCTTAGGGTTTAGAGTAGAGGGCTCGCCGGAGTTAGAAGAGGTTTAGAAAAAAATCTAAGACAGATCTTAGAGTTTAGAGTGTGGGGGCTCACCAGAATTGGAGGTAGGGGGTGGGGTGGGGGGGGGGGGGGGGGGGGGGGGCTGGAGGAGGAAGACGACTCTAGACGCCCCCCTTTTTCTTCTTTTGTAAAAAATCTTTGGTATTTAAACGAATATCAAAGAATACCCCTAGCGCCGACAGATGAACTTCGCTGGCGTGCCCACACGTGCGCGTCGCGACGTACGTGTGACAGTGTGACGGTGAGTGCGACGCGCGCATGCTACCAAGAAAACGTAGCGATCGAGCAGCGATGAATCTAGACATAATGCATATAATTGGTAAGAAATTAATCGGCACGTCTAATGTCTAAAGCAACGCGCACTCTGCTTTCGATTCGGATTTCTCCCTTTGTGGCACCACCAAAAGCACGCAGCCGACGCGCCTAACACCATTCGTGCCACGGCACGTACGTATGCAAATTGAACACTTACGTGAGCTGGTTGGTGTGCAGGAGCCTGCCATTGGTGGAGATGAGCGCGTCGAGCTCCTTGTCCTGGTACAGCATGCCGGGGTCCTCCGGCAGCGGGGCGGCCCGCTTCTTGTACGCGGCGGCGACGACCTGCGCCAGCCGCGTGAACGGGCTGCCGCCGGGCTTGAACCGGACGTATAGCGGGTAGCCGACGACGAAGACCAGGATGGAGACGAGCATGGCGATGGCCGGGATCCCGAACCCCCACCCCCACCCCACGTTCTCTTGGATGTACACCACCACCGTCAGCGCCAACAGTACCGCCACCCCCATCGTGAAGAAGTAGAGGTTGAAGTACTGCCGCTTCCGCCCCGCCACCGCCTCCGCTTCATCACCATGCTGCTCCTGCTCCTTCTGCTGGTCGAACTGGTCGGCGCCGAAGGCGACCACGCACGGCCGGATCCCGCCGGAGCCGAGAGACGTGCAGAGCAGGGAGAGGTAGAGCACGGCGAGCTGCAGCCCGTTGGCGCGGCGGCACGGGGCTGCCGGAGGGGAGCCGCAGGGTGCGGGGCGGAGCGAGGGGACAAGCGCGGAGACGACGAGGCCGACCATGCCGAGCTGGTAGAAGACGGAGCCGACGATGATGGTCCAGAAGCGGCCGGCGAAGGAGTCGGCGGCGAGCGCGCCGAGGATGGGCGTCAGGCTGGACGTGCCGCCGAAGTTGGTCAGCGTGTTGGAGGCCTCCACCAGCGGCAGGTGCAGCTCCTGCGTGAGGTACGTGATCAGGTTCGCGCCGAAGCCCGCCGTCGCGAACCTGTCGCAGACCTCGTTCACTGCAGCACGGTCCACATACAATACAAGTGATGAGAACTCTCCAGTCTCCAGTTAACATTTCGTGTTATACTAATATCTTCTTTATTTCCTTCAAAATTATTGATGTTAGATTGTTCAAGTTCACCATCATGCGGTCTTTTGTTTATATGATGAAAGTGTGACAAACTGGCAACTGGACGGTGAAGATGCTCCTTCTAATTGCCAACAGAGCAAGAAATTACAAAGGAACAAAGTTACTGGGCAACCGCAAGGCAATTGATTCAGATTTCCGATGACAGCGAGGAGTATATGTCTTAGTACGAAAGATATCATATAAATTGCAGAGACACAAGTTGCTCGTAATCTTCGCTAGACGCGAACACAGCTTTGGACAGACCCAAGCTCCCATACCGCCCAAATCGAAAACTGTCACAAAGAACCAAGACTGTTTACAACCAACCATCCTGGTCTGAGAATGAACTCTACAATGCTCGCTCTGCTTCCCCGATCAATTATTCAGAATCAATCTAGAGATACGAAATGCTCTTGCAAGCAAAGATGCACGGTGCTCACCGAGTATGAACGGCATGGTCCGGAAGCCACCCTGCTTCCTCTTCGTGCGGTCTCCATCTCTCTCCATGTCCACCGTTGTGGATGCCATGGCCGGAGATCGAGAGCTCAAGCCCCAGCCGATTACCGCAGGCGCTCTGCTTGCAGCAATGAAGCCGGTGTGGTGGTGTGGTGCTCAGCTCTCTAGCTAGATAGTTAGCGGGGAGAGCGACTGTGGCCTTCACATGCCCCTACATGTGATGGGAGGTATGGAGCCTCGTTTATATAGACGCACAGTGCCTGCAGCGTTGCAGCTTGTCGAGGGAGGCCGACCACCAGGGCATCCACCCGTCACTGTACAGTTTTGGTTCAGACCAATGAATCAACCGTACGATTTGGTTTTATCGGATTGGAAGGGAAAATGGATGGATGGCTAGGAAACTAAACGTCATAGTGGGCTGGTCGTAGTGAGCATTATCCGTGTGGGGTTCTTTTCTTTTAGTGCCATTTCCAATGATTGCATCTGTATATCCAGGGAAAAGGGGCTGGGGGTTCCCAAAACTTGCCATCGTCAAAGGTTATTTGATCTGCCTTCTTTTCCCTTTCGGAGTAGAGATGATTGGAGGCTTTGGTAAAAGAAACACGCTTGTGCAGAGTCAAGTGTACTGGTATGTCGAGCCAACCAACTTTGCAATGTAGCACACCTAAATTGTAACATGGTTACAAACATCTCTAGCGAGGCTCCCAAGACTTCTTGTAGAACATAAAAACGCCATCCAACCATCATACCCAATAGTGGTTTGGTCATCGTGAGCATTATACGTGGGGATCTTTTATCTTATTGCCAGGTGAATGATTGCATTATATCTAGAAAAGGGGGTATGGGTTTCCGGATCTTGCCATCGTAAGTGGTTACTCGATTTGCCACAATTTCTCACGGAGTACGACGGAATGTTTTGCTAAGGCACGCACGCAGTTTAAGAAGAACTTTGACTACCAATTTTTGCTAACAAAAAATGAGATATATATTATAAAAATTACATCATTGGATTCATATTCAAAATACGTTTTCAATGATATAATTTTTATAGCATATAATTTATGATTTATTATCCAAAATTACTGATCACAGTTTACCTTAAACTATGTGCATGCCTTGTAAACAAAACTGGAGGAAGTACCAAACATGCACTTTCAAACTTAAAAGCATCTCTAGCGCTTTCTATATAACATAATTCCTTACACAACCTCACTAAACTTAATTTTGAGGGGTTAGACAGGGTGGGAAGTAGGGAGACCATTCTTCTTAACTGAAAGCAATCTTTTTGTTGGCATTTAATCATCATTTGCATATAGGAACTAAATTCGCCAAAATACAAAACCTTGAATTTTCTGATGTACATATCTCTACAACATTCAAATTCAATGTTTTTAAGCAAAATTTAAATTCAAACACATCAAAGGGCGCAAATCAATAAGATAGACCATAAAAAATTATAAAGTTAACAACAATATAAATGTAACCACCACCAATACCACTATCGCAAGGCTCACGTCGCCTGCTTCTCACTTGATTTGAACACCGTGTAACAATGCATCAAAGTGAAGGGCTTGTGCACATTTCTCTTGTTATTTTGCTTGTATATATCTTGGATGTAGCTGCATTCATTTTCATTTGGTAACACAATCCGACTATCAGTTGCAACATTCTCGAATTACGCTTCAACGATGGACGAGAGAACCCTCTGCTCATGTAAGAGGAATCTGGACATTGCTTACATATTGTTCTAAAATATTTATTCTAGAAAGAGTAAATTCCGGGTTTTACCCCCTACTTTGCGATTTTTGACAATGATTACCCCATTTAGAAAAAATTCATTCTAATTACCCCATTTAGCCCCCGCAAAAAAAAAATTACCCCATTTAGCAAAAGTTGTGCCAATATTTACCCCTTTGACTATCTGGGAGCCACGCTCCAAGGTTTTTCTTTGGCATTTTTGTTTTCTTTTTACACATGAACATGTTTAGAACTAGCAAATTACCCATCAGGAATGGGTTTACTCTTGGCTGAGAGCGCACCATGGAAATGTTGTTCCACAATCCAATGTTGTTCCTTTCCCATATAGTGTATCTGCCTGTGGACATGTTGATGTAAGAATTTCGGCCTAGAGCGTGGGCTCCCGTTCACAAAATGAGGAAATTTAATCCCTAATCGGCTAATCCTATCAGCTCACATGATGTACATTGATAATTAAAGTCCTCTCACAATCTGAATCCTAAACTTCTCTCACTGGTACAACATGTACAACATCCGGGTCCAACGATGGCGGCAATGGCTCAATGAGTCCTCTATCATCACTGAATGCATCGTAGGCCATTCCTCATGAACGAACGAACCATGAGTTGAGCGATAGAATACTGGCACTTATAACAAACTAGCAGCCAAATATGCTTGGATGAGGTGAACCAGATAAATACCACAAGGAAGAAAAGCGTCTGCATGGCACACCTCCTCTCCACCTCATAGCTAGAAGCCTAGAACCCACAAGATAGAATGCTCACAATATCTTATAGGGTAAAAAGTGGAAAATCTTTTGCTGAATGGGGTAATTATGATGAAAAATTATTAAATTGGGTAATTACTATCAAAAACATGAAACTATGGGGTAAAAATTGGAATTTACTCTTCTAGAAACAACCATGACCATTTGGATAGGACCTTGACATCTAGATGATCATCAAAGGATATCACAAAGTTTTGTCATCTCGAGCTTGTATTTGTATGATCTTTTTTTTCTTGGCTAGATCTCACCTGCGGGCATTTAGTTGAACACCTGAGATGATTGCATCTCTATATCTAGAGAAAAGGGGGTTAGCGTTTCCAGAATTTGCCATCGTGAAGGTCATTCAAGATGTCCCACTTTCACTTTTGGAGTATAGGTGTCTGAATGTTTTGCTAAGGGATACACCAGAGAGAGTTATCCAAAGTTAAGTTTATTGTTAGTAAAGTCAACGTTTGAAACCAACTTGAGATTCTAAAACATTACTAACCTATAACTTGATTAGAAACTAAGAATCAGAAAGAATTTCACATTTCACACTTGTCTATTACCAGGCTACCTGGCGTCCTACTAAAAGATTAGAAGATGCATAGTACCATGCCCATTTGCTGCTTTAGATGGCTACTATTTGTATCAATCTTATGTGATCCTTGAGTTGTATTCGGGCTTGGTTGGGACTTGGGATGTACTCTGTTAATGGATACTCGCAACTGATTACCTTTTTTAAAATAAATGGCCATATGCATCACCTGATGCAGAGGTTGGGGTTTTCTTCACATTTAAAAAAAAATTAACTTTCAAACATTGCCCGAGCCTAGATAAGGATTTATGATGGGCCAATTAGGCAAGGTCATTGTGAGGCTGAATGATTCTACTTTGATGTATCAGCATATTAATGTCTTATTTTTTCACCCATCATTTTAGTTACTTGAAAGGTTGGTACATGAAATTAAATGTATATTTTTTAAAAAATGATTACCTATCATGAATGTGTAACATTGTAGTACATATTGATTAGGATGTGAATTTATTCATTATTTTGAAGTAAAGAAATAGATGGCATCTAAAGTAAATAACCCACTTCTGAATAATATACACTGGATGTTATTTGGAGTCTTTATCTTACGTCTGAATTATGAATAGTTGTGTCAAAATTTTGATCTAAATCTAACTTGTATGTGTAAATAGAAGATAATCAATGCAAGCTAAAGCTTCAAAATCTTACACAGTAACTTCAACAATATTCAAGCAAAGGGTATATAATTTGGTCTCTAAATGCATCAACTAGCATAAAGAGCAAAGTTTATTTTTTCTTCTAAATTAAGAGCAATTTCGAATATATTCTGAGGTATGGATAGCTGACAGGACTTGATAATATCATATTGATATCGAGCAACTAAAACCATCTTTTTGGTAACATGTATATCAACATTGAACATATATATTCTTTCTTGCCTCACTTTCACCGTCTCCGGATACTTCAATCACTTCCTCAACTATGTTATTAATTTCTTGTGACTCAAACAACAGCTGACCTAGAGGAGGAAGCACATAACAAAATAAAAGATAGGGTTGGGTAGTGGTTATAACATCGATCATAAGAGGCAAGATAAGTGGAATGTGTTAGACTATTATTTCTTTTAATACAAGTTAGGGTTTGGCATAGCCGGTTGTGGCTTGAGCGTATATAAAGCCTTGTACTTTGAGAAATCAATAGACGTGAAATTCATACAATTCTACATGGTATCAGATTAACGATTCTAGGTTTTGGGAACCCTCCCCCCACCGCCGTTGCTGCCCGGCTACTTCAAGCGGAAGGCCGCCACCGCCGTAGCAATAGCCCCAACCACCACCTATTCCTCCACCCCTCCTTCTTCCCTCCAATGGCCTCCTCCCTCCCAATGGCTATCCCACAAATATCCTTCACTAACACAATTGCTGATGTCAGTCCTTTCATCCCGATCTCTCTTGATCTCGCCGCCCACAACTACTATCATTGTTGCCACATCTTTGATGTTCATCTTAGGCGATGCAATCTTCGCTGCCATGTTGCCACCAATACTGTCCCCTGCCACCATGATCCCCAGTGGGTTAAAGATAATCTCGCCATTATCCAGTCGATCTACACGCAAGTATCCACCAAAATTTTCAATCTCGTTTATTGGGACGCCATCACCGCTGCCGATATTTGGGCACCTCATCACCAAGTCTTTCAAGACAACATCGAAGCCCACTGCTACTTGTTGATGGCGCCAGGAAATTACTGATGGTGCCAAGTTGACGTGGGAGCAGACTGTCCTTGTGCGTGGTGGATAACCAGCCCGTTGGGAACCCCAAGAGGAAGGTATGATGAGTGTAGCGGCTAGTCTTCCCTCAGTTAAGAAACCAAGGTTTAATATCGATCAGGAGAGGAGAGACAATGACGACTGAAGGTGATGCGGAACCTGCACACACACAAACAAATACTTTGTTCCCAACTTGCGATGAGGTTGTCAATCTCACCGGTTTGCTTGAAACAAAGATTATGAGCGTATCGAGTGGAAAACAATATAGTATGCGAGTAAAGTAAACAATGCGAGTAAAGTAAACAGGTGAGTAAAGTAAACAGGTGATAGCAATATGATGGAAATAGGACCGGGGTCCACAGTTCACTAGTGGTGTCTCTCCATAAGATAAATAACACATGCTGGGTAAACAAATTACAGTTGGGCAATTGATAGAATAAAGATAAACGTGATATGTCAAGAAGATCACTATGAGATTTACTCTGGGCATTACAACAAAATACATAGACCGCCATCCAACTGCATCTATGACTAATAATCCACTCCCGGGGATATCAATCCGAACACCCTAGAAGTATTAAGTTGCGAACAACAGATAATTGCATTAAGCAAAGTGTGTAATGTAAACAAAGCATATGCCCTTGAGCATATGAATGTTGTTTTCTCCCTAGTAGCAATAGCACATCTACCACCTTAGAGGTTTCTGTCACTCCCCCAGGTGAAATAGAGGCATGAACCCACTATCGAGCATAAATACCCCCTCTTGGAGTCACTAGCAACTACTCGGCCAAGATAGCTACTAACAACGGAGAGCATGCAAGATCACAAACAACATAGAGATAACAAAAGATATAATTCAGTACAACAACTTAATCATAAACACCAATATTCATCGGATCCCAACAAACCAAACACGTAGAATTACATAACGGTGATCTCAATCATGTAGGGCAGCTCATGAGATCTAAACATGAAGCACATGGTGGAGAAGACAACCATCTAGCTACTGCTATGGACCCATAGTCCAAGGTAGACTACTCACTCATCGCTCTGGAGGCAAGCATGGCGATGAAGAAGACCTCCGGTGGCGATTCCCCTCTCCGGCAGGGTGCCGGGAAGAGCTTCTGGACCCTCCCGATCTTCGGGTCGACAGCGGCGGTGGATCGCGATGTGTTCTGGAAATCTGATCGGGTTACTTAGGTTTTACGCGTCGGGGGGTCTTTATAGGCGAAGGGGAGATGTCAGAGGAGGAGCCAGGCTCCCTCACGCGGGGCCCGCGCGGCCAGGGGGCTGGCCGCGCCTCCCTCACGTGTGGGGGCCCTGGTGGCCTCCCTTCGACTCTCCTTCGGATCTCTGGAAGCTTCCGGGTAAAATAAGACTTCAGGAACTTGTTTCGTCCAATTCCGAGAATATTTCCTGTGTATCACTTCTGAAACACAAAAACAACAGAAAACAGGAAACTGGCACTGTGGCAACTTGTTAATAGGTTAGTTCCGGAAAATGCATAAAAGTGCCACTAAGTGTAACGAAACAATAGGCAAATGGTGTAAAAACAAGCATGGAGCATCAAAAATTATAGATACGTTTGAGACGTATCAAGCATCCCCAAGCTTAACTCCTGCTCGTCCTCGAGTAGGTAAGTGATAACAAAAGAATAATTTTTGAGGTGACATGCACCTACACAATCTTGATCATATATGTAAGCATTGGTGAGCTGGGATCATAAGAACTTAAAACATGGGCATGAAGATATAATCATGACAATAAGAACTTAGCAACCATGTTGTAAACATGCAAATGAACACAAACAAAAGATCATGAAAATGAAACAATGAAAGTCAAACGTGTGTTCAAATCATAAGGAAAAACATACAAATGGTTTTCAGCTTGTCCTTCAAAGAGAGCAAAACATAAATGCATAGGACACCTTCATGCTTAAGAGGGCGACTAGATACAAATAATTTAAGAACAAGTGAAACCAACAATATGAATCAATCAATGAACTTTGGGACAATGCATATCACACTAAGAATGAGAACTATGCTCTCTTAATGGTGCATAAAGAAAGAAGGTGATGACTCAACATAAAAGTAAAAGAAAGGCCCTTCGCAGAGGGAAGCAGTGATTGAACATGTGCTAGAGCTTTTCATTTGTAAAACAGAGAGATAAAAATTGGTTTTGAGAGGTGGTTGCTTTTGTCAACGACTGGCAATGGGGTTCTTACTATCTTCCATACAAAAATGAAGCAAGTTTTTGAGAGAGAGATTGGCACTTTTGTGCTCTTTTATAAAGCTTGGCACTCCTCCCCACCTTTTTCCTTTCACAAACCATGGCTAACCGATTCCATCGGGTGCCCACCAACATTCACATTCCTTGGAGGAGTGCCTTTTTTTTGGAATAAGCAATATGGAAGATAGCAAATCCGACCACTACGTCCCCATGAGCTGAAAACAGTGTCACAAAACGAGAAGTGTTTTGAAGGTTTTTGAAAGGTAGCACATGAAAATTTACTTTGGAATGGCTTACAAATACTATGCATAGGAGTTTATAGTGGACACAATGGCAAACTTTGGTTTTTAGGAGTTGGATGCACGAGTAGAGCTCATACTCAGTACAAGGTGAGGGCTAGCAAAAGACTGGGAGCGACCAACTAAGAGAGCAATAATGGCCATAATCATGCAAAGCGACAAAGCGACATTAAAAGAAGCATAAGATGGCATCAAAAGTCAAAAACTAAATGATCATGAAGGCTATTGGCGACTTTGTAAGAGTCTAACATATGTGAGCATGCGCCAAGTCAACCCAAATAAAGCATCAAGGAGAAAACCAAAATAATGCTTCCATACAATAAAAACAACGCATGATTTTTTCAAAGGCTCATTAAGCATTCTCAGTTATTTGAGACAAGTCATGCTACAGCAAAACCACTAAGCATACTATCAAAAAGACATCAAGCATGACATGAAAAAGCCTAAGCCGCAGTCTACACAAGCTCCTTCTTGTACCACTATTTTGCACAAAGCTTTTTCTCTTTTCCAACACCATTTGAAATTTTTATAAACACCTCTTTTGATGAAAACCAATAAATATCAGAGGCAAAAATACACCTTGATGAAAAGATATGACAAGATCTGAACGCAAATCAAGGTGAAAACGAAAACCAAAAGCAGTAGCAGAAAAAGAAGAACGCTCGATTTTTAATAAGAGTGAAAACTAGAGCGTTCTTTGCAAATGAAAAGCGAAGGCAACTTCTCCAAAAGAAAATTTGTTGGGGTCCAACCTTTTATTGCAGCAAACAAACAAACTAAACTAACTAAGAAAACTAAAACAACTGACGCTCCAAGAAAAACACATAGTGCATGAAGCAATAAAAATATAGTGTTTTGAAAGGTGACCTGATTTTTGTCGATGAAGACGGGGTGCCTCGGGGGCATCCCCAAGCTTTGACGCTTGTACTTCTTGGATATTTCTTGGGGTGATGCATGGGCATCCCCAATCTTGAGATTTTTTCCATTCTTCAACTCATCTCATCATTCTCCAATCCCTACACTTGAAAACTTCCTTCATACAAAACTAAACACAATTCTATTAGCAACATTAGTGCAAGCATAACATATAATCAACCCTCTATTTGCTTCAGGTTTCAACTCAAAACCACCACATATATAGCAAATACTACTGTAGCAACCTCCCCAAAAGTTCCATGATCAAAAGAACTCAAAAGAAAGCGATAAAGTGGCAAACACAAATATTGGCAGAAATCTGTCAAAACTGAACAGCTGACAAAGGTCGAATTTTTGAGGGATTTTCTGTTGCTCAAATAAAAAAGTGTTCAACTAAGAAAAGTTTGGATATAACCTGGGGCATATGCACAAGAAATCGCAGGTCCAAAAGATAAACAGAGAATTTTCACGAATTTTTACGGTGCAGCACCGAAAACAGTTTCAGGACAGCAACATCCCCAAATCTTTACCTCACTCAAATTAGAGGCTTCTCTTGGCACAAAAACGAAATAAACAAGATAAGGAGCGGTCATTACAGTAGTAATGACTTCCAAGACTCAAATAAAAGAAAAAGTACTGAAAAGAAAACATTGGGTTATCTCCCAAGAGTGCTTTTCTTTAACGCCTTTGAGCTAGGCGCAGAAAATTGCGAATCAAGTAATATCAAGAGATGAAGCATCAAGATCAACTGCAGAGGTCTTATCAATAAGGCATTGTATTTCATCCACATAAGTTTTTGAAGACCCTTTGTGATCATGCTTTGGTACACTATTCTCATCAAAAAGATTTTCAGGACAAATCCAGTCAAAATTATTTTCGAAAGCTTCACTCAATCCCAAAAGCTTGCAAGGTATAGGTATCTTGGTTCCCTCATCATTAGTATCAATAACCTTTATAGGCGAACCGAGTTTATTAAAACGTTTAAGAACCTTTCTAGCTTCAATAACGACATCCTTAAATTCTAGGCGCAAAGTTTTCAAGATAAAAGCTTTCTTTTCGGGATCCTCAATTTCATGAAGCTTAAGGAACATATATTGCATACAAGGATTAAGACTAGCAAACCTAGCTTCTAACATGTGAACTAAATGAGCAGAAGCAACTTCATAGCTAGGAGCTAGCTCAACCCAAGACTTTTTCTCAACTTCCTTATGCATACTAATGTGATTAAAGACCTCCTCAATGTTACTTTTGCCAATAATCGAACCACTACCTACTGAGAGGTCCTCCAAAACGTACTTAGGGATCAACATGATAAACTAAAGTAAAGAAATAACAACTACCAAGGATTCTAATTTTTTTTGGGTTTTTGATAAAAAGCAATGCAGGTAAAATAAATAAAGTAAAGCAAAACAATAACAAAGTAAAGGATGTGTGTGCGAAAAAGTCCCCTCGCAGAAGTCTTCTCTTCCTCCCCGGCAACGGCGTCAGAAAATTAGCTGCTACTTGTTGATGGCGCCAGGAAATTACTGATGGTGCCAAGTTGACGAGGGAGCAGACTGTCCTTGTGCGTGGTGGATAACCAGCCCGTTGGGAACCCCAAGAGGAAGGTATGATGAGTGTAGCGGCTAGTCTTCCCTCAGTTAAGAAACCAAGGTTTAATATCGATCAGGAGAGGAGAGACAATGACGACTGAAGGTGATGCGGAACTTGCACACACACAAACAAATACTTTGTTCCCAACTTGCGATGAGGTTGTCAATCTCACCGGTTTGCTTGAAACAAAGATTATGAGCGTATCGAGTGGAAAACAATATAGTATGCGAGTAAAGTAAACAATGCGAGTAAAGTAAACAGGTGAGTAAAGTAAACAGGTGATAGCAATATGATGGAAATAGGACCGGGGTCCACAGTTCACTAGTGGTGTCTCTCCATAAGATAAATAACACATGCTGGGTAAACAAATTACAGTTGGGCAATTGATAGAATAAAGATAAACGTGATATGTCAAGAAGATCACTATGAGATTTACTCTGGGCATTACAACAAAATACATAGACCGCCATCCAACTGCATCTATGACTAATAATCCACTCCCGGGGATATCAATCCGAACACCCTAGAAGTATTAAGTTGCGAACAACAGATAATTGCATTAAGCAAAGTGTGTAATGTAAACAAAGCATATGCCCTTGAGCATATGAATGTTGTTTTCTCCCTAGTAGCAACAGCACATCTACCACCTTAGAGGTTTCTGTCACTCCCCCATGTGAAATAGAGGCATGAACCCACTATCGAGCATAAATACCCTCTCTTGGAGTCACTAGCAACTACTCGGCCAAGATAGCTACTAACAATGGAGAGCATGCAAGATCATAAACAACACAGAGATAACAAAAGATATAATTCACTACAGCAACTTAATCATAAACACCAATATTCATCGGATCCCAACAAACCAAACATGTAGAATTACATAACGGTGATCTCAATCATGTAGGGCAGCTCATGAGATCTAAACATGAAGCACATGGTGGAGAAGACAACCATCTAGCTACTGCTATGGACCCATAGTCCAAGGTAGACTACTCACTCATCGCTCCAGAGGCAAGCATGGCGATGAAGAAGACCTCCGGTGGTGATTCCCCTCTCCGGCAGGGTGCCGGGAAGAGCTTCTGGACCCTCCCGATCTTCGGGTCGACGGCGGCGGCGGATCGCGATGTGTTCTAGAAATCTGATCGGGTTACTTAGGTTTTACGTGTCGGGGGGTCTTTATAGGCGAAGGGGAGATGTCAGAGGAGGAGCCAGGCTCCCTCACGCGGGGCCCGCGCGGCCAGGGGGCTGGCCGCGCCGCCCTCGCGTGTGGGGCCCTGGTGGCCCCCCTCCGACTCTCCTTCGGATCTCTGGAAGCTTCCGGGTAAAATAAGACTTCAGGAACTTGTTTCGTCCAATTCCGAGAATATTTCCTGTGTATCACTTCTGAAACACAAAAACAGCAGAAAACAGGAAACTGACACTGTGGCAACTTGTTAATAGGTTAGTTCCGGAAAATGCATAAAAGTGCCACTAAGTGTAACGAAACAATAGGCAAATGGTGTAAAAACAAGCATGGAGCATCAAAAATTATAGATACGTTTGAGATGTATCACCCACATCAACAGCCTCCACACCGAGCTTTGGAACATGGCGCAAGGCGATGCTTCCATCAACGTGTACTTCCAACGCCTCAAAGCCATCGTTGATGAACTCTGGGAACATGGCGACCCACTTGAATATCGACAACTCATCAACGTTCTCCTTGTCAGTCTTAGTGAATGTTTTGAGAAGCAGGCCTCCTTTATTCCTCTCATGTGGTTGTTCCCGTCCTTCCCCGAGGTTCGCGCAATCTTGTAGAGTGATGATCAGCAAATCACTCGCAAGGTGTACCACCCTCTAGTCTTCACCCCCACTTCGCGCCCGCCTGCACCTCCTGCCGTGGTAGCACCTCTTGCCATGCTGCCTATGCCACCAGCGTAACCTCGCACCAGATGGTCACCCTAGTCCAAACTACACAGGCAAAGACCCCATGTACCAGCCACCACGAGCTCCGACGCCTGCACCGCCTCCTCTGCCTGTGGTCGCTGCACCACTTCCGACACCTCCTGCATCACCGAGCTAGCGAACACCACATGATCCTTGGACCCATCTCGTTCAGGCATGGCCCATGCCCTGGACTGCGCTTTCTCCTATCGGCCCTCCGCTGGCCTACTCTCGCTCCTGGATGCCGGTTTTGCATCCACACACCGGCTCCCCTAGACTACTTGGCTCTTGCACTCCAACGCAGGCCTACTATTCTGCTCCGACCTACTCCACCTATGATGCTCCTCCACCACCACCATACTCCACCGACGGCAGCAGCTACTACATGTCATATCAGCCGCTTGCTCCTCTGCCGTCACCTATACCAGCTCTGTCTTATGCATCAAAACCAAGCTGGGATCAAGCCACGTTTCTCCAAGCCATGAACCACTTTGCTGCTCAAGGGAACTCATGTTCGTATTGGATTTTTGATTCTCGTGCATCTATTCATATGTCTTCTTCATGTAATATATATGCTGTCAAATTGCACTTCCTCTCCTTTTTCTTCCATTACTCTTGGTGACGGTTCTTCTATTCCAATTCATTGTGTTGGTCAGACTCATGTTCCTTCTTCCACTAAACCACTTATTCTTCGTGATGTTCTTGTCGCTCTGGCACTTATCAAAAATTTAGTTTATGTTTGCAAGTTCACTTCTGATAATCATGTTTATGCCAAATTTGATCCTTTTGGCTTATCTGTGAAGGACTACCTGACCAAGGCGGAGATCACACACTTCAATAGCTCTGGTGATCTTTATTCACTCCATTGAGTCTCTACCACCACTTCTCCCTCATAGATGGTTGCTTATGTTAACCTTTGGCACCAGGGTCTTGGTCATCCACCATCCTTAGTGAATTTTCTATACCTTGTAATCGAGACAGTCATGATCATTTAGTTTGCGAGTCCTGTCAGAAAGGCAAACATGTGTGCCTTCCCTTTAGCTCTTCTAGCTCCATTAGCACTTTCCATTTAAGTTATTACATTGCGATTTGTGGAAATCACCATATGCTAGTTTCTCTGGATTCAAATATTATCTTGTTATATTGGATGATTATAGACACTTAATTTGGACCTCTCCTTTGCGCAAAAAATCTAATGTTCACACAATTTTTCTTAACTTCCAAAAATATGTCATTGTGCACTTTTTCCTTCCAATTCGATTCATCTAATGTGATAATGACCGTGAGTTTGACAATTTCCAAAATCGCAATTTCTTTCTCCAACGTGGCATTCTCCTACGTTTTTTGTGTCCATATACTTCTCCCCAAAATGGCAAAGCTGAATGCTCCCTTTGCATGCTAAACAACATTGTTTAGACCCTCTTAATTCACTCCTCTATGCCTCCTAAATTTTGGCCTGAAGTTTTACATATTGCCAGTTATCTGTTAAATATTTGACCCTCTAAGCTCAACCCCAACACTACCCCCTTTTCTCCCTTTTTGATGTCATCCCAACTATCCAGAGCTTCGTGTTTTTAGATGTCTTTGTTTTCCCGATACCTATGCAACCTCCTCAAACAAACTTGCCGCCCACTCACTCTCTTGTGTTTTTCTTGGCTACTATGACGAACACAAAGGCTATCGTTGTCTAGATTTACTTTCTGGCAGTGTCCACATCTCTTGTCATATTACGTTTGCTAAACATATTTTTCCATACGCTAGTCGCTCACCTCCTTTTGCTTCCAAATCCCCTCCATCACTGACGAGGGGTTAACTCGACAAATGCCCTAGATGAAGGACTTAGGATCGGGGAGATAGGATGTCGGATGAACTCGAAGGTAAACTCAGTCAAACAAGGTGGCTATAAAAGTAAACGTGGGTGTAGAACCTGGCTTGCTTTCAATCTGTCCCACACCGTCCCCTCCTGGTCCCTATATATAGGTGGCCAGGTCTCGAGGATCGGGTGGGATCCGATACAGATTACAATATCGACATACGACATAAACTCGTATATCGAGTAATATTACAATTGGGCCTAGCTTAACAGGCCTCAGGGGTACTCAACTGACGGGCTCTATTATCTATACCCTTGTCAGTAGCCCCCGAGATTCTACTAGAATTGCAGATTCGGGTTGAATATCAGATCTTCAATTCTTCGACTTGATCAATATTTGACTTCTTCAAATCTTGAAATCTTCGACTTGGTCTTTCGACTTATCTTTTATTATACTATCTCGCAAGGGGCCTTGATGATCAAGCCTGACAACTCCGACGGATCAAGAGGTCAGTTAACTGCCGGAACAGATACTTGCCACCTACTTCAAATTCAATCCCCTTGGACTTGACTTGAATTCGGAAAACTGGTCAAACCCATTCTTTTGCCGCATTTAGGACTTACAGAGAATGAATCCCAGTGGTTCTTAGGGTACCCAGTGCATCCACCAGGATTTTCTTCGCGTCGTAGACACGGATAAGTTCCAGCAGAGCGCATCCATGTGCGTATACTGGGCCACACAGGACGGATCCTGGGGTCTTACCTTCATGATATATTTCAATCACGGCATTCGAGTTTTGTCGCGATGACGCAACTCGAGAATTGTATTTCGCAGCCTTGTTTGACTGATTCAATATATGTATTTTTTCGAGTTATCTTTTTTAACTTTCATGAATATCTCCTGATGGGAGTAATCGATGTTTATTTTGTTGGCAATGTAGCCAAAGTTCCTTGCTGAAGAGATGCAACCAATTATGTCTAAACCTCATGCCCAATAATTTATTCATTTACAACCAGCTTCGACTCGCCTCTTTTCTTTTGTCGACTTCTTTCAATCGGGTGCGCGACAGCGCTCCCGATGGGAGTAGCCCTCGAGGCTATAGCTGAAATTTTCGGGTATAGGCTCAAGAGAATAGTTAAACCTGCTCCATATACTTCTTCTTGTATCATTTGTCGACTTTACTCACCTTTGCAGTCGATTTTTCCCCTGTGTACGTCGCAAGCCCCCGAGTCGAAAACGAGGTGAACTTGTGCTTCTTGACAGATATTTTCTTACTCCTGCTCTTTTCTCTTCTTCTTTTTTTCTCTTTCGTACGCATCTTTTTCCTTGATACGTTAATACTATTTGCACTGTAAAAACCCAGAAGTCTACTTTGGGCCTTGCTTCTCCAGAGGCCCGTTAGTACGTGCTTATAAATAAAGCACGCTTGACCAGGGTAAAAACCCTAATTCCTTCATTAGTGCCTTTCTCCGCCGCATCGTCTTCTTCTTCCTCACCCCATCTAGGGTTTTTCGTCCCTTGCGCTTGTCTCCATGGCCGATGCAAGTGAATCTCGCTTGAACATCGGCGCCCCGATGGAGAAACGGGGCCGCGGTCGTCCTCGCGGTAGTAAGAACAAGACTACCGCCGCAGATGCGGTAGGCTCATCTTCTGCCCTGGTGAAGCGACGCCCCGGCCGTCCGGCCGGGAGCAAGAATAAACCCAAGGTGCCATCTGCTGTGCCAGGTCCAAGTGCTCCTTCCACTAATGCTTCTCCTTCTTCCCCCAGAATCTATTCTTTCTTTTGTATCGCCAATGCGCAGTGCCGTGAAATTCAGCGTCTGCCATCGAAATTCACCAAGTTCATGGATGGTCGAGAACTACGGGAAGCGGTTCTTCATGAACACTCTGGTGGAGGAACTCCATGCGAAGTGGAGGTGTGGTACGATAGCGCCGGTGAGCAATTCTTCAAGGGCGGCTGGTCACGATTTACGGAGGACCATGACCTCCATCAGGGGTTTTTCATGACCTTTGATTTCCATGTTGGCACGTCGAAGTTCGATGTGAGAATCTACGACGGCACCCAGTGCCAGAAGGAGTATGAAGCCGAAGTATAGCTTCACTTAGTTTTCTTCTTTATGTAATCTCCTTTCCCAGTTGTTCTTCCTCGTGCTATCTGTAATAAATATTCATATCTGGATTATGTGTTTATTAATAGACCATTGGAACGAATCATGGTTCCGAGGCATGTGCATTAATATTTTATCGGGTTCCTTTGAACCATTTATGTCGTAGACGAAATGTCGGGTTGCAATCAACCTTGTAGTATGCCGCAGATAGTCACAAATCGCGATAACTAGTTAATATTATTTCGTACAACTCGAGGGTCTAAGGCCCCGAGTGTAAAGTAAAATATTTACACATATTGTCGATTTGACCCAATGAACCCGACCTATGGCCTCATGTTCTGGATTCAGAGGGTCAGAACTCGAAAGTCTCTTTTGTCGCCTTATATCTCTTATGCGTAAAACCGTCGTAGCTGCTCTGCATTCCACGGGTTACTCTCGTCCTTCCCCGTTTTCTTGTCTTGTAGTCGATAAGCTCCTCCTGGTATTACTTCTGTGACAATGTAAGGTCCCACCCATGGGGACTCGAGTTTTCCATGACCGTCTTGTTTGAGTCGCAGAACTAGATCTCCCACCACGAAGGATCATGGGCGAACTCGACTACTGTGGTAGTTTCGTAGATTTTGCTGATATTGAGTAGCTCTGGCGAGCGCTACATCCCTTGCTTCGTCAAGTGCATCGACATCATCCTGAAGTGCTTCTGTAGAAGTTGCATCATCATATGCTGCGATTCTTGGAGCTTCATGAGTTATTTCGACTGGGAGCACGGCTTCTGTGCCATGGACCAGAAAAAAGGAGGTTTCTTGAGTAGCTGCGTTAGGTGTAGTTCGTAGACTCTAAAGTACGGAAGGTAGTTCATCTACCCAAGCGTGCTTGGCTTTTTCGAGGGGCGCTAGCAGCCTTTTCTTTATCCCATTGCATATTAAGCCATTGGCTTTCTCGACTTGCCCATTTGACTTTGGATGCGCTACAGATGCGAATTTTAGTTTGATTCCCAGACTTTCACAGTAGTTCTTGAACTCTTTTGATGTGAAGTTTGTCCCATTATCTGTGATTATGCTGTGCGGTACTCCGAAGCGAAAAACTATGGACTTGATGAAGTTAATCGCGGCTGTGGAATCTTGGGTTGTCACTGGGGCTGTTTCTACCCACTTGGTGAATTTGTCGACTGCTACCAGCATATAAACATGCCCTCCTGGCCAGGATTTGTGTAGTTTCCCTACCATGTCGAGACCCCATTGTGCAAAGGGCCAAGATAATGGTATTGGTTGCAGCTCTGCTGCTGGCGTGTGTGGTCGAGATGCAAAACGTTGGCAAGCTTCGCACATCCTTACTATGTCTTTTGCGTCTTCAATGGCTGTTAGCCAGTAAAATCCTGCACGAAAAGCTTTGGCTGCAATGGATTTGCTGCTAGCGTGATGTCCATATACGCCTGCGTGGATGTCTCTTAAGATTTCTTGCCCTTCTTGAGGGGTGACGCATCGTTGTAAGACGCCTGTTATACTTCTTTTGTATAATTTTCCTTGCAGTACGACGAAAGCCTTGGATCGTCGTATTATCCTTTTCGCTTGTACTGTGTCTTCGGGTAATGTTTTGTTTACCATGTATGCCAAGTATGGTTGCATCCAAGTTTCCTCGATCATCATGACTTCTTCGGGTTCAGCTGTCCCGCTGCTACCAGCCCCCGAGCCTGTTGCTTGGTGCTGGACTTGCTCTCCCGTAGTCGAGACTTTGTTGCTTTTTATTGACCTTTCTATGATTTCTTCCCAAAAAACTCCTTGTGGTATGGGTAAGCACTGGGACCCAATATTTGCTAAATTATCGGCTTCCTCGTTGCTTGCTCTACTGACATGCGAAACTTTGCATCCGTCAAATGTTCCCTCAAGGTAATAATATAATTTTTTGTATGCTGTCATATTGTCACTGATGGTGTCGCATTTGTTCATCACTTGTTGAACGACGAGATTTGAATCTCCAAATATTTTCAGTCGAGTTGCTCCGCACGCTTTGGCTATTTTCATCCCATGAAGAAGCGCCTCATATTCGGCTTCATTATTAGAAGCTTGAGGAAAACTCATCCTTAGCACGTATTTCAGCTTGTCGCCTTGTGGTGATATCAGGACTACCCCTGCTCCTGCGCCTTGGATTCTTTTTGACCCATCGAAGTACATTGTCCACACACTCGATAAATCTGGTGGCCCTGTATTTTGTAACTCCAGCCACTCTGCTGTGAAATCTGGTAAAATTTGGGATTTGATCGCCTTTCGTTTTTCATACGTGATGTCCAGGGGCGATAGCTCGATTCCCCACAAGGAGACATGTCCTGTTGCTGAAGGATTGTTCAATATATTGGATAGTGGCGCTTCGTTGACCACTATGATTGGGTGTACCATGAAATATTGCTGTAGTTTTCGTGCTGTTGTGAACACGTTGTATGCAAGTTTCTGGTAGTGCGGGTACCTTTGCTTTGTTGGAGATAGTACCTCGCTAACGAAATATACTGGCTGCTGAACTCCATGGGTTTTCCCTTCTTCACTTCTTTCGACTACTAATACTGTGCTCACCACCTGATGTGTTGCTGCAATATAGAGTAACAATGACTCTTTTTCCTTTGGTGCGACCAACACCGGTGGTGTGGAAAGCACTTTTTTAAATTGTGCAAAGGCTACGTCTGCTTCTTCTGTCCACTCGAATTTATCGTCTGATTTTTTCATCAGTGCATAGAAGGGAAGTGCTTTTTCCCCTAGTCTTGCGATGAATCGACTTAGTGCCGCAACGCGTCCTGCAAGCTTCTGTACATCGTGTAGCTTTGCGGGCTTGCCCATTGTTAATATCACTTGGATCTTCTCTGGATTTGCTTCTGTTCCCCTTGCAGATACTAGGAATCCTAGGAGTTGTTCTGCAGATACCCCAAAAGAACATTTTGTCGGGTTGAGCTTGAGCTTGTACTTGTTTAAGTTGTCGAAGGTTTCTGCTAAATCACTGATTAGTGACTCCTATTTTCTTATGGTAATGACCACGTCGTCGATGTAGACTTGGATGTTTCGTCCTATTTGGCTTCCGAGGCAGTTTTGCATCATCCTCTGGTAGGTTGCTCCTGCGTTTTTTAGGCCAAAAGGCATGACTTGGTAGCAGAACACGTCGTAAGGTGTTATGAAAGCCGTTTTTTCCTCGTCTTCTTTCTTCAACTTTATCTGGTTGTAGCCAGAGTATGCATCCAGGAAGGAAAGCCTTGCGCACCTCTTTGCACATCTGTGTTTTTCTTGGGGACTATAACTGGATTAGATACCCAAGTCGATGTTTTGATTTCTCGGATGAACCCTGCGTTTTTGAGTCTGTGTAGCTTGGATGCTATTGCTTTCCTTTTGGGTTTATCAAATCTCCTCAACGGTTGTTTGACTGGCTTCGCTTTGGGATCGACGTTTAGTGCGTGCTCGACGAGTTCCCTGGGAACCCCTGGCATGTCCGAAGGACACCAGGCGAATATTTCCCAGCGCTCATGGAGGAACTCGATGAGCGCACTTTCCTATACGGGATCCAGGTTTACTGCTATAGAGGTAGTCTTGTTCGGGTCCGTAGGGTGGACCTGGATTTTCTCCGAGTCTTGAGTTGCATCGAAAGCCTGGTCTGGCAGGGATCGCCTGACGTCGGGTAGCACGTTGTGGTCGGTTTCGCCTTTTAGTCTCGCGTACTCTGCTGTCATGCCGAAGGTTTGCGCCACTCTATTGAATTCTTTGTCACAGGTGTTGGATACTTCAAAACTGCCCTGTACCGTGATTGTTCCTTTGGGTCCTGGGATCTTGAGTGTAAGATACGCGTAGTGAGGTACTGCCATGAATTTTGCAAATGCTGGGCGCCCTAGAATTGCGTGATATTGTGAAGGCCAGTCCATGACTTCAAACTCTAGCTTCTCTCTGCGATAATTATTGCTATTACCGAAGCAGACGTCGAGTTCTATTTTTCCAAGAGGGGAATTGGCGCCTCCTGGTACTATTCCGTGGAAAGAGCAATCTGTTGGCTTGAGACTTTCTAGTGAGATGCACATTGCCCTCAGAGTTCTCGCATATATCAGATTTATGCCGCTTCCTGCATCCATGAATACTCTCCCGATGTCGTACCCCCTATTTGCACCTTTAGTAACATTGGTGCGTGTAATATCCTAGGATTAGAGGTCATAAAATAGAGACAACAGATGTGTGCATTGCATTTCATGCATAGAAAATCCGGGTAATTTTTGCGCGTTTAAATAAAACATGCCAAAGTGATTGGAGTTTCACTTAAGTTGGTGGAATTGAAGTAGCTCATCAACTAGAGCGCGATAAACTTCAATATGACCTTTGTTAAATCCTTGTTTTGGGTAGTGATAGTTACAACAACTAAAAGAGAGTGAAGTGAGGTAAAACTAAAATGCTTGACACACCATTTTAGAACCAAATATTTATTCACACAAGATTATCCTGGTATTCTTTAAACCTACTTCTTTCATGCTAAAGAAGTCAACACAAGTCTTATTCTTTAATCTGGAACTATTCTTTATTCTTATGTCCTAATCTAGTGAGTCCAAATGTGAGAAGTGGATAGGTTAACTCAATGCTAGTTTGATTATTTGGTTTACCTTAACTCTAGGTGAGATAACTTAAGAACATTAGAGCCATTCCTATAAAGGCCAACTAGGAGGCTTTAGACATTACTCAAAGTCTAATTAGGACAAGTCATTAGATATAGGGGTGATCACATCATAAACCCTAATTCTGGTCTAGACTAGAACCATACTTAGGAAGTGACCAATACTTAGACTTATGAAGTTATGAAATGGAGTAGATCCTACATGAACCACACAAAGGGGAGTTTATAACCTTAATCTCAGAAGATAGGTATAACCAAGAGTAAACCCTTGGTAGAGGGAGTTGATGAAGGAAATAGTATGACCATGTCAAGTACATGATCATGCTTGCTGATTAAGATAATTGGGTTAGTATGAAACCTTGTCTGATAAGCAGATATCATCCTAAGACCAATTGTGGAGTAGGAGTCTAACTTAAACTCATCCCACATAGGAGATACCCATCTTGTTAGAGATATATGAGAAATCTTGATCTATGCACAAGTTTCCACTGAGTGAATCATCTGGATACAGATTGAGCAGATCCTAAACCTTGACCTATAAACTTATTTAGCCTAATAGAGCCTTTGGTGCATTGATCACATCTCAGAGGAAACACTACTTCCTGGTTGAGAGTGATAGCACTCTATCCAATTCCATAACCTCTTATTCAATTACTTGGGGATTCATTCTAAAGTATCATTCCAACTTATGTATCACTTGTGATCATAAGCAAACCATACAATCTTGTCATACCTTCAACCCTGCTTATAGGAGTCTAGTCCATTACCCACTAAACCACTTACTTCTTGTTATATACCTTGACCTTAGCTAAATAAACATTCCATATAGTAAATCCTTTTCAAACAAAGGATCCAAAACATTAATATCAACTTAAAGTAGTTCTTTGGGGCATTTCCATATTATTAACAAATGGGGTAAATATGAAGTGATGTATTCTAATAAATCCTGTACTAGAGAAACAAATACTAAATTGAAGTTTGATTCTCACATAATTGATATTCAAAGCAAGCACTAGCAATCCATTGAAGTTATTCACAAAATAATTTGCAACCACAAGTAATCATGATTGAATTAATCTTTATTAAGATTCCTATCTAAACCCTAGTAACATCCACAATATTTCATGTGCTAATAAAACTTTTCTTGATACTCTATGTGTTGCTAGTGAGTACCTAAACCTATTTTTGAAGAACTCCCAAGTTTTAAATCTGCAAAAACAGAATACAAATTCAAATAGGATTTGAATCTGAAAACAGAAAATGGAAATGGAATCAAAACAGAAAAAAAAGGAAATGACTTACCTGGACCGAAGCCCAACCAAGCCGGCCCAGCTTAGCAGCCCATCTGGAACCAGCCGGTCTCGTACCGCTTCGAATAGGCAGAGGAGGTCGTCGTCTTCGTTTTCTCCTCTGTGGCCGGGGCGACACGCCGACGGTGAGCTCCACGTCGACGCTGCAGATGAGAGCCGCCCCGCGCCCCAACAAGCTGCCAGGTCTTCGATCTGATCCCCTCCACGCCTACTGGCAGTCATCACGAAGAGATTCGTGCCCAGTAGGGGTGCACCCATCACCTACGCATCTCGACCCTCGCCATCGCCATGCCGACAATGTCGACTATGTAGAGCCCTATAAAGCCACCAGAAGGACCTCTGTTTCACCCCTGATGCTCGACACCATCCCAATCCTCTGTCTCCTCAACTCACTGCAAGCTCGCCGGAGTTCCTTTTTCGTGCCGACGATGGAGGCCACCCGAGGACCCGCCGTGCAGCCCCAGAGCTCCACCTTGATGATTGGTGCAACCACGACAAACTAATCGAAGAGAGGAAGCTTCTGAAGCTGGAGATTCGCCGTTCCCCTCCGCCAGACCTCGCCAGAATTCACGGTATTGAGCTCGACTCCGGCAATGATTGACCTCCCTGAGCCTTCCTCTAGCTTTCTGGTGAGCCCACGAGTTCCTAGAGTACTTGTTTGCATTCATTCGAGGATTGTAGCAAGGAATCGAAGTTCGACACCGTCCGCCGCTGCAGGACGTGCTCACCGGAGTAGCTCCGTCGACCAAGAACCGGCGGCGTCACCACCGTATGGTTCACCATTACTCCCTCTTTCCAACGCACACACGAGGGCATCCAGGGGAGGGCGGAATAGCCGTCTCCGGCGATCGCCGGCGTCGAAACCGCCCAGTCAATGTTTTGTCGGGTCAATGCCCGCGTGGCAGCCGACGTGTCACCTAGCCCCACCTACCAGTGACTTTGGCTAGACATAGAGTCGGTATAAAAAGTTTTTTTCCTGCTGTTTATAATATCCAGAAAATAGTTAGAACTTTGCAAATTCATAACTAATTCGTATAAAATCATAAAAATACAAACTGTATACCAAAATATTCATAAAAACATAACCTATCTGTTTAACTTGTAATCTTGAGTTCTTGTTTGAAATAATTTTGGATCAAATTAGAAAACATGTCTAAGTAATATTTGAATCTCAAATTCACAACCAAATATAATAATTCAAAACAAGTTTTCAAATCCCAAATAAAATTTTGATCATTAAAGAAAGTTATTTCAAACAATATTTTCTTATTCTAAAAATATTAAACTTTACTATTAGGATTTCAAACCCTAAAATGGTTTTCCTAAAAACAAATTTAAAATTGTAAATTTGGGAAAAAACCATAAAATTGAGTAAGAAGAATTTCCTACTCTAATATTTCTATTTCAACAATTGTTTCATTATGAGAAAATCTAAAACCCATTTCAAAATCTTTAATCACTTAAAATTTGGATTCTAACCCTGAAAATCTAGGAACATAAATAACTAAGCTTTCCTACTTATTTCTGAACAAAACTTGTAACCTAAAATAAGGTTCTAATACTAAAACTGATTAAGGTACATGTTCTTCAAAAGTTATTCTTTTGAAGTACATATAACTTAATCACCTACCATTACTCCTTAATACTAAAACCATCAACTACCCTAGTGTGCTAGTTAGCCATACTTCCTAATTCAACTTTGAGTGGTTAGTTTGGTACTCCATTTCAACATAGAATACTTTAGTCAACTAACTATTTGCAACACTTTTGTTGCAACTTAAAAACTGTTACCTTTCTGACATCACCTAATTACCATTCCTTTTAGTAATAAAAATATCCATTAAGGATTGTGTTCTTCAAAAGTAATTTTTTTAAGAACATACCAAATAAGCATCACACCCATTCTTGTCTAGACACAAGTAATGACCTATGCATATTAAGAGTTTTACCAACTCTAGAATCAACCTTAAACTATTTACCTGAGCACTACTGACCCATAACTAACTATTTGAATGCCAATGTTTGTTATAAGAATGTTACCAACTATAGAAAGAACCATATAAATTAATAGCAATGAAAGTTGCTTTGTATAATCATGCCCAACTAATATCACATAAGTAACAAATGAATCTTAAATAGATAACTTGTTATGTTCCACCTATTAACTACTTTGTGAGTAATAGATAAGTATAATCAATCCTAGAACACTAATTCTATTTGTAGTATTTCTAGTCACTAAGAAACATGTTCTTTAAAGGTTATTCTTTTAGGTTATATAACAAGTAAATATTACAATGCCTCTTGTAAGCTTTAAAAGTAAGTAATTATTCTTGAGTGTGCCCATGTTAAGCAAATATGTGCTACCACATTGTTATGCTTCACCATCCTAGATGAATAACATTTCCTTGCTTCACTAAAACTCTTTTAACAGTGAATGAAACCTAGCTGGTTACCTTGGTATGTTTACCTATTAACTACTTTTTGGTTATGATAGAATCATGCTAAACCCTAGAACACTAAACCTTAGGTGTAGTGCTTCTAATTAATAGGAAACATGTTCTTCAAATGTTATTCTTTTAAGAAACATTGAAAGTAAGTAACAAACCATTCCATTAAGATTGAACATATATAACTCTATTTGTGTCTTAAGATTGTTGTCAACCCTAATATTAACTGGGTATTCTTATCAAATAAGAAATACTTCAGCTTTACTTGTTAATACCCAACTACTTGTTTGCTAATAACAAAATGCCACTTAAAAATGTTACTTTCAAGTTTTCACTGGTTGCTATACTAATCTTTTGAACTCTTGTATTAAGCTTTATTCTACTGCTTTTGAAGAATTGTCAGTTAACCTAAAACCCTTAACAACCTTGTGTGTGTCTTTGAACTTAAAATTGCAACACATCACAAGAATTCACCACAACTCAATATTAGCAAATCATCGGGGTTAGGATACGCTTAGAGCGATGCATAGCATATAACTTGCATATCATGCTGCAGTTCTTTTAACATCATCTTTACCAGATGATGGTGCTATTTCAATATTTGGATTTCCTACGTATCGAAGACCTTGACTTGCATAATCTTGCAGTCAAAAAGGCAAGTTTATCTTGCTCATATATTTTGAATTGCACTGATTCTGAAACTTCTTGCAAAGTGATGACTTCAACTCTAACATTTCAAAAAGGATGGAAAACCTATTTTCATAAGTAATATGACTAGTGGTTATCGACCAGTGGTGATAACCTAGGAGGGCTGGCAGGTGGAACCACGGTAAGATTGTGGTGGTGGAGGTTCCACTTGCACGGGGAAGTAAACCTAGGACTAATTACCAATGCCGCAGTTAGTCCGACGCCGTAAAAACCGTGTCATCCAAGAGACTTGGAATGGGACGGGAAAGTCAGCTGTATCTTCTCTCGTTCGCATGTCAACGGACAGCCAGCTGCCGGTCACAGTAGGTCTTGCGGGACTACTTGCATATGGGTGGGACACCTAAGTTCTCACGGCCCTGGTGTCTATGATGGTCCGCAAGGGACGCCTAGGTACTTCATCGTTGGGGGTGAATATCAGGGGCACAACCTGCTTGCGTGAATTGGGTGGGCATGCGTTGTGCGGAGAAGGCAGTGATTGGCTTGGATCAATGACTGGGCCCCACACCAAGGAAGTGTGGACGAGCAAGCTACTCGGTTGTGCATCAAGGTTTTGATCTCTTTTGGAAGGACACACCTCTGCAGAGTGTAAAAGGATGTGACATGTTACCCCTTGCTCCGGGAAGGAGCTGCGAACATGGCAGGAAAGGTGCTCTCAAGGCACTATACCTGTGTTGGCTGTTGGGCATAGTTTTCATAAGTAAAAGCAATCTTTCAAGAAAACCTTGTTAAAAGCTTGCATTGGCCTACGACTCTTTTGGGTCCATGGCTTTAGTTAGTGCATATCACACAACTTCTTTCTAAAGAAACTTGCTGGGTAACGCTCGTTACTCACCCCAATCTCTTAAACCCTTGCTAGACTATGAAGAATTAGATGGAAGGCAACTCAAGGAGACAACCTCAAGACCTAAAGATGAAGATGAAGAATTCTACCAACGTCAGTATTATCAGCGGAGTCAACAATTATTGCGAAGCTTGGTGGAAAACTAGAATAGGGATAGAAGGGAACCAGTTTCCCTATTCCTATAACCTAAGTAGCTAGGATATTTCTCTAGCTAGCCAACTACATTAGTTTTAGTTTAGATTAGTCTTCTTGATTCTTTCTCGTTTGTAGTCGCCAGGACTAAACCTCTACCTGTTGAGGAAGTTCTGAAGATCTTCTGTATGCTGAAAATTGTAATCCTATAGACATACCGTGGACCCGCGATGTTTCTATTGTACCACTCTGATGGATGTAATACTAGTGAGACGGTGTTTCATTGGTGTTATATCAACGACTTGCATACTACACATGCAGTGGTATGCTGGATCACCACAGTGCGTGCCCTGTCCTGGAAACTTTCCTTGGGTGGTCTGCTCTGCTAAATCTAACTGGTTGATCGGACCACTTTAGATACTCTGTAGTAGCTGGTGGCGATGATATTGCCAGGTTGACCTGTCTTGATATGCTCTTCCTTTCTTTTTTTGACTTTGGCACTGGTTGGATCATTGCTGATATATATACTTTTGACTCCAGCTGTTTTGCGAGTCGTTGCATTTGATATCCTTAACTTATTCTTTTTCCTCCCTGTCGTGCTCCTTGGCTTGAATCCATGGTGTTTTGCAACCGTAGGAAGGTTCTGCAATCCTTTATCTGGTGGTTGGAAACTCTTTTCCCATCTAGGTAAGCATAATGGATGCGACAAGGACCATATAGCATATCTTCTGCCGAGGGACCCGAGTACCTTGGCTTCTCCTTTCCCCTACCGTCTTTTGTTGGAAATTCGATATTTTCATAGCCTTCTTTGTTCCTTCCGTCATATCCCGCGGCTACCTGATTTCGCCTTCCGTGGTTATCGCCATTGCGGTATCTTTGCCTTTGCCTGTTTGTTTTGTCGACTTCTGGTGAACGCCCCCTTTTGTTGTTATACGCGTCTTCTCCATCGGCAAATCTGTTGGCTACTTCCATTAGCTCAGACACTGTCCTTGGCCTTGTTCTCCCTATTTCTTCCACTAGGTCCGAATGACGAAGGCCACTCGAAAAAGTATCTATTGCTCTTTCGTCAGAGACGTCTTCTGCTGAGTTTTTGATTACACTCCAGCGTTGTATATAGGAGCGTAGGGTTTTGTCTCTTTTCTGTATGCACGATTTGACTTCTTCCAATGATGCTGGTCGCTTATATGTTGAGCAAAAATTTATTGCGAATTGACTCTCTAATTCCCCCCAACTTCCGATGGAAACGTTGGGTAAGGTATTTAACCAGGACCGTGCTGCGCCGGTGAGGTGTAACTGCAAACTTTGCATGGCTGTTGCTCTTGTTACTCCTAGTATCTGTACTGCTTGCAGGTAATCTGATAACCATAGAGTGGGCTCTTGCGACCCATCATACTTTTCTTGATCATGTGGCAACTTGAAACCTTTGGGTACCCGCGTTTTGCGAACCCTACGGGTAAAGCATAACGTGCCCATCTCTTTTTCATCGTCTTTGTAGTTTTCCTCTCTCCACGCATAGCGTGAGTTGTTTACTCGTGCTTGTGATATTATGTTCCTTGCGTCCTCCCTCCTTTTTTGTCGCTTCTCATCTTCTGATGAATTGTTGGGTTCGTTTCGCGAGGATTTGCGCTTGAATTCTTCTTTTTGCCTTTCTTTTCGATGTGTCACCTTTTTCTCTGGAAGCTTTCCCATTAACTTGTCTTCTACCAACCCGAGACTTCGAATTGCGGCCTGATGCATGTGCTCTCGTGGATCTCCAGGCTCTGCTTGTGTGGTTAGTAGGTACGCCTGTGCTGCTACCAACGCTCCTTCTGGTGTTTCTTGGACGAAATCTTCTTCCTCTTTAGACTGCTGTGGGCTTTGACTTTTCGCGTAACTCTCCTCTCTTATCTGTGCTGTTGTCCTCCTGTTGTGCTTTGGGTCTTTATGTCTCTCCATGCTGGACTCTGATGAATTGCTATATTCACTCCAATATCCTTCACTTGGTGTGCTGTTGTAATCTGGGCTTCTCGTAATCATGTCTCTTTCCTGCCTTAACTTCTTTTTGCACTGGTGTAGCGCGTATTGGTACCCCATTAAAACTTCTCTTCTTGAATCTGCAGGTACATCAGTCCCGTGGTTGATAGCTGTCATGATCATTCTCCACTCTCCGGCTGAGACATGCACTTTCTCCTTCTCTTTCTTGCCATTGCTCCTTATTTTGTCGACTTGCATGTCGACCTCCTTGTTGCCAGCATGATTGTTTTCTTCTTCTTCTGCTTCAGTGATGATGACACATAATTGGTGTATGCTTCTGGAGATGCCGCTGCTTCCGCTGGCGATGTCCCTTGATTTGTCCACTGCTGCTTCCACGATGGTCTTTTGCCCGATTTCATCGGGTTCCTTGAATTTCTCCTGTAGATTTTCTGTTGCTGCTAGGCTGACTGGCGAGTTTGCCTCGCTAGAAGAGCCTACAGATGATCCAGATGCTGTGATTCTCTTGGTTTTGCTTGCCGACGGAATTGATTTCGTCGGATCTGAAAGGCGAATTGAACCCGAATGTCCAATGCAGAAGCTTAAACTTCCGAACGTCTGTTCCATCTCTTGATTTTCGTCGACTTCTGGATTGCTATTGGCTAAAAGCGGAAAAGCCTCGAATTCATGATTCCAACGTCCAGATTCCCCACGGCCGGCGCCAATTGACGAGAGGTTAACTCGACAAATGCCCTAGATGAAGGACTTAGGATCGGGGAGATAGGGCGTCAGATGAACTCAAAGGTAAACTCAGTCAAACAAGGTGGCTATGAAAGTAAACATCGGTGTAGAACCTGACTTGCTTTCAATCTGTCCCACACCGTCCCCTCCTGGTCCCTATATATAGGTGGCCAGGTCTCGAGGATCGGGTGGGATCCGATATAGATTACAATATCGACATACGACATGAACTCGTATATCGACTAATATTACAATTGGGCCTAGCTTAACGGGCCTCAGGGGTACTCAACTGACGGGCTCTATTATCTATACCCTTGTCAATCACCTACTTGTCCTAGCCGTAGTCTATTCCCTATTCCTGCCATATCAACCTCTACCATGCCAGCCGACTCTGCCCAAAACCCTGCCATGGCTGCCGATTCCCGTCAAAACTCTGCTGCGGCAGCCCATCCTGCCGCGCCAGCTGATCCCACGCCTCGCTCACACTCCTGTCGCGGTATACTTTCCTGCCGCAACAGCGTCCACCCCCGACCCACCATCGCCTACGCTCGCCTCCCCGCCTACTGTGCCTACCAATTGCACTGCGCCTGCACTGTGGGTCCTCTTAAACCCCAGCTCGAGCTTTTCCAATTGCCCCTCAAATGATCACTCTATGCGCACGCGTGCTAAGTCTGCTTTCTCTCTTCCCGTCCAATGCCTTAATCTTCATGCTACTCCCTCTCTTTCTCCCATTCCGAAGTCATATAAATCTGCTCTTCTTGATCCTAATTGGTCTGCTACAATGAAAGAATAATTTCATTCTTTGCTTCAAAATAATACCTGGCAACTTGTTCAACGACCTACTGGTAGAAACATTGTCTCTCGGAAATGGGTCTTTCATCAAAAATGTCATTCCGATGGTCGTCTCTCTCACTACAAACCTCGTTGGGCTTGTCGTGGTTTTTCTCAGCAGCATGACATCGACTACAATGAAATTTTCTCCCATGTTGTCAAGTCTTGCACTATTCGGACTATTTTTAGCATTGCTATCTCCTCTTCCTGGCCCATACACCAACTCGATGTCAAAAATGCTTTTCTCAACAGTTCACTTCAGGAAACAGTTTACTATTTACAACCTCGGTTTTGAGGACTCTTGTCATCCGACTCATGTTTGTCTTCTCCAAAAATCTCTCTATGGTTTAAAACAAGCACCAAGGGCATGGTTCAACATTTTTCTACTTTGATTCAAACCATTGGCTTCACTCCCTCTACTTCCGACTCTTCACTCTTCGTACATCACACCTCTACTCACACCTTCCATTTTCTTCTTTATGTTGATGACATCGTTCTTACTGCTTCTTTGCAGTCCTTTCTGGATCACATCATCTCCTTACTCAGTGCAGAATTCTCCATGACTGACCTTGGTTTGCTTCATCATTTTTTGGGTATCGCTGTTACACGTGATTCTTCTGGTCTTTTTCTCTCTCAGTGTCAATATGTTGTCGATCTTCTTACTCGGGCTGGTATGCTTGATTGTCAACAATCTCGTACTCCCGTTGATACTAGCTCCAAGTTGTCCACATGTACCTTATAGGTAGGCCGTCAGCAGAAAAGTACAAATTACAGATTTGTTAAAGAAAGCGCGTCACAGGAACACTATAGTTGACAATCGCATGTTACGCACACACGTCACCAATGCATAGTTTTGGCAAGCAACGGATTTTTTTCTCATCTGATCAGTACCAGGACTGACGTGCCCACTGGAATGACGCTGCCTAGCGCCGCTCGTCAGATCAAGCAACTAGCATCGATGGTCGTAATTATATCCGGGCGTCACCGGCAAGTAATATACATGACGGGTCATCAGTGGTACACCTTATCCGTGATTATATATCGGTGACGAAGGCCTCGATCGTCAGTAGAGCGGAAACCATGCCCGTCACTGCTAGGCCTTTTTGGTGTAGTGATGGTCATAAAATTCTAACATAGAGTTGCTATTCACAACTCCCTAATACTCCTTTGACACGAGCATCCACCTCAAGTCAAATAGAAGAACTAATAGAGTATTACATTAAAAAAATTAACATGTTGAAAACACTATGGATCCTTTCTAACAAAGAATCATTTTTGTCACTGGATGTTTATGCAAGGTTAACCATTCTCCCTAGTGAGACAATCAGAGAAAGGTAAAAACCATAGCAACTCAGAGATTTCTGTCACCTCCCCAAACTCACTAGCAGATTACTCCAACTAATGCACACATCCCCTCACAAGCCCTAACATACTACTTTGATCAGAACAAGCACACAAGAACAGGGTAACCCATACATCAGAGACAAAAATAACTTTACATCTCATAAATCATCTCATAAACAAAAGATCCACCATAGGGGTAAAACAAACATGGTCACAATCATGATAGGAAGCTCATGAGACTGTAATCATGAAGGTACAAGAGAGACTTTGATACAAGTTACTTCCATAATGCCATAATCTAGGAGGTGAACTACTCCCTCTTCATCATGGTGGTGAAGGAGATGGTGTCGATGGAGTGGAAGGGGCAATAGGGAGCGGCTCCGGTAGCATCACCCCTCCTAATCTCATAGTCTGCATATTTGTATTGCATATCTCGTGTTACTTGGACCCCCCATAGCAAGATCGCATGAGGGTCTTTTATATAGTCATTTTTAGGTCAAGACGATTCCGTAGAGACGAACTTTGCAGCAATTGGACCCACACGGAGGAAAGTGGGCCCCACCATGCGGCCAGGGTCTTGGTCCGCATGGTAGACCCTCTTTTCCACCTCATAGTGTTTTCCGTTGACTTTTTCTCAAGGTCTTCTATTTCCTAAAAAAATGGTGTGGCAAAAAGATTGGGTCCGTTTGACGTCCTGAAGGTCCCTGAAAGTCAAAAACAAGCAAATCCGCTTCGTAGTGCTAAAACCAAATGAAAGAGGATTATTTAGAAAATACCTTGAACCAATTTAAAAGATGTGCAGATCCTTGTAAACCAATCAAAAACTAAGAATATGATCTAATAAACTTCAAAAATCATGTGCATCAATGGGTCAAGTAGGCAAGGTCATTGTGAGGCTGTTTTTTTATGTACAAGCATATTGTCTTAATTTTCACCCTTCTTCATTTACTTGAAACAGTTGTTATAAGGAACTAAATATATTATGAAACAAAAATTAAAATGATTACAAATAATGAATGTTCAACATTGCACCATATATTAATCAAGATATTTTTATGCCTAATTCTAAAGTAAAGAAATATTTGGAATCTAAATTCAATAGTCTACTTGTTAATAATACATATTGCATGCTATTTGCATTCTTTATGTTACCTTTGAAGTTCTGAATAGTTTTGTCAAAATTCTAATCTCCATCTAGCTTGCATGTGTAAATAGAAGATAATTAGTACAAGATAAAGCTTTAAAATTGTACACGAGAACTTCAACAATATTCAAGCAAAACACACTCAATTTGGTCTCTAAATGTAACCACTAGCATTAAGAGCAAAATTTCAAAAAAAAACCTACATTATCTTAAAAAAATATGGATACCATATGATAGCTTACATGAGTTGATAATATAGCAAATAAAACCATCTTTATGTAAACATTGAACACATCTATCACATCTTTCTTCTGACTTGGTTCCATATCTAAATAGTACTGAATTGGCATTGGGCCATAATTCCATGAATATAATCTTACATATAATCCTTTTGTAATTCTTACTAGCACACCATTTTCAATATTTATAGATTGAATAATTATATTAGAATAAATATGTTATAGTAAATATAATTAACTAGCAACTATGTAACAATTATTAATATACAATTTTATCATACAGTACAACTACAGAGTAAAAATGAAACTATTTGCATTATGGTGCCCTCATACGTTCTTATATGGAAATGATACAAAATGTTTTATTTTAAATTTATCTACTAATAGGATCATTAAGTTGTACTCTCTCCATTTCATACTAGTTGTCGTTAAAATGATTGAACATACACACTAAAATATGTCCAGATACATGTGAATCGACAACAACTAATATGAAATCGGAGGAAGTTGTAGATGCATGCATATATGTCCATGATATGTCCATTGTGGTACTCCTTATATATCCTAACAGAGGATTCTAGAGTAGATATATAAGAAGAGGCAATTTGTTAAGCAGGGATGTCTCACGCACCGCCGGTCAAGTGTGATTCAAATTGCCCAGTCTAGCTTGTTTTTTCTAGTAAAACACGAGCTTATGAGTACAAAAAAATCGGTTGACTAATAAAACTCATTAGCTTAGTATCAGCAATGCCCAAGTCTTCGTGTCGCTCTTGATGTTGGACAAAAAACTATAATAGGGTAGAGCTGTTGTTGCGTAAAACTGGGCATTAAGCGTTACCGAGGAAAACATCGCCTTCTTACGGTGACCATTTGGTGCAACAAGGGCTTCCACAACTCTTTCACCAAGTCAAACCAATTCCAATTAGAAGGATTTTGATCATAGATACCAAGACAACCCTTTAGCAAGAGCCAAATGGAGGCAAGCCGCCGTTTCTGGGACATGTCTGCATGGCATAGGTTGCGTTAAGGAAACCGCGCTATTTTAGTCTATCTGTTATATATGGGAAAAATATTTTAGCGTTAAGTCTGCATTGCATAGGTTATGTTAACTCTGTCGTGTGTCCGCGTGGCTCGGAACACGGCAAAGACGGTGTTTGCCATGTTTCACGCCACGAGGGCACACAACACACTTTCTAGACACGATGGCTCTCTATTTTCCGGTAGTGCACCAAAATACTTAAAATTTTGGATTATGACTTTTCGATAATATTTCAGATTTTTCATGTTCAAATTCCATCAAATTTTAAAAATGGGTAAATTTGAATTTATTTGAATTTGAACCGAATATAGTCCAAATGTTTTGGTAAAATATATTACCCATCAAAGTTTTGAATCCTCTCACACTTTGTTCTAAAGAATGAGCCAACAGAAAAAATTGAGCTTCGGGTGAGCCAACCTTGGCACATCAACTTAGGGAGATCTCAGGTCTCGGAGCCAGCAAATAGCATTTTGCAAGCCGAGGAGGCCAGGTAGCAACTTTTGGTCGTGAACCTTCCAGAAGATGGTGATCGGCAATCCGCACGGGCGAAGGATAAAAATAATCTGAGGTAGAGCGAATTTTAAAAAGATGATGTGAAAGTAAATATAATCTCAAGATATTAATGACATATATCATTGTGATACAACCACTTTGTAAAATAAAAATGGAAATATATTTAATATGAGTAAAACCTTTGAAATATCACTAATTCTATCGATTAAGACTTCTGAATATATCGAGCTCAATATAACTCATCATCAAGTCATCAAGAACTCACCATGGAGCGCAACTTGGTATTGATTATCTTTATCATAAAAAAAGCCCTATCAAAATTTTCATCGCCACTAGTAAAAGCAATGCTAGCTCAATAAGGCGATAAACTGCATGAAACTTGACATGCCTTTTAGATGTCAAGACAATCTTTTAAGTGGTCGATTCTCTGAGAATGTATAATGAATAGCTAAGATTATCCTATATATGTTCATATTCATAATTATCCTTTATAAACATCTGTAAGGTGAGCAATCTTATTCACGTTAAACCTAGAAAATGAACTTCGTGAGTGAAGACAACGTATATTCTTAAGCAACTGTCAATATGAATCCTTAAATCGATGGTCAAAATCTGTGGTTAGAGAGTCTATAGGAAGTGTCAAAAAATACTCGGAAATCCTACTTACATACCCCACCTAGAAATTGTTAAGAGTCAAATTTTGTTAAATTCTGATATATATATATATATATATATATATATATATATATATATATATCGTAATGAAAAAAGTTGGTTTGGCGACCAGACAAGACCTAGTACATGTTTGTGGTTCGAAATCGATTTTGCGCAGTGTTCACTAAAATAATAATAACATTCTCATACATAGTCCGTTTTTACTGTATGACCACTCAAAATATTCAGAAAAAACACATGCATCTAAAGGTTTTTGTCAAAACTTAAGTTAGAGCGGCTTATCTACCTTGCTCTAAGGGGAGCTTCGCCCCTGGCAACCCGGGTACTAGAAGAACATCCCAAAGGCTCGAGAATATGATGAACGTTCAGCCCATCGGGCATATTAATTTGTCTAATCCAGTCGTTGTTAAGTAGAGATCGGCTAATGCATTTGCTCTTGCTTGTCTAAAAAAAAACCGCTCTTGCGCTTGGAGAGAAAAACATATTTGGGAGCCATCTCATCATTCCCAACTATGACACTTGTCGCGGCACAAAAGAGATTCATCTTTGCACCATGCAAGGGTTGTCAAGGACCACCCCTGCTCTATCCAGATCAGTCCAAGTAAACCATGGCCATTGAAACTAACCAAAGAGCGCGAGAGAATTTGTCGATGAGGATGACAAGGCCTCCGAGGTGGCGTGGTGCACACATGTTTCATATTAGCTTTGCATTTTTCCCATGTAGCCGAGCTCATTTTGTTTTGATGCCGATGCCTGTAAGATGGTGGATGGCGATAAGTAATAAAAGCGCCTCTTATCGAAAAAAGGTGGATGACAATGTTTTGATAGACTTCAAATTTTAAATGAAAATGGGGCCGTACGTGTGGCTCCTTCAATCAAAAAAAGTTCTAAAGCTGACATCTTTCTATAGTTGTACTGGTCTTGAACTGTAATTAGCCCCGTGAAATTCTTGCCAAAACATCATTAGCAGCTAGCTCACCGCGGCTGCTGCAGATTACTGCCGCGCTGTCCACTCCCTTTCTTCTCTGGCTGTCCGAACACTAGCCGAAAGCGCCTCCAGAACAATCCCCCAAGGTTTTCCGGAGGTGCGCGGGAAGAGGTACCGGCAGCTGAAACGAAACATGCGCATCGACGACGCCGTGGATCGAAGCTACCCATTCACGCCGGATGGGGACGCGCGCTAGCTAGGTAGCTTGCCGGAGGTCGTGTCACGGGCAAGGACGGCGTTGAACGCTTGCGTCGGCCTGTGTTGGCCGGACAGCTCACGGTGCCGGTACCAGACAACGCCACAACGGACAGCCACACCTCTGTAGACCGTATACGGCTAGTGTGATGGGCTGGTCCTGATACTGTACCTCCCCGGTACAGCCTACGCACTCCATTACTGCGGTTGGACGAGCTCGGGACAAGGTGAGAACGTGAGATCCTGAACTGACGTGTCCGAGACAAGGAGATATTTCAAACGAAGCAGTTCGTTGATGGATCCGTGCTCCGAAGAGGGCCTACTCTATGAATGGAGAGAATTAGTTTGACCTCAATCGATCCTGACAGCCGATGTAGGTTGCCCGTACTTTGACTGAAATGCGAGCGCAATCAGTGAAGTAGTGCAGAGGGAAACATCAAAACGTGGAGCCATGGATCTGGGACTGTTTGCTCCTTGCCGTTGTCTAGTACCGTCGCAACAGTTGGAATGCCATGCCTAGTAACTTCCATTGCTCGCATTCACACCGGGCGCACGCGGTTTCAAAGATCAGTGCTCGAACTACCGCATCTGCCGACATTAGCAAGTGCTGCGAGGTGCCAAGGATCGATGTATTGGCTGATGTAGCGTCACGGGCAATAAAGCAGATGGATCGTCCGAAACCACAAATGGAGAAGACACAACGGAACCCTACATACACACTGAACCTCATCGCCGGAGTCTCGACGAGACATCCTGTATGCACGCCGGCGGCGGCCCAGCATCCAGAGCACTGCGCGGCAGCGGTGCAAATCGCGATCAACAGTCTGGATCACGAATAGTCTGAATCGTGCCTAGATTGTATCGTATGTGTCCTGCTGCTGTTCGTCTTTCCCTTGCTGATCTTGCATAACGGATTCAGTTCCACGAACCCACGTCTGCTTTGCTGCATTTTCATTTGTGGCAGGCACCATGGATGCGTGTGTGCCTGCAAGAGGATCGGTGGTGGTGGCTCTTCCCGCTATCTGCCTTTGATTGGCTTGGGTGCTGCAGGCCATTCGATGCAGGACATGTCGACAGATGAGTCTCTGTTGCGCGAACAATGTATGCGTCGTCCTTTTTCGCGGGCGACAGCGTTTCGTTCACACCGAAGCGTCGAGGCGTAGGTAGTATCGGGAAGGAGGGACTGGTGATGATAGTGGCAGTCCTGGAAGTGAGCAGACCGCGTGTTTGTTCTGTTGCCCATGCCGCTATCGCCTGCAGTACGTCGTCGATCGAGACCCCGGCCGTGCTCTGGGTTAGGCAGACCGGCCGCTCGACCTCAGTCATGCGTGGTCTTCGGCGGTTGAACCTTTGCGCGACCTCCGGCCTGGTATCCGGGAGAAAATCTCGACGCTAGATTATCGTCTTGCGGCGGCTATGGCTTCGATCCGGTCAAAAGCTAGTGCCGTGGCAACGCTTTCTGATCGCCTATCTTAACGTACGGTCAGCATCATCGTATCCTGCACTGGTTCTATATTACCAGATCAAGACATGATTTGCAGTTAGCTCGCGCACGGCTAACCAGGTAAGAGCATGTCTAACAGACTCTCTATTTTTCTGTCCCGTAAAACGCGAGTAGAGGACCCTATATTCACTTTCCACCGGCCAAAAACTCGTCCGAGCTAGCAGTCCTCGTATCCCCACCCCGTAAAATAGAATACGTGGTCTGCTAGCTCGGACGAGTTTCGAACCCCTCAAAACTGGGTTTTAGACAAATTGAATATTAGAACCAATACGACATCCACATTGAATAAAAGTTTTAAATCACACAATAATCATCATAATTATTACAATAATGTTTTTCGGAACTGCCAACAAATGTTCTAATGAAAGAATTAAACAAATAACAAAAGTTCCCGCAATCAAACAATCAAGATAACTATTTCACACATACAACAATATGAAATGAATGTAAAAACTCATTGACCATGCAACTGTCAGTGGTGATCAATCAGATCTTGGGTGAGCTGGTGATGAGTCTCGGCATCTTCAATGCTGCGATGCGCTGCAAGAAAACCTTCAATCCGATCAGGGCTCCCCTGGGGCTGCACTCGGGTGCCAACATTGTCATAGAAACATGGCAAGTTCAACCATCTCTCATCTTCAATGATCATGTTGTGAAGAATCACACAACATGTCATGATTTCAACAAGAGTTTCCTTGTCCCAAAACCTTGCAGTACCCCGGACAATAGCAAACTTTGCTTGCAAAACACCTAAAGCTCTTTCAATGTCCTTGCGGCATGCCTCTTGATTTTTGGTGAAGCAAGCTTCTTTTCTTGTCAAAGGCTTGTCCTTTTTCTCTTTAATGGACTTGACAAGAGTTGCATAGTTAGGGTAAATACCATCTGTGAGATAGTACCCCATGGTGTACTCATTGTTCATAACTTTCTAGTTATAAATTGGAGCTTCACCCTTAACTAGTCTTGCAAATAAAGGGGATCTATTCAAGATGTTGATGTCGCTGAGTATCTCCGGCAGTCCAAAAAAAATATGCCAAATCCATAAGTCTTGCGAGGCCACAGCTTCAAGAATAATGGTAGCATCACGGCTTTTGCCACAATACATTCCATGCCATGCTTTTGAACAATTTTTCCATGTCCAATGCATGCAATCCAAGTAGGAGGCCAGAAGCCACCCCCTAGCTAAAATGGGATGGTGGGTTTGCTCTGTATTTTCTCTCCCACCCCGCACAAGTAGGGGGCCAGAAGCCACCCCCTAGCCAAAACTTAAAAAAACCGACGCGGGGGCCTGTTTTACGGGATCTGCTAGATGGCCGGTAGAGCCCTACCCCATATTTCAACGGTTATTTTACGGGTTTGGCCCTTTTAGAAGGTCTGTTGGACATGCTCTAATCATTCGGCAAGACGTACAGAGGATAGCAATCAGCAGTGTACCATGATGTCCAAATTACCGATCAAAGGCGGTGGCCAGTAGTGCACTAGTGCGGGTTCACAGCGGGATCGATGGCGATCGCGGCGAGCTACGCTGGTCCAAACGTCGGTCTTGTCACATCCCGATCTGCCGGTCCCGCTCACAAGCTAAGCTCCGGCCGATGATTGATCGGGGCACCTACTGACGCGCTTTACAAGTGTTGAGCGCGGCGTGGTGCCGGTGGTGCGGCGCGGTGGTGGTGGTCGATCTGCCGTCCCATCCATGCTCTATCCCGTATCCGGAGTGCCGGACCTTCCCGCTTGTTGGGCTCCGGCGCGCGTGGACGTGGCGGATTCGGTCGCCCGGGCTCCGATGGCGTTTCCCGCCGGGGCGCTCCGGCGGCGTACGGAAACGGCGCACGGGGGAATCGGATAGATCGCGGTGGTGGTGCGCCTGTGCGTGGCGACCGGCGCGGGGACTGGGCGGTGCACGCGGCCGGGATAGAGCGAGCGCGAGGAAACGTCGCTGTACGTTGGGCGTGCGAGACGAAATTGCTGCCGTCCGGCGTGACCTCACCGCGTGCGCCCCCACGAGTTTCTGTTGGCCCGCGGGGCAATATGCGATCGGCAATCCCGTACGTGATGACACCTACTGATATATGTACAGTACGTGGTTGGGGTCGGATGCCAGAAGCGGCTCTTTGAATGGAAAACTCGGGGTTGGACTTTGGAGAACGACGACCGTGGTCGACTTGAGTCACAGCAGACGCCTGGCACGATCACGCGCAAATGATACTGGAGTAGGTAACTTTCAAACCAGAGTGACATCATTTCCAACTTTTTAAAAATTGCCATCAATTCCAACAAAATTCAACAGGTGGGTCACAGACCATAACCAAAACAATGGCATTGTTCATGAAGACTTCAACAGAATTATGAAAAAGGGGCCGCCTAGATGTACCGACTTCAATTGGCCTTCCATTCTAGTTCCACAATGTGAACTTGCGGATCTTACAAGCCTTTCACGGAGGAGGAGGTGAAGGATGCGGTCGATGGAACCGCTAGTGATAAAGCTCAAGGCTCGGATGGTTTTTCGGGTGCATTCTTCAAATATTGTTGGAGCACAATAGAGGTGGGTGTCATGGTGGTGACTAATCAATTCTCAAGCCTTCACTACAGCAATCTTCACTTGCTAAATTCCGCCAATATTGCACTCATTCCTAAGAAAGATGGTGCCGAAGAGATCATCGACTTCTGCACCATTAGTCTCACACCTACAATTTCAAAGCTCGTAGCAAAGATGATGGACGTCCGCCTTGCCCCTCACATGGAAAATCTTGTCTCTAGTGCCCAAAGCGTCTTTCTCAAGAAGAGAGAGGACATGACAATTTTTATATGCTAGAAACCATTCACCGAAGCTTCACAAGTCAAGAACGACAACACTTCTCTTCAATCTTGATATCAAGAAGGCCTTTGATTCCGTTAGACGGGATCTTCATGGATGTGCTATAACACCTTGGGGTTCAGCCCTTCTATCCATGTCGTCCTCAAGGGTTCTCTTAAATGGCATTGCTGGACCCCGAAAAAGAACAAGGATAATAGTCAACTGCGCCATGCGGCACTATCTAATATATTTTTTGAGTTCATTGAGCTCTTTGCTACACATGCCGGAGACTACAAATGACAATTTTTCATACGTTTATTATTCATTCTATGTGCTGATCGGTGATGGCCTCATGCATGGTAGCAACGATGGTCAGCCGACAATTCAATAAAGCGGGAATCGATGTCATGTGCATAAGGCTTGCAGTAGCCTGAAGTGCGACATGCAGGGATCGTGTATCTACAAGGTGTCGAGCAATGCACTTCGACGTGGTGGGCTGACATATTAGGCGGTCGACCAGCAACGATGTCATGACGCGAGGTGGAGCATGGTTGCAATCGGATACGTTCAGCTGGGTCAGACATATTAGGCGGTCGACTTGAATAGTCTGGCGGATCGATACGTAGGTCGGTCGAAATAGAAAAGGACAACAAGGTCAGCAACGATGACATATGAGCATGATGTTTATGGTTCCTGGTTTCTCTGGCCTGGAAACATGTGGTGCATACCTCAGGGTGCACGCATGCGCTTAGGTCAACTCAAGACATTACACATTGGAGAGCTTGACGTTAACGGGCGCGGGTAGTATGTACAACTACATGGAGTCATATTGAAGTTGGAGCTAGTTTCTGGTGAAATATTTCACTTAGCTAGTGGAGGGGCTATGACATAAGTTGATAGAGAGTTGAAGCCTATTTTAGCGAAAGAGTGAGCGACACGTTGTTTGGGCTGATACACATTGGTTTGAAGGATACGTGGACGGGTGACCGGTGTTGGTCTATAGTGGGGCTGAGGTGGAACGTGTGGGTTCACGACCCAAGAGACTCGGCAAGACTGTAGATGAACACGGCAAAGAACCAGGACACTAGTGGTTAGACATGTGGTCAACCAAGTGTTGAGGTGAGTTTTGTTGCCGAGTAACAGGTTCATGTTGGTGATTCTCTATCAACACCAGGAGATGGACGAGGTTGGCCATGGAGAATCTGCAGAAATGGTGGGCAAACTATGAATTTGACTGGAGATGACTTAAAGCAACGTCAAAATTCTTTCAAGTTTTAAAACCACACTCAACAATGGCGAGGATGATGAGTTCGGTATCTTATATGAGACTCCTAGTATGTGGGTTGTTCACTTTCGCATAGATCAAGGGTGAGGCTATCAGGATGACTATACACGAATGTCGTCGGACATGGTGACTTTATGATCATTGTGTGATAGCATTGAGTGGATACTCTGGGAAGTTAGGATCATGAAACAAGGTGTGGTAGAACTTAATTTCATGGGAACATGGACTATGATGAAGCAAGGAAGGGACCACTGTTGTAGGTCGAGTCTTGTGTGAAGTTAATGATGGATAATTAGGCACAATTTCCATGATTAATTCCATAATATTAAACATGACAATACCAGCTACTACCACATGTAACTCGAACATACTAGATGTACTAAACAGCAAGATGAACGGAAACAAGTAGCAGCTAAACATGTACTCGCAGAACATGATGAACAGACGAACATCAGTAGACCGCATGTACCGTTCGTTTGCAGATGTAGTCGTTGCAGTAACGTTGCTGATCACAACATTGGAGAAGACCGGTCGAAGCAGACGGCAATGAAGACGGCGGTAGGCTGCACCGCCCGACTTGGCTGGAAGACGACCCGTGATGAAGAGCTTGAGCAGTCGCGCAGAGCGCTTCCCAAAAACCTAATTCCCCCTCTCCCATACAAGATCGCAAAGGCGAGTGGTTCCGGAGACCTGCTCTCTCGTTCGCTGGTGCACGCCGGCGCTCGGGATGAGGTAGACTATGGAGACGGCGCAAGCAGCGAGAGATGGCAAAACACTAGATCGGTTTCTGGTGTGTGCGGCGGTAGCCGGGCAAGAGTTTATATAGGCGGCGCAGCGGAGAAACCCTAGGCAACGTGGGCCACGCCCACGTGGGCCACGCCCATGTCGGTTACAGCAGCCCACGATCCGGGAGCGACCCGAACCGGCTAGCTGTGACACGTCCCTCAAGGACTCGGTCAAACATTTGGTTTTCCTGTGCAGCAAAAAGATAACCTCGGTTCCGAGGCTCAATTCCGCAAAACGCGGCGCGCGCGCGTCATGACGTGTCGTGTCGTGTCGATTCGAGACGAGCGAGCGAGGAGGAGGAGGAGCGCGCGTGTGGCACTTCTCTTCTCACTCACTTACCAAGTGGTGCAACACCCCACCTTATATGTTGGTCTACATCTCTCCCAACTTTCCATGTGGGACTAAACTTAGCTCACACCCCTTGCCTTTGTGCAGCCAATAACTTGGGCTGCATTCACATGGGCTTACACACATGGGATTTGAGATTTCTTAGGAATTTCTGAAATCTAATATGGGCCAAGCTGAAATGGCCCAATATTTCAACAATCCCCCACCAGATCTCAAATGCCCATTTAGAGATTTGCCAAACCTCACTACTTGTTTATATATCAGTGTTTCAGCAGAGACTGTTAAGTTGAACTTCCGCCTAGAACCTTAAGCTACGTCTATCAGCAACTTGAACAATGGACTACAGCTTGAATTGCAAGTTTTGTGCATTAAGATTTCACTTAAAGCCATAACCAGTATATGGCTGCCAGTAGCATACCCCGCGGGTTGGAGCATATGTGTCGTACTCCATGGTCTCTTCATGAGTTTACTAGAGATCACCCAAATCTCATAGACTGCGACATTTAACAGTCAGGCTCATATAGGTGTGTTCTTTTAAGAATGCTCTGTAGGACAGCATCTTTGCTAATCGTAGCCAACAGAAACACATTAAGGCATGTTGCCAACCTGCCTTACAGATTTTGAGAGTTTTGCATCTTCACATAGAGAGGGTTACAGAATAATCTCCTTAGTTAAACCACTAGCTTATTTTCCTAGGTCCTAATTCACGGGATCTCTGATCATAAAGGTTGGGTTACCACTATGGCATAACATCTATGGGTCTCAAACCCATCTCCCTCGATGCACTGTCTATCATATTGCGTGATAGTCCCTTGGTAAAGGGATCTGCCAGGTTTTTCTCTGTTTGAATATACGTAATAGTTATTACTCCGGAGTTTCATAATTTCCTGACAGACTTCAAACGTCTTTTAACGTGTATTGATGACTTCGCGTTATCCTTAGAATTGTTCACTTTGACAATAACTGTTTGGTTGTCACAATTCAAGAGGATGGCCGGCACAGGTTTTTCAACCACCGGCAAGTCCATCAAGAGCTCACGCAGCCATTCTGACTCTACAGTGGTTGTGTCTAAAGCAGTAAGTTCTGCTTCCATAGTTTACCTCGTCAATATGGTTTGCCTACATGATCTCCATGATACGGCGCCACCTCCAAAGGTAAACACATACCCACTAGTGGCTTTGATATCATCTACATCAGAGATCCAATTTGCGTCACTATATCCTTCAAGCACAGCAGGGTGCCCTGAATAGTGAATCCCGTAACTCATTGTACCACATAGATAGCGCATGACCCTTTCAAGTGCATGCCAATGATCAATACCCGGGTTTGACATGAACCTACTCAACTTACTCACAGCAAAAGAGATGTCAGGTCTTGTCGCGCTCGCTAAGTACATGAGTGAACCAATGATCTGAGAATAATATCTCAGTTGATCTGTTGGTTCGTTCTTGTTCTTACGTAGTATCACACTGGGATCATAAGGTGTTGGAGAAGACTTGCTATCAATAAAGCCAAACCGGCTCAAGATCTTCTCAACATAGTGAGATTGCGATAAAGTAATTCCACTCTCGTTCTTATTCAGCTTGATGTTCAAGATCACACCAGCTTCTCCCAGATCTTTCATATCAAAGCACTTTGACAAGAAAGACTTGACCTCATGTATTACTTTCATGCTTGTACCAAAGATGAGAATATCATCAACATACAAACACAATATAACACCTTCGCCCCCACCATAGCGATAGTAAACGCACTTGTCAGCCTCATTAACGATAAAGCCAACATAAGTTAAAGTTCTGTCAAACTTCTCATGCTATTTCTTAGGTGCTTGTTTCAGGCCATATAAAGATTTTAACAACTTGCACACCTTTCTCTCTTCACCTTTTACCATATATCCATCAGGCTGATCCATATAGATTTCCTCTTCCAACTCTCCATTGAGGAAAGCTGTCTTTACGTCCATTTGATGAACGATAAGTCCATAAGAGGCAGCCATGGAAAGTAGTACTCGAATGGTGATTAGTCTTGCGATAGGTGAATAGGTGTCAAAGTAATCTTCACCTTCTCTGTGTGTGTAGCCTTTCGCTACAAGTCTCACCTTGTACTTCTCAATAGTACCGTCAAGCCTTAGCTTCTTCTTGAACACCCACTTGCAGCCCACAGGCTTACAGCCATGGGGGCGCTCTGATAATTCCCATGTTCCATTAGAAAGAATCGAGTCCATCTCATTTTGGACAGCTTCTTTCCAATCATCTGCATCTGGTGATGCATATGCCTCAGCAATGGACGTTGGAGTATCATCCACAAGGTACACAATGAAATCATCACCAAAGGACTTTGCAGTCCTTCTTCTCTTGCTCCTTGTAGGAGCTTCATTGTCATCCTTCTCATGAACGTCCTAAAAAACGTTCTCATGTGGTTGCTCAAAATAATCATTAGATGCACTAGATTCAGGAATTATCTCAGAAGAAAATCTAGCAGTGCTATGCATATCTTTCATAGGAAACATATTCTCAAAAAATGTTGCATCACGAGATTTCATTATAGTGTCAACATGCATATCAGGTACCTCGGATTTAACTAATAAAAATCTATAGCCAATGCTCCGCTGAGCATAACCTAGAAAGATGCAATCCACAGTCTTGATGGGTTCGTAGCATAGAAAACAAAAAATTTCCTACGCAAGAACACATAAACTAGCCAAGATACTCTACGAGGTGGTAGCAACGGAGACTAAACCTCGACGACCGTAAGCGGGGATTACGTTCCCGCACAAACATTGACGATGGAGAGTCGGTGAAGACGCACGTAGTCGACGTAGTTGTTCACTTGACGTAGTCGACGTAGAGGTTCACTCGACGATCACAAGATCGTGTACACGGCGCCACAAGTGGGTGTGAGTGTTCATCACATCATTCTTCTAATGATATGACCTCGTTATTAACAACATCCAATGTTCATGATCAGGAAACCTTGATCATCGGTTAATCAACGAGCTAGTATAAAAGAGAGGCTTTACTAGGAACTCTTTTAGTTTATTAATCACACAAGTATTAATGTTTCCGATTAATACAATTCTAGCATGAGAAATAAACATCTATTATAAACACGGAATAATATAATAACAACTTTATTATTGCCTCTCGGGCATATTCCTTTCAGTCTCCCACTTGCACTAGAGTCAATAATCTAGATTACATAGTGATGAATCTAACACCCATTGAGTTCTGGTGCTGATCATGTTTTGCCTTGGGGAGAGCTTTAGTCAGCGGATCTGCCACATTCAGATCCGTGTGTACTTTGCAAATCTTTACATCACCATCCGTGACATGTTCACGGATGGAGTGAAATCGGCGCTTCACATGCTTGAATTTCTTGTGAGACCTTGGTTCCTGAGTATTGGCTATGGCACCATTGTTGTCGCAATAGATAACCATTGGATCCAATGCACTCGGAACCACACCCAGTTCGGATATGAACTCCTTCATCCAAACTGCTTCCTCCGCCGCTTCTGAAGCAGCAATGTATTCCGCCTCTATTGTTGATCTCGCCACCACGCTTTGCTTGCAACTCCTCCAGCTTACTGCTCCTCCATTCATAACAAATACGTACCCGGATTGAGACTTAGAGTCATCCGGATCAGTGTCGAAGCTAGCATCGACGTAACAACTTGCGACGATCTCTTCTTCACCGCCATATACGAGAAACATATCCTTAGTCCTTCGTAAGTACTTAAAGATATTCTTGACCGCCGTCCAGTGTTCCAAACCTGGATCAGATTGGTACCTACTAGTCAAACTAATAGCATGTGCCACATTCGGTCTTGTACATAACATGGCATACATGATAGAGCCTATGGCAGAGGCATAGGGAATCTTATTCATTTCTTCTCTATCTTCAGCTGTAGCCGGACCTTGAGTCTTACTCAATATCTTTCCTTGCAACATAGGTAAGAACCCTTTCTTACTATCTTCCATTCTAAACCTCTTTAGAATCTTGTCAAGGTATGTACTTTGTGATAGCCCAATTAAGCGTCTCGATCTATCTCTATAGATTTTGATGCCTAAAATATACGCCGCTTTACCAAGGTCTTTCATTGAAAACTTACTGTTTAAGTAATCTTTTACGCTCTTCAAAAGTTCCGTATCATTTCCAATCAGCAATATGTCATCCACATATAATATTAGAAATGCTACAGAGCTCCCACTCACTTTCTTGTAAATACAAGTTTCTCCATAAGTTTTGACAAATCCAAACCCTTTGATAACTTCGTCAAAACGGAGATTCCAACTCCGGGATGCTTGCTTCAGTCCATAGATGGATCGCTGAAGTTTGCATACCTTGTCAGCATCCTTAGGATCAACAAAACCCTTGGGCTGTACCATGTACAACTCTTCCTCAATGTTACCATTAAGGAACGCGGTTTTCACATCCATCTGCCAAATTTCATAATCGAAAAATGCAGCAATTGCTAACATAATCCTAACAGACTTTAGCGTCGCTACGGGTGAGAAAGTCTCATCGTAGTCAATTCCTTGAATTTGTCGGAAACTTTTTGCGACAAGTCGTGCTTTATAGACGGTCACATTACCATCAGCGTCTGTTTTCTTCTTGAAAATCCATTTATTCTCAACAGCCTTTCGGTCATTGGGAAGTTCCACCAAAGTCCATACTTGGTTTTCATACATGGTTTCCATTTCGGATTTCATGGCTTCATGCCATTTGTTGGAATCTGGGCTCATCATTGCTTCATCATACGTCACAGGGTCATCGTTCTCAACAATGACATTTACAATAAGATCACCGTACCATTCAGGAGTGGCACGTGTTCTTGTCGACCTGCGAGGTTTGGTTGCATCCTCTTTTGGAGTTTCATGATCTTCATCATTAGCTCCCACTTCGTTGGTGAAGTCACCACCGGAACGGTTTCCGGCGCTGCGCTACTCGCCAATTCATGAAGAGGAGATTCAATAACCTCATCGAGTTCTACCTTCCTACTATTCACACCTTTTGAGAGAAACTCCTTCTCCAAAAAGGATCCGTTCTTAGCAACAAACACTTTGCCTTCGGATCTGTGATAGAAGGTGTACCCAATTGTTTCTTTAGGGTATCCTATGAAGACGCATTTTTCCGCTTTGGGTTCGAGTTTATCAGGCTGAAGTTTCTTCACATAAACATCGCATCCCCAAACTTTTAGAAATGACAGCTTAGGTTTGTTTCCAAACCATAATTCATATGGTGTCGTTTCAACGGATTTAGATCGAGCCCTATTTAAAGTGAAAGCGGCTGTTTCTAGCGCATAACCCCAAAAAGATAGTGGCAGATCGGTAAGAGACATCATAGACCGAACGATATCCAATAAGGTACGGTTATGACGTTCGGATACACCATTTCGTTGTGGCGTTCCAGCGGGAGTGAGTTGTGAAACTATTCCACATTCTCTCATATGTGCGCCAAACTCGTAACTAAGATATTCTCCTCCACGATCAGATCGTAGAAATTTAATCTTTCTGTTATGATGATTTTCTACTTCACTCTAAAATTCTTTAAACTTTTCAAATGTTTCAGACTTGTGTTTCATTAAGTAAATATACCCATATCTACTTAAATCATCAGTGAAAGTAACAAAATAACGATATCCACCACGCGCCGGCACACTCATAGGTCCACATACATCGGTATGTATGATTTCCAATAAGTCTGTCGCCTGTTCCATTGAACCGGAAAACGGCGTTCTAGTCATCTTGCCCATAAAACATGGCTCGCATGTCTCAAATGATTCATAATCAAGTGATTTCAGAAGTCCATCCGAATGAAGCTTCTTCATGCGTTTAACACCAATATGACCTAAACGGCAGTGCCACATGTATGCGGCTATATCATCATTTGACTTAATTCTTTTGGCATTCACATTATGAATATGTGTTTCATCACTATCAAGATTCAAAAGAAATAAACCTTTCTTCTCAGGTGCATGTCCATAAAAGATATTATTCATATAAATCGAACAACCATTGTTCTCAGACTGGAATGAATAATTGTCTCGCATTAAACAAGATCCAGATATAATGTTCATGCTCAACGCAGGCACCAAATAACATTTATTCAGGTTTAAAACTAATCCAGATGGTAAATGTAGAGGCAGCGTCCCGACGGCGATCACATCAACTTTTGATCCATTGCCGACGCACATCGTGACCTCATCCTTCGCAAGTTGTCGCTTATTCTTTAGCCCCTGTTTCGAGTTACATATGTGAGCAACCGAACCAGTATCAAATACCCAGGTGCTATTGCGACTACTAGTAAGGTACACATCAATAACATGTATATCATATATACCTTTGTTAATCTTCCCGTTCTTCTTATCCGCCAGATACTTTGGGCAGTTGCGCTTCCAGTGCCCCGTTTCCTTGCAGTAGAAGCACTCAGTTTCAGGTTTAGGACCAGCCTTGGGTTTCCTCTCAGAACCGGCAACAGATTTGTCGTCATTCTTGTTTCTACCCTTGGACTTATTATCCTTTCTACCTTTCTTGAAACTAGTGGTCTTATTGACCATCAATACTTGATGTTCCTTTTTGATCTCCACTTCTGCAGTCTTAAGTATTGAGAGAAGCTCGGGGAGAGACTTCCTCATGCCCTGCATGTTGTAGTTCATCACAAAGCCCTTGAAGCTAGGTGAGAGAGATTGGAGAACCCGATGTATTCCCAACTCATTGGGAATCGTTATTCCCAAAGAGATGAGCTTATCGGCGTACCCAGACATTTTGAGTACGTGCTCACTAACGGAGCTGTTCTCTTCCATCATGCAGCTAAAGAACTTTTCTGAAGCATCATAACTCTCTACGGCAGTATGGGAGTCGAAGATCAGTTTCAACTCTCCCATTGTATCATAAGCGTTGCTGTTCTCGAAACGTTTTCGCAGCTCCGGCTCAAGTCCATACAGTATGCCGCAATGAACTAAACTGTGGTCCTCCTTACGAGTCAGAAAAACATTTTTCTCTTCATCGGGAGCATCTTCTGCAGGCGGGTTACCTAGTGGTGCCTCAAGCACATAGCCCTTTTGAGAGGCATTGAGGAGGATCCTCAAGTTAAGTGCCCAGTTGGTGAAGTTGCTACCGTTGGTGGCTAGTTTTTCTTTCTCCATGAACGCATTGAAATTAAGAGCAGGTGGTGCCATGATCTACAAATTATTTGCAAAGTTAATTTAGACTAAGTTCATAATAGAATGAGTTCAGATTAAATCAAATTCTACGTGAACTCCCACTTAAAAACAACATCCCTCCTAGTTTTCTTAAGTGACTACACGAACCAAATCCACTATACCGCAACCGATCATCACGTGCAACGGTATAGTTTCAAAGGCGAACATCACCATGTTCATCATATCAACCATATGACTCATGCTTAACCTTTCGGTTCGTGTTCTGAGGCCATGTCTGTACATGCTAGGCTCGCCAAGTAGAACCATAACATTTGCGTGTGTAAAACTGTCTTACACCCGTCGTATGTGAACGTAGAGTCTATCACACCCGATCATCACGAGGTGTCTCAAAACGATGAACTTTCTTGACGGTGCATGTTATGGGAGAACACATTTTTATCTTGATATTTATGTGAGAGGGATCATCTTATAATGCTACCGCACGATCAAATCTAAGCAGAATAAGATGCATAAAAGGATAAACATCACATGCATATATATAATGTGATATGATATGGTCCTTCACGCATTAGATCTCCATCTTGTGCGTCATGGTATGATCTCCATCATTTCACTGGCGTAGCACCAAGGTCCATAGCGCGCCACCTTGGTTGTCTTCCTCCATTACAATATATCACTTAGATATATATATATACGACACGCAGGTCATTTAAATGTAAAGACAACCATATGGCTCCTGCCGGTTGTTTATAACTTACAAAAAGGATCATCGCATACAATTTGTAACATAAACAATTTAACCATATCACATCACATGCCCTGCAAAAACAAGTTAGACATTTCTAATTTGTCTTGCATATTTTACGTGGTTTGGGGCTTTCTAGGAAGAACCGTTCTTACCTACGAACATGAAACCACAACGGTGATAAAAATATTATTAACAACTATTTGTAAAATAGATCATAACTATAGTGGGAGAAACGTACACCCGCAAAGCCACATATGCCGAAGCATGTCAAGTGTGGGACAAGTCTCGTGAACGCGGTCACGTAAGGTTAGTCTCGGGCAGCTTCAATCCCACTATGCCACTATGATCCAAAATATAAAAAAAGTTGCAATAACATGATCATCAACGCCCACATCCACATGTGTTCTAGCCGTGCATACCAACTACGCATAGATATGGCTCTGATACCACTGATGGGTTCGTAGCATAGAAAACAAAAATTTTCCTACGCAAGAACACATAAACTAGCCAAGATACTCTACGAGGTGGTAGCAACGGAGACTAACCCTCGACGACCGTAAGCGGGGATTACGTTCCCGCACAAACGTTGACGATGGAGAGTCGGTGAAGACGCACGTAGTCGACGTAGTTGTTCACTTGACGTAGTCAACGTAGAGGTTCACTCGACGATCACAAGATCGTGTACACGGCGCCACAAGTGGCAGCGCCCCCGTGCTCGGTCACACGTACAGCTCGACGTCGACTCCTCCACGCCCTCGGTCCAGCGGGGCAGCGGAAGAAGGGATCCGCCGGACACTCCACCACACACTTCTCCAAGTGTATGAACTACGAACTACAATTCCGGCAGAGCTTCGCTAAGCAGAGACGGAAATTGGGCAGCAACTATGCGAGGGAGGGGAGGATCAAGAAGTGTGTGACATGGAGGAGAGGGGGGGTTTATATAGAGGAGGAGGGGCAGCCCCCAAGGGGTGGCCGGCCAAGGAGGGTCTCCTCCTCTTCATTCCCTTCATGGTGGTAACCCCCTCATCAACATGAGGTAACCCCCATTTTAATGCATGACATTCATGCTAATTAAAATTCACACTTATTGATTTAATAAAACATTTTTATTTCTTTAATATTTGTTAATTCATTCAATTAACAAACATTAACAAATACACCCTTGAGTTATTTCGATATCCCGAAACAGTTTCGGTGCTTTTCTGAAACAACCCTTATGCTGTCCTATAATTCGATCGGAGTATCGTATCCACTCAAAAACGACGGCGAACCTTAAGTGTGTCACCCTACGGTTCGTGAATAACATGGACATGATCGAGACTCCTCTTCGATCAATAATCAACAGCGGGATCTGGAAATCCATGATGACTCCCACTTACTCAACGATGAACTAGTGATCGTGTGAACCAGTAACGAACATAGTTAATTCCTTTTGTCTCGCGATATTATTACTTGTCCGAGATCTGATCATTTGGTATCAACCATACCTAGTTCGATCTCGTTCCCGACAAGTCTCTTTACTTGTTCTGTGATAATACATTCCTGTGACCTAGTCACATGCTTGCAAGCGATTCTAATGCAATATCACCGAGAAGGGCCCAGAGAATATCTTCCCGTCATCGGGTCGGACAAATTCCACTCTTGATCCATGAGCCTCAACTAATACTTTCAGAATACCCAAATCAACCTTTATAATCACCCTGTGACGGTGTGACGTTTGATATCATCAAAGCACTCTTCCGGTATCAGTGATTAACATGATCTCATGGTCTGAGGATTAGAACTATTTCGTATGAGTTTGATATAGCAAAGAACTTGATGACTTGATCGTATTGCTATTCGTACTATGGGTGTGAGTGTTCATCACATCATTCTTCTAATGATATGACCTCGTTATTAACAACATCCAATGTTCATGATCAGGAAACCTTGATCATCGGTTAATCAACGAGCTAGTATAAAAGAGAGGCTTTACTAGGAACTCTTTTAGTTTATTAATCACACAAGTATTAATGTTTCCGATTAATACAATTCTAGCATGAGAAATAAACATCTATTATGAACACGGAATAATATAATAACAACTTTATTATTGCCTCTCGGGCATATTCCTTTCAAGTCTTTGGTCCGAGTTTGCGTTTCTTTGGGATGGGAATGTTGACCTTCGCCAAGCATCCCCAAGTGCGCAAATACAAAAGTGATGGCTTTCTCCCAACCCACTCCTCATAAGGGGTTTTCTCTTTATTCTTGTTACGAACTCTATTCAGGACATGACATGCAGTCAACAAAGCCTCCCCCCACCATGCCTTCGATAAACCAGCAGTGTCGAGCATGGAATTCACCAAGTCAGACAGCGTGCGGTTTTTCCTCTCGGCCACCCCCATTAGATTGGGGCGAGTAGGGAGGTGTCCTCTCATGAATAATACCGTGTTCCTCACAGAATTTGTCAAAGATTTTAGGAAAATACTCTCTACTACGATCCGACCTAAGACGCTTGATCTTTCTCTCTAGTTGATTTTCAACTTTGGCCTTATAAATTTTAAAGTAGTCTAAAGCTTCATTTTTAGTTCGCAACAAGTAAACATAGCAAAATCTAGTCACATCATCAATCAATGTCATAAAATATCTCTTTTCACCTTTTGTCAACACACCATTCATCTCGCATAGATCAGAATGTATGAGTTCTAGAGGTGCCAAGTTTCTCTCCTCGGCCGCCGTATGAGGCTTACGAGGTTGCTTCGATTGCACACAACTATGGCACTTAGAACCTTTGGCAATAGTGAATTTCAGAATTAAACTCATACTGGATAACTGATTCATCAAACCAAAATTAATGTGACATAAACAAGAATACCAAACACTGGTATCATCACTAACACCGCCACAAATATGGTTCACGGATTTATTACAGAAATCTGAAAGTGAAAAGCGGAACAAGCCTCCGCACTCATAGCCTTTTCCAATAAATTATCCATGCTTGGAAACGACTACCTTATTCAACTCTAAAACAACCTTAAACCCATCTCTACAGAGAAGGGAATCGCTAACAAGATTCTTGTTCATAGAAGGGACATGCTGCACGTTCCTCAGCTGCATGATCTTCCTCGAAGTGAAATTCAGATCTACCGTGCCAACACCACAAACAGAGGCATGTGACCCATTGCCCATTAGGACGGAGGAATCCCGTGCGGCCTGGTAAGAAGTGAACATAGAGATGTCAGCACACACATGAATGTTAGCACCCGTATCAATCCACCAAGAGGGAGATTGAAATACCGAAAGAACAGTAAATAGATTACCATACCCATCAGTATTGCTAGCAATCACGACGTTGAGATTCTTGGCCCTTTTCCCTCTTCGGTCTGCGCGTTCTGGGCAGTCCTTGGAAAAGTGGCCGGGCTCTCCACAAGTGAAACAAGTCAGATCACTCATGTCCCTGTTCGGCTTCTTCTTCTTGAAGGTTGTAGTCTTTACAGGCTTGTTGAAAGAGGGCTTGAAGTTCCCTTTGTTCTTGCCTGAGGATTTGCCTTTCTGCTGCACAAAGTTAGCAGTAGCATGACCCTCTCCTTTCTCAGTAGTGTCCTTAGCCCGAGCCTTCTCCTCAACATCAAGGGACGCTATCAGATTTTCAACAGATATCTCTTGTCTCTTGTCTTTAAGAGTTGTGGCAAAGTTCCTCCACGAAGGGGGCAACTTAGCAATAATGCAGCCTGCCACAAACTTGTCGGGTAAGGCACACTTAAGGAGTTCAAGCTCTTTAGCAATGCACTGTATCTCATGAGCTTGTTGAACCACAGGAAGGTCCTTGGTCATCTTAAAATCATGAAAGCTCTCCATGATGTACAATTCACTGCCAGCATCTGCAGCACCAAACTTGGCGTCCAGTGCGTCCCAGAGCTCCTTCCCGTCTTTTATGTGCATAAACACATCACACAGACGGTCAGCAAGAATGCTCAGAATGCATCCCACAAAGATAGTATTGGCTTCCTCGAACTTTTTCTGATCATCCTCAGACATAGTTCCTTCAGGTTTGCCTTTACTAATCGGGAACACTTTCATCGTGGTCAGCCAAAGCTCAGCTTTGTACTGCCACCTCTTAAAGTGCACACCGGTAAACTTGTCCGGCCTCAGTGCATCGGTAAAACCAGCCATTGATAATTCAGGAAATTGCCTACAATTAGGTTTTTGGATTGTTGGATAATTAGGCACAATTTCCATGATTAATTCCATAATATTAAACATGAAAATACCAGCTACTACCACATGTAACTCGAACATACTAGATGTGCTAAACAACAAGATGAACGGAAACAAGTAGCAGCTAAACATGTACTCGCAGAACATGATGAACAGACGAACATCAGTAGACCGCACGTATCGTTCGTTTGCAGATGTAGTCGTTGCAGTAACATTGTTGATCACAATGTTGGAGAAGACCGGTCGAAGAAGATGACAATGAAGACGGCAGTAGGCTGCACCGCCCGACTTGGATGGAAGACGACCCGTGATGAAGAGCTTGAGCAGTCGCGCAGAGCGCTTCCCAAAAACCTAATTCCCCCTCTCTCGTACAGGATCGCAAAGGCGAGTGGTTCAGGATACCTGCTCTCCCGTTCGCCGGTGCATGCCGGCGCTCGGGATGAGGTAGAGTATGGAGGCGGCGCAAGCAGCGAGAGGTGGCAAAACCCTAGATCGGTTTCTGGTGTGTGCGGCGGTAGCCGGGCAAGAGTTTATATATGCGGCGCAACAGAGAAACCCTAGGCAATATGGGCCACGCCCATGTCGGTTACAGCAGCCCACGATCCGGGAGCGACCCAAACCGGCTAGCTCTGACGCGTCCGTCAAGGACTCGGTCAAACGTTCGGTTTTCCTGTGCAACAAAAAGATAAGCTCGGCTCCAAGGCTCAATTCCGCAAACCGCGGCGCGCGCGCGCGCGTCATGACGTGTCGTGTCGTGTCGAGACGAGACGAGCGAGAGAGGAGGAGGAGGAGCGCGCATGTGGTACTTCTCTTCTCACTCACTTACCAAGTGGTGCAATACCCCACCTTATATGTTGGTCTACATCTCTCCCAACTTTCCATGTGGGACTAAACTTAGCTCCCACCCCTTGCCTTTGTGCAGCCAACAACTTGGGCTGCATTCACATGGACTTACACACATGGGCTTTGAGATTTCTTAGGAATTTCTAAAATCTAATATGGGCCAAGCTGAAATGGCCGAATATTTCAACAGTTAAAGGAGTAGCAGTAGAGCTCAGGAATAATGGTTCAAGTCAGGTATAAAGATGTCTATGCATGGCGACTTCAAGATGGCGAAGGACATATTCACAAAGGTGGAGTCTGATGAGATATGTGTCGAATATGTGTACGAGTTGGACTTGTAATTAGGTGGTATAAGTTACATGTTGGAGTCGAACTCTTTCACCTGAGCCTATTATATAGAGGCACCACGGGTAGCTAAAAAAGACTAGACACAAGTTGTAGGTTAGGCACAATATTGATTTCGAGGACGGCCCTACGCCCATGGCATGGGCTGTCGTACGGGTGTGGCATTATAGATCTGAAGTATTTGTATCACCTCGGCGGGCTTGTCGTCGATGGTACTATGATTAGTACATGGAAATAAGCCCTTGTTAAGCATGTCTCATAGATGTAGACGTTGATTGTTGAACTATGTTATCAAATCTTGGTGTCATTTCTGTGACTGCTTGATCGATAGGCGCCTCCGACTATAAAAATGTGAAACAAAGTTTTCCTTATTAATATCTCTAGACAACTGTTTGCCAAGTATTGACAAAATTGAATAATCAAGACAAAATTATGGGCTTGAAAGAATAGCACGCTATATCTTTTAGTGTGACCCTTCTCTAAACGATATACATGCTATAGCGTCCTAATAGTGCGCTATATTTTAAAATAGCATTTTAAAAATAGCTAAAAATAAAGGATTTTAACAAGAATTAAAGATATAGTAAGACATATAGATATTTTAGCATGATCAATTATTATGATTTTATAATATGTTCGCTTATTCCACATCCTCACCATATGGTGGCTTACTCCATACCTAGCTCAACAAAAAATAACATGCAATATTTGAAATAGTGCTAACGCTATGATGTTTCAGCATGATATATCATGATATTTTACAAATAGCGCTACAGCAAATAAAATTGCAGAAAAATTAGCATGGACTCTTCGAATACATTATATCGCGCTAGATAGCACGAAATAGCGCGCTTTTTGCATCAAGATAAGTCATGCATCTAGTCATGCCATGCATATGATGAGGGTGTTAATTTTCTGAATTTTCTTTTGCAAGCCACATTTTTTTTAAAAAAGCAAAATTTTAGGGGTAAATTAAAGAAAGATGATTTTAGGTTTTTTATGTTTATATGGACTTCTCCTTCTGTTACAATGCACGGGCAAGTTTTCTAGTTTATAAATATATACTCGGATTTGTTCTGTTGGACTTGGCCTATCGAAGCCAGGTCTTGCGCTTCAAGCCTGGTCCGAGTGGCTTGGGCTACATCCCCGCTCATGGCCCACTTTGCATCGGTAGTACCCCATTGTAGTACTTTTCACAAAAGGTTGTTGACCGATGTAACCTGGAGGTGCTATGCCCCCGCGTGTTGCGGTGTTGTGGGAGCGATTCGTTCCAGACTGGGAGCGGTCTCCGAATGGGCCGAGCCAGTTCGGCCCAATAGATACACTTTTTTCTTGTAATTGAATCTGAACAAAAATTTGAATTTTTACAAATTTATTATGTGAACAAATTTTGAAAACTTAACAAAAATTTGAATATGAACAAAATTTCACAATGATTTTTTTTCGAATTTTAACAAAATTTGAAACTCAACAAATTTCGAAAGCAATAAACAAATTTAAAAATTAAAGTTGTTTAGAATAAAAAAAGAAAACAGTGAAGAAAAAAAGAAAAAGATAAAAAAAGCTTACCTGAGCCGGCCGAGTGGCTGAAGCGTCGCGCGCGGGACGGATTTTGCTCTCGCATCGAGCGGGAGTTAGGATTTCCGGATGTAGCCCAGCAGGTAGGAGCCATCCATCAGGGCCGTTCTCGTCGCCTCCGAAAAGGTTGTCCCTGCCCATGCCCATCGGAGGGAGTAGTTCGTTTCGAACTTTCGATCGCCGCCACCAGTGACCAGCCTCCAGCGCTTAACGAAATCGCGCCCACCGGCCAGGCCCTATCGTCTCGATCGTGAATTCGCGTCGGCGCCGCCACTGCGGCGTAGACGGGCTCGTCTAAACCTCGCGAAGACGTCGCCGCCGCGCCGTTTGTGCCTGCTGAACCGCGCCGAACGCCTCACCGCACCGCAGCGGCGCTTTGCCAATCTTCACCTCATCGTCGTCTCATCGCCTTCAATTGGTCATCTTCCTGCCTCCTCTGCCTCTGCTCATAGGTAATTGAATGCAGAGTCAGGATTTTTATGAAGGGAACAGTCAAGTTCAGACTTTCAGTCATTGAACTGCTACAACTAGGTTTAGCTAATTGTGAATTTACTGGTTTATTCAATCTGATTACACCAAAGATGAAGGGGACATCTTATTTTCCATCAACCTCACGATTTGCTAATTCGAACTTATGTCGCGAGGCTCAACAATCGGAAAATAATGAAGATGGAAATGGGACAGTTGTTGGACATCGAAGATGAAAAGATTTTGGAGTGCTTCCAAGTGTTAGGTCTCGAGCAAGAGACAACTACCACGTTTAGCTAGTGGTAAGCTTCTTCCTTACCAACAGAACTTATGTATCATGTATTAAAAATAGCAAAAACATGGGGAATTCCACCCGGCATTGTTATTAAGAAGGGGTGAGAAATTAAACCTGGGACCTGATCCTTATACGATGTGTACGGCTACCACTAGCATACAGGAGAGCTCTCTATGTATCATGTGTTCATCCGTACAATTTAGATTATTTTTTCTTGTCTTTGTAGGTTATGGTTCTGCTCCTGTGATTAATGAGGAAATGTAGGATAGGATCATGGCAACCTTCGCTATTTAGGTACAACAAATTTGTTCTCGTTATGCAATTATGCCACTGCATTTTTTTTTTCTTTTCTTATCGTCATTTGGTTCAACATTGAACTTCTTTCACATCGAAACACCATTTATGCATTTTTTATCATGCTTTGCCTAATATAATCTTTACTATTATATGGGGATTAAAAGGTAATTCTTTACATGATTTTACATAATTTATTAGTGGCACATGACTGACGTGCCGACACCTAGGATTTCTGTTGGACCTGATCCACAGTTGTCGTTTGTAGCGCTATGGATCAGACTCACCAGAAATCAGTATCAGTTAATATGCCGAACCAGGTCACAATCCCCTCGAAAGATCAGAAGTTGATCCAGCTTGCACACTCACATGCTCAAAGTTCAATTCCATGTTCTCTCAGGGTGCTCTACCATTATTTTAGAGCTTTATCTAATAAACAAACCATGTGGAAACAGGGGTAAGTTCTCATAATTCTGATGGATCCAGGTACACTTTAGCACATTTTTTAGATGGCAATACACCTCAGCAGACTGGTGTATCATATGGTTGGTACAAGAAAGTCGACATACTACTTAAATCCAATATATATATATGCAGAACAATTCAGAGAAATGGAGACGGGATGTTTGAAAATAATCTGAGCGACCTATTATATCATTTGAATGAATCTTGTTCCAGCCTTGCAGCGATGCTGCGACGGACAATTTATATAGTTTACACAAGTAATTCCTAGAAGAACTCTATAGTTGAGACCATTACATACATTCTCATACAGGCCATGAGAGAATGAACAACAAATTTACTACAGAAGACAAAACGAACGTGGTAAAAATGGAAGGTTGTACAAGAACATATACATTTACGGGTTGAGATTGTCCAGTGCCTCCAAGAGAATAGGTCTGAACCTCTTGCAATCCAGCTTGATATTCTGCTTGTCCATGAAGGTATGTCTGATGAACTCAAACCCGCGCTTGTGGAATGAGATGGGGTTCTTGAAGATCTCATGGTCCCTCGGGTATTGATCAGTGAGGCTGCTCTCGTCAACGCCGATAGCATACTGCTTGTACCGTAGACCCATCATCTCAGCTGGGTCACCAAAATCGACACGGGATATCCAGTCCAGGCCGCCCCACGGCACTATCTGAATGAGCGTGGCATTCTGTGGCAGGAACACACAGTTCGTAAGCCCGGCCCCATGGACGCCCATCATCACGTCGACGGAGTTAACCAGCTTGGCGAACCCAGAAATGTCGGAGCTCACATTGGCCTCATCAATCACCACCTCGAAACCGAGCCCCTCGGCCATCGCAATGATCTCATCAAGGTTGAGGAACATTCTTGTACGGTGCCTCTTGATGATGAGCAGCCTTGGCTTGACCTTAGGGCTCTCTCCAAGCATGATCGCGGTGTCTTTGCCCAGGGAGTAAGCTCCCCGCATGAATCTGTTGAAGTCAACCATTGTGACACCATGCGGTGATTTCGATGAGTCGATGGTGAACTCCATGTACGAGTGCAGGCCAACGATGGCATGCTTGAAGCAGTGCACCTGGTCGTCCTTGCTGAAATCAATGATAGGGTACTTGGACAGCTTCTCAAGCACCGTATGGTACTTGATCGTCCACCAGAGCGCCATGTCCGTGATGAGGAACTGGACCTCGCCATTGAACTGGCTCGCGGTGGTGAAGAGCGGCACCATCACGTCAGTGAAGTCGTGGAAGAGGTTGCCCGTGTACCCGGTCAGTGAAAAGATCACAACGGGCACGTCATGGTACTTGGTGCACTCGGCCGCCACTTTGCTTGATTTCACTGTCAGCTCGGTGATATGGCTGAGGCAGAACTCATCCCCTTTCCGAGGGTAAGGCTTAATCTTCCACACCTCGTCTCTTTGTGAACCTTCAGGCTCCATGTACAGTACTGAAGTGGCTTTCGGATGAATTCTAACATCACCACGCATTTCGCATACGTTTGCTCGGAAATTTGAGAAATCACACAATGGCTTGCTCCCTTGCTGCTGGGTATTACTTGCACCTGAGAAAATGAAAGATTCTTACATTATATGAGGAACGTGGTATGTTGATTAAGAAAAGTCGTGATGCCAAACAGCTGGATCAGATCCAGTGGATACATAAAGCAATGATAAGGCATCAATAATAAGAGCTGTGACACGTGATGCGAAGTAATCGATGCTCTAGTTGGTGTCACTGAAAACGGCATCCGATTGATGGGTATAAAATAAGTGTCCGGAGGTCTGGATCCTTTGGATTGGAAATGGATACTTGTAGTAGTATAGTATGATTATGTGTAAAATGTGAGCCCATACAAAAAACGCTTATAAAATTCCTGGTTACTCGGATCAAAGACCAGTACACTGTTCTAGCTTGTGCTAATACTAACGTACAGTTGTACTTCTACCACACCACAGTAGCACTAGTCTACTAGCACCACTATTTTTAAGAACGAGTGGTCTGGCAATACTGCTTCTATTCTGCAATTAGACACGGAATCAAGTTCTTAATGGAGTACTACTCTAACAACAAAGGGGCGAAATGGAACAGGTCAAAAAAATGAATGGGGGCTTGTCAGGCAATGCACAAGAAATGGATGAATCGACTTAAGAGTTGTGACAAGTATTCAATGCTGCAATGGGTGTCACTGAAAACGGCATCGGATTGATCTTTTTCCACGCGATCCCAACATGGGATCGAGTTCCAATATCATAGAAATAACGGCATAGGATTCGTACTACACAATTGCCTGTGTCTAGAGGTCCGGATCCTTCGGATTGGAAACGGATACTTGTATAGTTATTAAGTGTAAAATGTCCCATAGCAAAAATGCTTATAAAATTTCAGATTACTGGGATCAAAGACCAGTACAGTACTACACTGTTGTAGCTTGTGCCCCGTTCTACATCTACCACACCACAGTACCACGGACTGAGATCCAGTGACTTCAATATGTGAAGTCACCATTGCACTTTACCCATCTCAGTGCCATCGGATCAAGATCCAACGCACATGGTTGAACCAAAACTTGAACTCAAATTTCAAACTCTTTAGAAAAAATTGAAAAAATTACAGTAAATCACATATATTTCATTTAGTATTCTGGGAAAGTTACGTTTTATTTAGATAAGTAGATTATGATTAAATAGCCTTTTTACGTTTTTTGCTAAAAAAATCAATTAAATCATAAACCAATAGTTCAAATAAAACGAAACTTTTCCAGAATACTCAAAGAAACATATATGATTTACTGTGATTTTTTCAATTTTTTCTAAAGAGTTTGAAATCTGAGTTCAAGTTTTAAATTAACCGTGGACGTTAGATCTTAATCGGATGGCACTGAAGTGGGTAAAGTGCAATGGTGAGTAAAGTCACTAGATCTCAGTCCCAGTAGCACTACCATTTTTTATGAACTAGTGGTCTGGTAGTACTGCTTCCATTCTGCCATTAGAAACAGAATCAAGTTCTTAATGGATGGAGCAAGTACTACTCTGGCAACAGAGGTTGCAGATGAAAACAGGGGATAAACCAAATGGGACAGGTCAAATAAATGAATGGGCGCTTGTGAGGCAATGCACAAGAAATGGATAAATCGAATAAATGCCGGCACCTTCTTGCTTACTAGTACTAGCAACTTGGGTGTCCTCGGCGTCATGAATGGTGTAATTTGAGACGGTCGGGAGCGTGACCTTAGTATGCTTCTCTTTCCCCTCCCCACCTACACATCCAATCCATTCCACATTTCAGACCAAACAATTTTTCGGAACACAAGGAGAGAACATTCGAGGATTCATCAATTCGGTTTCGGGGGTCAAATCACGGATCCGTTAAGGCGTTAACAGTTGCAAGAGTACGAGGCGAGTGCTAATTATGGGCAGAAGAACAGCGACGGCTAACCTAACATCTCCGAGTCGGATTTATGGCCGCTCCCGTCCTTGTTGTGGGGCGGCTCCGTCATCCCGCTTGCCGGGTCCGGCTCGCTCAGCACTTGGTCCTCGACGCCTCTGATCTCTGCACAAGCCGTCACCACATGCTGTTAGACCGGCAAGATAAGCTGGGGGAGAAAAGGAGAGCAAAAGAGGACGCCTTTGGCTTTGGGGGTGAATGAAAGTGGAAATTGATTAACCTTTTGGTTTCACATCTGTTTCGTCGTCCACAACTTTGGGGTCACCGCCTGGAGAAGGAAACCGGCACAAGGTGTTCAAGAAAGTCCGGTGAGCAAACTGGTGCACGGCTAGGCGAGGATCGATCGATAGGGAGTTGAATTAGTTACCGAGAGCGTCGGTGTCCGTTCTCTTGTTGGCGACGACGGGCGTCTTGTCGACCGGCTGCTGGATGAGGATGGACGCCGGCGCCTCCTCCGCCGGCAGCTTGCCGTTCACTGCGAAAACAGGACGCCACCGTTAGTCAGTTGCTACTCTGCCTTTACTTTACACGATGGATGAAGCCGTTACAGTTGGCTGGTTCGTTAGCTAGCGAGTGAGGACGAAGCAGCAGAATTAAGCCACAGACCAATCGAGAGGCAAGGTAAAGAAGCGGAATTGGATGCTTACGGCCGAAGAGGATGGCGTCGGGCTTGGAGACGACGACGAAGGTGAGGGAGACGAGGAAGAAGCCGACGACGATGACGAGCAGCCGGAACCGCCGCGACTCCTGCCGGGCGCCCCGGACCAGCTTCGAGCCCGGCCGCTCCTTCATCATCGTGGGTGCCCGGCGCTCAGGTCGAGAAAACCAAAGTCCACCTCTAGTTTGGAAGGGACGGAGAGGCGTGCAAGGAAGCAACCGGGGAGAATAGACGAGGGAGGGGACAGTGGAAGATGAGCGAAGAAGAAGTAGACGCAGTCCTGGCTCGTTGCGTGTGTACTTGTGCGTCTGACCAAGCACCAGCGCCCGAGGGGGTGGAGCGGGTGGCTGGCTAGCTGGCCCGGTTTGGTGTGGAACTGCTGGCTGCTCCGTCCTCCGTCTGAGTTTTCTATGCTGAGACGCTCTCCATTTACCCCCGGTCAAATCAAAGTCCCCGGGCCCCTTCTCGGTACCGGGGAAGGGGAGCAGGAGTAGCGTAACGCAGCCTTTCCAGCTTCCGGTGTCCGTGCAGGGGGGCGCATCGGCGGTGAGCGGCGGCGCGGCCATCCGGCCTGCGGGAATCGTGCGAGATGGTGGAGTGTTGCCGCTGTCGGAGTTCGACCGGCGGCGAGGGAGACGCGAGGATGATTGACGATGGGGACGCGAGCCCTGGTTTTCCTCTCCGCGAGAGCAAAGTGTCAGAGCGAGCGAGCGTGACGGGTACCAGAAGTAAACAGAGCAGCCCATCCCGGGCGAACACGCACGTGATCGATTCGGCCAGCGGTTTTGACTGCTTCCCCGTTTCGCGTGTCCATACCTGATCTTCTGTGTCTGCTGCAGCGAGCACTGCCTTCCTGCACAGCCATGTGACGGAGCCTTTCGTCGTCGTCTCTGGCAGATTTGCTGCGGTCTGGCTCCGGCTGGGCAGGCTAGGCGCTGCGGGGACGCGGTGTCCTTCCTTCTCTTCCTCGCCTTTTCTTCCTTGTTTCCGCGGCATGGCGCTGTTTTCTTTTGCTGGTTTGTTAGTTTGTCATTTTTGACAATCGACCAAATTAGCCTTACGCGCTTACCTTGACTAGGCAATTTATATGATGCAAGTGCGCTTATTAGAAGTGTTCAACAAATAAAATATTTTTCTGTTGGACAAGTGCTTGTTCATACAGGAAAAGTGCTTCATTAGGCGAAAATCCAACTTTGCTCCTAGTCGCGTATGAACTTATTGCAAAAAATTCATTTTTTTTCTGAAATGTTAAAAAAATCTGGAAAATATATTTACATGTGTATCTTTATGCATTTTATAATGGTTGTATCTACATCTATGAGCCAAAATACCATCTCCACCGTTGCATCTCTAATGGTATAAAAATACGCATTGGTGCTTCTGAAAAAACCTGTTCAGTTTTGTACACGCATCTCTAAGCAATTTGCATTGGAGATGGCCTTATATATTTTATACGATTTTGTACTAAATCAGTGATCACTAATATAGATCAGAGGGAGTATCAAAACGAAATTAGAGAAATTTTAACGCCTTCCGCTTCAATAGACCCCCTTTTGGCAAACATTGTAAAACTTTCCGCCGGTCCCACCAGGTCAGCGCGAGGGTAAGGGCCGCCCGCCGAAGCCCATATCCAAACCCGCCTGTGCCAAGTCATCTATATACGTTTTGTATATGGATGACGTGTCGTATACTGATGACATGGCATATGTGGGCCCAAAAACATAAAAAATGCGAATATAATAAAAGTAGCATTCATTAAACCGGCGGGAATTTTACATATTATTTATCCTAATATCCTAATAAATCTAAAAACAGCGTGGCCCGTTGTCAGCCTCGTCACCACCGTCTCCACCGTCGTCGTCGCCGCCCTTGCTCTAGTCGTAGGAGGAGAGCTACCAGGCGCTGGCGCTCGCCGCAGGGCCATCAGATTCGGCCAAGTCGATGACGGCGCCGCTCTCGTAAGCCGACCACCACTTGCAGTATTCATCGTCGGCGGAGAGGCGGCGCTGTTGTTCGGCTGCCACCGACTCCTGCACGGCCTTGGTGTAGCCCGGCGTGTCCTCGGGGTCATCGGGCACGCGCAGAGAAGCCTGGTGCCGGAGGTAGGCATCCAGCAACGGCGACGGCAGCAGTGGCAGCGACGGCGGCGGAGTCCGTCCTCTGGCGCCTGTCCTCCCGCGCTGCGCAGCATCCGGCTTTACGTCCTCCGGCTCCGCCCTCTTGTTCACCGGCGGCGACAGCCGGATGTAGTTGGCGCGATGAGGGTGCTTGCGCTGCGGCTGGGCAGTCGCCCGGTAGCCGAGATTCGCGAGGACGTCGTCGACATTGAGGCCACGCCACACCCGATGCCGCCCCAGACGGTTGTCCAGACCGTCGTCGGGCCCGGCTTGGCGTTCGAGCTCCACTTCCCTCTCGGCGGCGACCAGGTGCCCCCAGAACAGCGAGTTCTCCGCCCAGGCAGGGTTCGCCCGCGCCGCCGGGGTGAGCTCGGAGCGACGCCAGTGGATGTAGGCGGTGAGCCGCGTGCCCTCGGGCACCGGAGGGACGAGGTAGCCGGTGGGGGAGATCTTCAAGCCCGACGGCGCCCTCCAGTTCGGCGGGACGAGGTAGTTGTTCTCGTAGAGCACGTGCGCCTCCCCGAGCCGCAGGATCCTCGGCCGGAACTCGTTGTCGCGACGGCCACCGCGGCTACCGCTGGCCTCCGAGTTGTGCGCCATGGCGAAGCTTCGCTAGGGTTCTCGTGGCGGTGTGGGGGGCGAAGGGAGTGAGAGCGTGGGGGGAGGAGTGAGCGGCGAGGGAGATTTTATATCGGGGGGCGGCTCGGTAGTGCGCGCCGGTAGTGCCGCCATTACTCCCATCGGGGGCCGAGCAGATCGGGGTGGAACACAAGGCGGGAGGAAGATGAGGCGGGATGGGGGTGGAACACGAGGCGGGAGGAAGACGAGGCGGGGAGGAAGACGATACGGGGAGAAAGACGACCGTGTTGCCAGTTTATGGCCGATCGCATCGGGAGGAAAATGAGGCGTGCACGGTTGGTGGGGAACGGGATCCTTTGACTTCACCGTGTTGGCTTTGGGTCACTGACAGGTGGGTCACATATGTGGTGGGTTCCACTTGTCAGTGACCCAAAGTTAGGGAAAGTCAGGATACAGAAAGTCAGAGGATCCGGCTCCGGTTGGTGGGCACGTTTCTGGGGGGGGGGGCTGGGAAAAAATATGCGACCGTACCCGCCGACCGGAACAAGATAAATATAGGAAAAAATAGCAAAATTAGTGTTCGCAGGCGAATGGCGACAGATCAATCTCCAATCCCCACAGAAAGCTAGCAGCCGCCGCCCGATTCCAAGGCGATTTGACTGTCCCCACCGTAGGTTACCGCTCCCGCAGAAGAGACAGCCGCGGATTCCAAGGCGATTGTACACCTACAGATTGTAGCTAGGAAATCTGCAGTTCCGCGCGGCGCAAGGACAACATCCGTGTAGCTTTTAATTTCCGCGTCTTCAATCAAGTGATGTGAATAAGGTGAGATCAGATATCCATTAAAATACTTAATTTAAGAGAGGAATATAATCTCATTAATTTTTGTTTATGTGATTTTTGATAGACGAAGGACGACACTATGTCATCTAGTAGTGACGATGATAACTTAAACGGTGAATCAAGTTTGAATGATGAAATTAGCTCATCCTCAGAACATGATTTTCCTAACAAAAGCATTTTTGATACCGACGGAGACGATGATGAAAACGTGAGTCATTTATATTTATACCCGACATGTGATGCAAAGAGCATTTGAAATTGTGATTCTTATTTTCATATTTTTTAGATGGACATCTATTCTAAAAGCAAGGACAATGATGCAGATGAACCCAACACTGAAAACACCGGCAATGTATGTGCATTGTAACTACATTTGATAATAATTCAATAGCCATTGCTTCATTGAATTGACATGTTATTTTACTTTGCTGTACAACTGTGCAGCTCATACCAGTGACTCATATTGAGCATGACTATTATGGGGATTCAGATTTGGAAATTTTTGATGACGAGGCGATTGAAGAGGGTCCTGAAGTATCAAAATCTCTAAGCATTAGTGATGTATGTTGTTTATTGTTGTATATGGCAGTGCATAGCATATTTGTGATGATACTAACACTAAATAGATGTTGCTTCTGTGATTTTCTAGGTGACCCATCATGACCATGGTAACCAACAAGGGCATCCAGCAATGGGGTGTCTAGCTGGTGAAGATAAGGGGGATACGAACAAGAATATAATTAGGGGCATGACCTTTCTTTCTGAAGAACAGGCCTTTGAGTTCTACAACAAGTACACCAAACAGCAAGGTTTCAGCGTTAGACGTGAGAGAGTTAAGTGGTTGACGAGGTTTATTCCCGGCAATGCCCATGTTTCGGGGCTTTCGATTCATGGAGAGCATGTGGGCGCTTGGCGGATTCGACGGCTTCAGACAGAAACAGGGGGTGCACACGAATTTACCCAGGTTCGGCCCCCCGGAGGGTAAAGACCTACATCCTGCTTGTCTGATCTTGTATTGCTGGTATATGAGGAGCTGTTACAATGGCGCGCAGATGCAATCTGGCGGAGTTGGAAGGAGATGGCTTGGCTAGCCTATGCGAGGTTGTTTTGTAGGCTATGCGAATCCGGTCTCTAGGGGGGCGCCCTTGGTGGCTTTATAGATGCAGCCAGTTAGGGTTTACAAATATTTTTTGCCTTCTACTCCAAGTCGAAGTGCTGGGCTTTGCGGGCTTCGGGTACCCTTCGAGCGGGCTTCTTCCTTGGCAGGAACCAGGTAGGCAAATATCGAGGACCGAGGGGTCATACCCTCGTCAGTGGTTAATGACCAAAATAGGAACACAAATTTTGCAATACAGGCGGTTCCGTTGTTCCAGGGCTGGGAAACATGAAGAGAAGTGGTTTAACATGGAAGAGCGCCAACGCAGGGCACGACCTCTGTCTCGTTGCAGCTGCAAAGCCCACTTCAGTATGTCGTACAAGAGGAAAAGGGGGCATTGGAATGTTCTAAGATTTGAGGACACTCAGCGCATCTCCAGCCATGGTCCCGGCGAGGCCCCCGACAGCCTTTTTTTCATCCGGACGGCGAAAAACGGCCCAGTCGCGCCCCCCGGTTCCTCGTTTTCGCCCGGATTTGGGCCTTCATCCATCCGGCAAGCCCAGGCCATCCCTGGCCTTCCAGGGCGCGCTCGGGGACTCCAGACGAAAGAAATGCGAGTGAAATGGCGAGGAAAGTTCCCGCGCGTCTGGTGGCCCCGACTTGTCGGCGAGAGAGGGCGGTCGTCGTCCTCATCGCATCGTCTTCCGCGCACCGTCGTCTTCCCGCGCATCATCTTCCGCGCGCTGTAAACGCCTGCCGCCGATGGACGTGCAACCACGCGGCGAGGCTAGTTAATGCGCGGCCGCCAATTTATCGCGGCCTACCGCGCGTCTGGCCATCCGCATTCACCCCCTTCTCCCCAATCCACTCTCCACCTCTTCCCGACGAGCAATGGTGGGCTATGGCTTCGACGACGACGCGGCCAACAATGGATCCAGTCGGCGCTCCATGCACCAGTGGGAGGGCCGCCTACTCTACGCGGGGGGCTACCCGGCGCCGCCCGACTTCCGCGTGCCCGGAGGCTGGCGCCTGAGCGTGGGGGGCGTCCCGAACCCTCCGCCGCTAGTGGGCGCCGCCATCGATGAGGTCCTGGAGGGGATGAGCGACGAGCAGCGCGTCGAGCCGCGCTTCTACCCGGACAACTACACGGCATGGATGGCGTTCTTTCGGCGTAGGTATGAGCGTGAACTCGCCGCGTACGATGGCCCTCCCCTCCTCCTGTGCGCAACAACGCCGTCGGCCGCCGCCGCTGGTGGAGCGCGCTCGGCCGCACCCTCGAGGCTGTCCTCGCGCATATCGAACGCGGGAACTCGCCCGTCCTTGGGATGTCGCCGCAACAGCCACCGCCGCTGTCATGCCGCCGTGGGAGCTCGTGGATGCCACGTCGGATGGCATCCCGATCCTCCGGGTCGGTGTCCTCTGGGTTGGCGTCAAGGTCGGCATCATGATCGTCGGCATCAACACCGAGGACCATGAAGCAGGAGCCGTCGTCCGCGCCACCGAGGCGCAGCAGCGGCGCCCTCATCATCCGCGAGGAGGCGCGCACCTTGTCGATGCCAGTGCGTGGCCGCAAGCAGAAGCCGAGGAAGGACGACGCCAAGGCCGTGCCTGACCTCGCTGACATGGAGGCCACGCGCACCAAGGACGCGGCGATGCGCGAGGCGATCGCCAAGTCCCTAGCTGACCTTGTCCCCGCCGACAACGCCATACCGATGGACGCGGCGCTCGCCTGATCCAGGCAAGACTGGGAGAAGGAGCAGGCGGAGCAGCAGCGGCAGCTGCTGGACCTGGCGCAGGCGCGGCGCCGCACCAAAGCCGCTGCTCAACCGGCCAGAGGCGCGCCGGTCTTCAAGCTGGAAGACTCCAGCGATGACAACGAGTACCAGCCTACGCCAACGCGCTTCGGCGACGCTGGACAGGGGTCCAGCCGTTGGAACCTCGGCCAGAGCACCAGCAGGCGCCGCCGCAGGACGACGGCGGCGACTCCAGTGGCGACTACACACATTTCTACCGCCATTTCGGCATGTAGAACGCGTGTTCTTAGTTTAGGTTAGGCCGAATTCAAATATATTACAAATTCGGCCTATATATGTAAAAACTCGCCTATATATATAAATATCTCTAAGTTTCGCCAAACTTTGAACATTTTTCGTCTAATTCTGTTTGATATCAAATTTCCCCCATGGGCTCGCCACTGGGAACATGGGCCTCCCCACACCGAAATTTTCATTCATCCGGTGCTAAATAGTGCTGGATTTTGGCCTGGGGAGCCCAAACGGCTGGAGATGCTCTCACAACCATGTTCTCGCTGGTTCGGATGAAGTCCCTTTTCTTCGTTCGCATAGAAAGATCAACCCTTATCAGAGAGCTGAGATCATGTCATTGGCCGTGGGTGGGATGCGGAAGTTCCATATTTTCAGAGTCTTGATGAGCAGGTGTGGTAAGTTTGGGTTGTTAGGCTTCATAAGGAAAGATCTGTACAACATGTCTTGTCGGGAAAAGAGGAAGCTGATTGGGAAGGGTGACGCTAACATAGCCATTGGCATTATGGAGAAAAGGCAGAAGGATGATCCTGATTTTTTTTTCGATTACCAGCTTGATAAGAAAGGTCGGTTGGAACACATGTTGTGGTGTGATTCTCAGTCCCGTCAGGACTATATAGACTTTGGTGACATGCTGATGTTTGATAGTACATACAAAATGAATCGGTATGGAATGCCATTCGTTCCTTTTGTGGGTATGAACAACGACCGGCAAACTACAATTTTTGCATGCGCCATCATATCCAGCGAGACTAAAGACACATATGTGTGGGTTTTGCAAACATTTCTGAAAGCTATGTGTCAGAAGAGGCCAAAAGGGGTTATCACTGATGGTGACGCTGCAATGATCAAATCCATCAGTGAAGTCCTAGTGGGTGTGTGGCACCGTATGTGTTCATGGCACATAGAGAAGAACATGAAGAAGCACCTTCCCTCCGACGCTCTGAATGAATTCAGGACGCTGCTATACTACACCACTACTGAAGCCATCTTTGAAGAGAGGTGGAGGGCGTTTGTTTAGAAATGGCAAACTGAGACCACGAAAAAATGGATGAAGAGGATGTATAAAAGGAAAAATCTGTGGGCTGCCGCATATCTTGCGGACGGATGTTTTCTTGGAATGAAGAGCAACCAGAGGAGCGAGAGTTTGAACTCCTGTCTACATCTTCACCTGGACTTTCGAATGTTACTGGTGGATTTGACTGCTGTAAGCCGTATCCGTGTGGATGAGGCTCACTTTGACTGCACGGACTCACAAACAATACCTGTTGTTGTTACTAAGTATAGGGAGCTTGAGATCTCTGCTTCACATGCATTCTCTGGAGCAAACTTCTATATTTTGCAAATGGAGCTCAAAAAGATTGGCGGCCTACACATTCTAGATGAACTGGTAGGTGATGGTAATTCAAAATTTGTTGTGGCATGGAGGACTAACAGTGAGGCAAGGTTTATCGTGGACTATACACCTGTAGCCTCAGGCGACCCAAAAATAGAGTGCACCTACCGGAGGATGAGTCGGAACGGCCTCCCTTGCAAGCACATACTCTTCGTTTTGAATCATGTGGGTGTGTCAAAGATACCAAAATGTTGTGTACTCAAACGCTTCTCGAAACATGCAAGATTCGGTTTGCCAGCAAGGCGCGAGAGTGATTTATATGCATGGGGATGGTCGTCGATAGCCCAGCGGACTAAGTTCAGCCAGCTAAGTGCAGTAGGTGCAGAAGCTTTCCATACCGCATGCGATGACACAGAGTCTTTCAATGAGCTTATGGAGTGTATGCAGCGCATAATATATAAGCACAAGGGCGCCCTTGGAAATGGATCCGATAAATCTGAAACGTATTTCCATGAGACTGCACAGGACAGAGGAGATGCAGCTGTAGTGGGTGATCCTGAAGAAGTTGCAACCAAGGGAGCACCTAAGCTAGGCAAACAAAAAGTAGGCGAGCTGGCTAATTATCCACATGTGACAAAAAATGGCAGACCAGTGAGTTTTCAGGAGCGGCGACCACGCAAGCAAAGTGCATGCACCGCTTGCAATATTACAGGTCATAACATGCGAAATGCAAAATTATGCGTACGACATCCACAGTGAGTACTGTTACTTTATCACAACTACCTGTTATTTCATGTGTCATAAACTAACTGTTATTTCATATCTGGCATTACAGGTATGTTGCGCCAGAACAACTCTAGACACAGCAGCCCTATGCGTCTATTCTAGCAACTTCATTATTCTGTTCCAGCAACTTTGTGTTAAGTTTTGGATTTGTGCAATGTGTGTGTTTTCTATTCTATTCCGGCTTGAACCTATGAACTCTATGTATTTATGTTATTTAATCAACAAAGCGTTGTGTTCTGTCCAAAAATATACTAAAACTGATCACAAAGTTGTAGGAACCACTAGTAGAAAAAAGGGCTTCCATTCACCCCCATTAGTCTCCAAACTGTTCGGTTCGCGGCTAAAGGGAGCATTAGTCCCTGTTCAATTGAAAATGTGGGCCAGGGGGCATTAGTCCCGGTTCAAATGGGCCCTTCGGTCCCGGTTTGCCCCACCAACCGGGACAAATGCCTATGGGCCTTTAGTCCCGGCTCGTGGCGCAAACCGGGAGGGCAGTATAAACGAACCGTCGCTCTCCCGCGCTAGTTACGCATTTTTGCCGCGATCGTTTCGGAAATTGCTACGCCCATTAACTTGCTTCGCTTCGGTAATCGTACGACGCATCAGGACCTCATCGCCGGTGGCCTAATCACACCGCTGGCCAGCCTCTTCTTCTTTCCCCTCTCTAGTATATAAGGACCTTCTATACGCTTCTTCTTCATCATCCTCTCCTAATCTATCCTCCAAAAACACCATAGCATCACCGGCGGTGAGCTCTCTCTCTCTCCCTCTCATTTCAATGGAGCCGGCGATGCTACCTCTATCTCGGGTGCATAATATCACCGCTGAAGGGATGGAATTCACCATCACGAAAACTCTCCGTGCATCATAGGTGGAGATGTGGCTCCACGCTATCAAGTAGCGGTTCCTCGACGCCGCATCGATCAAATGTGTGGGCTTGGACTGCGAGTTCACCACCCCTCGCGATAAGCTCCATCAGCGTGCCGCTGTCATTCAACTCTTGGTGGCATCCGAGGTTTTGGTCTTCCAAATATGTCGGGCCGATCATGTGCCGCAGCTGCTCAGGGATTTCTTGGAGGACCCCACCATTAGATTCTGCAGCGCAGCTATCGGCAATGACGTGCGCATGCTGCAATCATACGGAATTCAAATTCCGTCGGTGTACGACCTCCAAGTGATTATGCCGAACCCCACCAAGAAACCAATTCCGAGTCTATACGATCTGTCCAATGCTACTATTGGGACAAAGCTTGAGAAGAAGAAGAGGATCAAGAAGAACAAGAATAAGGGTGACGAGGAAGAAGAAGAAGAACTTATATATGGTTGGGCCAAAGTTCCATTAAGCGACCAGCAAGTGTTGTATGTCGCTCTAGACGCTCGCTTGGGCTTCGAGATTGCTAGGAGTTATTGGAAGCTAGAAGGCTACTAGCTAGATGTGTGTGTGCTATGGTGTGCGAGTATGCATATATATATATATGGAAAAATGTACTCCCTCTTGTTAGTCCCGGTTGCCCCAACCGGGACAAATGGGCCTTACAAACCGGGACCAATGGCCTTTTTTCCAGCAGTGAACGCTAAACCCAAAAGAAAAACAGCAGTATCTCTGCCGCGGCAAAGAAAACCAGGAGAATCTCTGCCGCGGCAGAGAAAAACAGCAGAATCTCTGCCGCGGTAGAGAAAAAATAGCATACCATCGGCCGCGCAAGATATTAATTTGCGGTGACCCAGCATACCACTGCATGTTGTAGTATGCAAGTCGTTGATATAACACTTACAGAACAAGCCTCCACAAATATTACATCCCTCAGAATGGTACAGCAGAAACATTGCGGCCCCAAATACAAACTGAATTTTATATTATTACAAACCAAAGCGTGATGATAACGAAATGCTCCCTATAAGAGAACACCTCAAGTGCTTAGTGTTTACATCAACTGGAAAGCTTCAAATAATTAAACATGTGAAGAACTCAAAAACTTCTTCCTATTCTATAGTTGCTCGGTTCCCTTGACTACGATACTATTCTACTAGTTAGTCTTTCTTCACTCTGAGTCCTCGTCGGAAGACGCTCCGTAGTGTATGAAGTAATCCACGCCTTCGACTCCGCGAGAAAGATCTGGCTCCTCGTAGAAGATATCCTGCTGGCCTTCGATGGCGTTCAGAGTTGCCTCATCAAGCTCTTCACAGTCTAGCAAGGGTTTAAGAGATTGGGGTGAGTAACGAGCGTTACCCAGGAAGTTTCTTTAGAAACAAATTGTGTGATATGCACTATCTACAGCCATGGACCCAAAAGAGTCACAGGCCAATGCAAGGTTTTATCAAAGGTTTCTTGA